>CAJHNH020005190.1:372500-478251 GCA_905116865.2 Candidula unifasciata
TGAGTAAGAAGCGTAACGGAGGTGGGAAAGGGACACCGGAACAATCGGACGATTTGGCAGCAGCCTTTGTCGACATCACGGCCGACTGTACTTAAAAGGTCAACTAGGTCAACGATGATGAAAATAATTAGAAAATATAAAAATAATACAAATAATCTTCTCACGCAGGACTCGGTCGACATAGAGGACCCCTTTTCGCAGCCTTCTTGCGTGTTGGCACTAAAGGTTGGCACCAGTCCGTCTTTAAAGACAATGGTGTAGTTTTGTCTTATAGTAAGGCTTGAGAATCACAGCCCATGGCGATGGCGAGTGTGACTAGCAAGACCCACCCGCGTTAAGAAATGTCTTCCACACTTATAGCATGGAGATTTTAGGACCTTTTTTTTGTGTGTCATCATTTGTGTTCAGTCTGTTTCATCCCAGACGCTTAGCTGTCATTTCTTTCTTCATTCTCATTCCGTTTCAGATTTTCACACTCCACTCAACACGGTCCATTTTTTTTTCTACCGAGAATCCACTGCAATACCTGTATCATTCATATCCCCCTGCTCACACCTTTATGTCTTACTCGTAGTAGATGTCGGCGTCAACATCTTCTGTCCGTATGTAATTCACCATAGAGGATGTCCTTGGAAACTGCAACTATTTTTTTTTATGCAAATATCTTTTTTTTTTTTTTAAATCTTTTGCCCGTTTTGACCTTAGAAGAGCTTCAGGGGTTTCAAGGAAAGACAGAATACGAAATCATGAAATCAGACGAATACAAGGAATAAAGCCAGTCTTACAGGTCATCAAAAAACAACAAATGAAGTGGTTTGGACACCTAACAAGAATGCCCTGGTACTGGTAATCTGGTAATCCTAGTTTCAGTTTCATAGCAAACGGGTCACCCCATAGTTGCTCCGCTCTTGTGCCAACGAAAAACACACGTAACTCACAGTGTCACGCCATGCACTCAACTCAGAAGCTGGGCGACGAAACTATATCTTTCCAGTCTACAAATGGAGCAAAAATAAACATTTTCCACGACTTAAAAAAAAAGTGGCCATGCCTAGCGTCATTTTAACCTGAAGCATTATATGAGGGTTAATAAACGGTCACCCCAGCAGTACCCTCACTATTAGCTGGGGAAGGGACTTAGAACATTACATCCACCAGCAGGCGTCGCCTCTACAACGACCTGTCTGCCTTCATTAACGACTGTTCACCCAACAACCATGCAGTTCTTTGGCACGAAGGAGACACCTTGAACTTGGGTTTCGGACTGCCGACTCCCTACAAGATGTTATTATATGTTTTGTTATCACAGTCGACGTCACTGCACATTGGACATACCCATGCGTGCTCAGTCCTCCGAAGCAGCAGCCACTCCAAAGTACTTCTACTAATTGTCCCCATGAGAAGCTGGTTATGTTGTCTCCTGACGGCAAAGACGTGCTTCACCGTGCTTAACTCCCATGTCACGCAATCGTGTTAGTGTCAGGGATTTTTCATTATCCACTAGCCCAGTCCGTACAGCGCTGACAATATCTGCTCTGTCCATGCTTTTTCCCGCAATCATTAGTGCAGTGCTTGCCAGTTGGTCCGCTCGCTCATTTCCCTTTACGCTTGCATAACCCGGTGTGTAGATCCAGGTTACGGAGGTTAAGTGCTGGAACTATCTGCCACAGCGAGCCACACTAAAACGTTACAACGGGTATAGAGCGAATGGAAGACCTCGGAAAATATGGAGTGATGGCATTAAGAACAGCTTTACAGAAATGAACATCAGTCCTAATGGTCCTCTTGACAGAGCTTATCAACGAATGTTACATTTCCTCCCGACACTTCGCTGAAGTACAAGGTGGAAGAGAAGAAGAAGACAGAGCAAATGTCGTCTTTAGTATTGAAAACAGCCCTGACTAGATCAAGGCTTTCTCCAGTAAAATGAGGAAGCTGGAGAAAGCTTTGGCTAGATGGTCATATTGACTTGTTTGAAAAGCGTTGAACGGTAGTACCCAAAGTCTCGATAAAAAAGCCAAACTTGACTTGGAACAGGAAGTCAAAACCAGAGCCGATCTCGTTTTAGGTGAGATAAAGTACGAAAACCAAAAGGTATATCTGGAATCTCGCTATGACACAAGTACGTAAGGCAGGTGCATAACCTCTAAGCACGAAAACGTGTATATTGACAACTAAAAATGTCGGTTTCCAGATAGTGGCCTACCGCTGTTTAAGAGTTATCAATTTTGATGAGTAGTTATCTGATATGCATGACACTTGAAAAAACTTATTTGATGTAGTTGACCTTTCTCACCATCCCTTCCTGGTTTATCTGAATACTTCTCTTATTGATTGACATAGTTTCCCCCATGTGGGTTCTATGGCCAATTTTTTATGAACTCCGATTAGACTAACTACCCTTCTAACAAGCACGTACTAGGAAGTGAATAATTAGGGGTGTTTTCTTCAAAGTTGGAGTGCATCTATTTGAGAGGCAAAGAACCAACCGTTTACATACAGTTCGGAAGTTTGTGCATGCAAACTTCAGATTCTGGACCATGGACCAAAGAAATGGACGACAAACCATAACTTTTCGACGGAGTTTG
Source organism: Candidula unifasciata (assembly GCA_905116865.2). Lineage (NCBI taxonomy): Eukaryota > Metazoa > Mollusca > Gastropoda > Stylommatophora > Geomitridae > Candidula > Candidula unifasciata. The sequence goes on from CAJHNH020005190.1 coordinate 375,089, forward strand.
AAACCGATGAACGTTAGGAAGAAGACAGTTTAACTCCCCCCCCCCCCCCCCCCCCCTCCCCCCCCCCCAATTTCTTTAAAAGTCATCTTGGAATTGATGTTTACAGTTTAAAATGATGTGTTGTAGTTAACAGCTAAGCTACGATGTTTGCACCTTTCGGTCCAACACATGCGATTTCAGCAAACCACTAATAAGTCGCTTTTTACAGCAAAGCTGCGGGGGGGGGGGGGGGAGGGGCGTTGGTATCTGTGGCTTCAACTTTACGAACGCGTTTCGTAAAGCCGGGGTTGCTATTTCGATGCAGCTGTCAGGCGATTTGTCAGCAGACCGCCTTGCGTTGGTTTCGACAGTGGAATCGAGAGCTGGCCGTTTAGAAGCAGTGGCAAACTGCTGAACGTAAAATTTGCCTGGAAAAACCACAAGAGTCTAAAAATCCTAAGGTTGGTTCTGCAACGTCCTGTAAAGGATACGCAACTGACTTTTGTTAATTAAGGGGGCAGTGGGTATATTTTTTGTAAGCTTTTGAGGTTTTGAACAACGTATCAAAGTCATGACACACAAATAGTAACCCATATTTGCTCCGTTCTTCTTCTAACTCAAGTCTGAGTGCGAAGAAGATCAGCACAGTGCACAGGCACTGTAGCACCGGCGAGGATCCTGAAGTACTCTGGGTAGATTTGTAACAAAATTTTGCTCGGGCAGCGCCGTTAGGCTAAGCTTTTGAATTTCCAACTGCCAAGGGAAATTTTACGTGCGCAACAATACACCCGGGCGTCCGATCTCACTACCCAGAGACCAGGGGAATTACTAGAATTTCAAATCCACGTGAAAAGATTCCAGCTATTACCGGAGATTCAACCCGAAACCTCTAGCACTCGAGACGGACACCGTGCCACGAGACCACGCAGCCCCTGTTCTGTATGCTTGTTTGGGCTAAAAATTAATTTCGTTTGATCAGTACGTTCTTTTTTCACTCTCTTGTTTAGAAGCTCCTCCAGGCGGACTGACGGAGCACTGCTCTTCCAATGCTGCAGCATGTTTTCGTTCCAAGCCTGTTGATGTTACCTTTTCTTTGGAGTAAACAAGACATGTCAAGGGAATTATCATGTTGCAGGGGCAACACATAGTCTCTGCAGTACTGGCCAAGCTTTGAGTTGCGGAGAGGAGGAACTTTACTCCTGGTCTTAATGGCTCTAGGACTGTGAGTAAATGAAGTTGAACGCCCACCAGGACCGCACGCTGAGTGATTAACACCCGCTGACCCAGATAGTCACTATTCGGATGCGAATCCACTGGTACAAATTTCAGAAACCCTGTTTAACCGTGAGCTTATATTAATAACACTGCGGCTGCGCTGGTAAAACAGGCACTAGCGTTTGATTATTGTTGAATTTTTACTTCATTTATAAAGGATTCACTTTTTTTTTTGCTTCATTTGTGTAATTGTTACTGTAGTATGCACCTGAAGAGAGAGATACAGCGAAATATGCCAGGCAATACATTTTGCAGTCTGTTGTTTGCGTCGTCTTTGTTCAAAGGTTGCTAAATATCCTAAAGTCCAGTCAGGTGTGGTAGTGGAATACGCCTAGGGATACATAGGGATACGACTCCAGTTCTTCCCCATAACACAATATAACGCTGCAAAGACGAAAGGGGGCATAAGCACGCTCGCTGGTGGTGGTGCATTGTTTCACTGTGGCGGAACAATGCGTCTCATTAGACCTTTCTGAAGAATTTGGTCGCCAATCCGGATGTAAACAGATATATCCGGTGTTATGTTGTCGGGGCCACCTTTATACGCTGTTGAGGGGGGGGGGGGGGGGAAGGGTGTTATGTGTATGTATGTATGCGTATGTAGTTTAACCCATAAGTGCTCTATTTCTAACTCAAGCATGAGTCTGAAGAATCTCAGCACAGTGCACGAACTCCGTTGCACCGGTGAGGATCTCTGAAATACTTTAGGTAGAATTTTAACTCCTTTTTTTCTGGGGCAGCGCCGTTAGGCTACTCTTTTTGATTTCCAACTGCCAATTGATTTTAAATACCTGCGCAGCAATACACACGGGCGTCCGATGTTGCTACCCAGAGACCAGCGGAAGTTACTAGAAGTCCACGTGAAAAAATCCCAGCCTTCACCGGGGCTTGAACCCGGGACCTCCAGCACTCGAGGCAAACATCATACCTAGAGCCCACTCACTGTTTGAATATACGTAGGGAGGTACTTGCACAGGCCTAGTGATCATTCATACATAATACACGTATACCCATGTTTACACAAGCAGGCACATACTTACTTACTTAGACCCGTTCACATACATTCACACACACACACAGAGTGAGAGAGAACCAGAGAGAGAGAGAGAGGAGGGAAGGGGAGATTATTCTTACGTTCTTCGCTTGCCCAAAATAAAAACGTTACCATATAGCATCCTGAATGATTTGGGCCAGTCGTTATGTGTCCCGGTCTAGTTACTGTAGCGTGTAGAAAACCAATCTGGCAGGCTCTATTTACTTAACTGTCATGGTTATTTATAAAACACAACACACTCAGGTTACCCTAATTATCTCCTTCTTCTTCACGTTCACCGGCTTTAAACTTCGGCGGAAAATTGTGTTAGTCCACCTCTGGACTTTTATCTGGTTTCAGAACCGGCGTGTTGCGTGCACCTCCGTTTAAATATCTGACATAATTGTGTGCAGATTGTTGGTTCTTTGCCTCTCAGGCAGATGCACCGATTTCAAAAGAAGCTTCCAAATTAGTCGACTTTTACGACATGCTTGTTGGGGAGACAGTGGGTCTAATCTTGTTTCCCTCACACGGGGACTACTCTAATTATGTATGTTATTCCCCAGTCATATTCTTGTGTTCCGGAGCCCCATTGTAAAGGGGAAGGGGAGTGAAAGGGAATAGACTCAGTGCATCCCTTGCAAGCATGCCGGAAGAGTCGAGTAATTAGATGTGTTTCCTTCGAAGTCCATAGGGTGAGGGCTACTCATTATCATCGTGTAGCAGGTCCTTTGCAGAACGTCGCTGTCATCACGGTCTGCCTAAAAGAAACTCGGTCTCTCGACAGCTCTCTCGCCTCATGTACTTTCATACTCAAGGAGTCACTTATATCGCGTGCCCATCTTCGTGTCGGTGGACCCTGCCTCTACTTCCTGGAACCATGCCTTCTGCTATAATGTTTTTCCAATTCGCCATGGCGCTCGATATGACCAAAATATTTCAGCTTCCGAGACAGGATGCTGTTTATTAGTCAATCTTCTTTGATGTTCAGATCTTTCAAGATGTCAGTATTTCTCTTTTTCTTTGGATGGCTACTAGAATCTCCAAATATTGGATGAGGTGGCGTAAAAAATGACCGGCTGCAGCTGACAGGCCGCGCTGCTGACCTCGTTAACGCAGCGGTTCTCAAACATGAAATATAGTTTTTTCGACATTGGCGAGGGAAGACAAATTTTAACTTGTAGGTATCTATATTCCTTCTTTAATAATTTCAAAATTTTTAACCGACCTTTCTTGATTATTGCCGCGGCACCCCCGGCATACGTTCATGGAGCCCCAGGGTGCCTCAGCACCCAGTTTGAACAGCTGCTTTAACGCATCGTTAGCCCGACCTGGTGACGTCGGCAGCACGGCTTATCAGGTCAGCTAGAGCCGGTCGTGCATAGGCTGGCAGATAGTCTCTGCGCTATTGGGCGATGTTAAAGTTAGTTGTATATCCTTCACATGATGTTGCAGAACCAATCCCAGCATTTTTTATTTGTGTCTGTTGTAGTGTTTCTAGGCAGATTTACGTCCAGTAGTTTCTCATTTCTCTCTGGACGGTCGGCTTCTCGTTACCTCTGTCAAAACCAACGCATAGAGCAGGGTACGCAGCTGGGATCGAATCCGGCATTATGAAGCGCGTTCGCAGCACTTAAGCCGCAGACGCCGACATTGGGAGATGATGAGTGAAGTAAACCAAAAAAAACTTTTTCCACGCCTACAGACGTATTGGCGTGTATTGCTAGTTTGAACAAATAAAACACAAACAGTAGATTGAACTGTTTATTGTCAGGCATATTTCGCTGTATCTCATCAGGTGTACACCGCAGTAACTTTTGATTAAAATAAAGAAAGAAAGAAATCCTTGAACCTGAAACAGAAAGTCGACTACATTCAAACACTGTCTGTTTAGCAGTGTAAACGCAAGGTGAAGAGCATGTCCTTTTGTCTGCATAATTCTGGACTAAACCGGTTTAACCCGGCCACTTACACAAATCTCAATAATCTACTGCTGGCTGAAGTAGAGTTACATTTTATAGACCATCGGCACTCGGTTAGTGATGTGGTCAATATTACGCTGGCCGTCTTTACTTCCCAAGACTTTACTTGGTACCCATTAAATGCTGGGTCGACATGGAAACCAAGGTCGTTTCTTAATAATAATAAAAAGTCCGGTTCACTGGCAGAAAAGGTTAGTGTAATTATGTATCAGAACATCACATCGGCGACCGGCTCGGAACAATCTCTGGGTCTGTCTCCTTTGATCGCGTCAACGTTACAAAAGTCGTTGTCAGTGCTACATGTTGGCGAGCAGTGCTAAGCCATTTTATATGGCGCACATAACCTAGTCACAATTATAACCTAAAGCTCCCCCTTCGGGGATGCTGGTTGAACGTGACGATTTTTTTTTTTTTAGTAAAGCAAGTACAATCAGGCTTCTGAATATCATTGTGCAGAACGTATCTCCCATCATTTTCCGTCGATAAGAATGTCGGCCCGTGTCAGTTACTTTTTTTTTTTTTTGCCGAATGCAGCAGTCGTTGACAATTTCCACTTTTGCGGTTAAGCGGCGTGGGGAGGAACAATTTGCTACCCATTGTTTCATGTGTAGCAAATAACTGTTGTCATTTTGTGTCGATGTACGTCTTTAATGTCACCAGTCCATTTTCTCATAGGGCGACCTCTTGCTGTCACATCAGATTTTTTCACATGGTAGTGGTCTGTGTTGATAGCTGGGGCTGTATACTGACGAGATGACCAAACCATCTGAGCTTCTGATTCATAGTGGCGTATTTCTAATTATAATAATAGGAGACGGTAATAATAAATAATGGCCTCGCCAAAGTCATTTACTTATTAAACGTCGATTGGCACCAAAAGTTATTGTACACGCCCCTAATTAACCAGGTTTTGTAGATTCCCGTTTGAGTGCCCGTTTCGTTTTGCTGAGAAAAAAATGGTAACGTTCAGACCAGCATCCCCGAAGGGGGAGCTTTAGGTTATAATTGTGACTATGTTTCGTGTGCCATATAAATGGCTTATCATTGCACGCCGCCAAGAGCCATGAAAATGACTTTTCCATTGTTGATACGATCAAAGAGGACAGACCTAAATACTGTACCGACCAGGACGAAGTCGTCTACCTGCCAGCCATTGGGCGACCCCGTCGCAGATAATGTGTTTAAGTGCCCATCCATTGACTGTTGTTATTTGCCCTTTACCACAGAGTTAAGCAGCAGTGACAGCGAGAGCACAGACTTCCCCATACAGGATACCTCCATCAGGGGATGGCCGTCTGGAGCAGCACCCGTGGCTATCCCGCTGAAAGTATTTGACGGATCGCTGTCTGTGAGTATTTCTTTTTATATTGTGTGTACGTGTGTGTTAATCAGTGGCCAGGCTTGATCAGTTCGCATGTGTGAGTGTTATTATGTAACGATTGTACTGGAAAGGGTATCACGTGATGTTTTCTTATTTGTTGCTTTGCTATTGAGAGTATGCGTGCTCAGCAACAGTAGAGTACTACTAATTGGTAGCTTTCATACATTACAGTTTCTGCATGTGTGGCGTATACATGCAGCAGCGGTTCTTTTCGCCACGTTCCAAACGTAAACCAAGTACCGTATTTGTAATAAATAGTAAACGGTAATAATAACTAGTAAAATAATGCTTTTTCTTTGATAATGCAAACGACGTCTGTGGCTTAGCACTGCAAACGCCTTCGTAATATCAGAGTGCTGGGTTCGATCCCAGCTGCGGACGGTTTGTTCTGCGTTGGTTTCGACAGTGATACTGAGATCTGATTGTTGAGAAGCAATGGCAAATTGATACTGAGAGCTGGCCTTTCAGTAAGCAATGGCAAACTAATGAACGTAGAATTTGCCTAGAAAAACCACAACAGCCAAAAAATGCTGGGATTTATTCTGCAACTTCTTGTAAAGGATACGCAACTAACTTTTTTGTTACAGGTGGAAATATAAGCGGCCGTTACAAGCAGGTCTGGTCACTGGTGTCAGTACCTGCTTTATGTTGCTACGGGTCACCGTTGAACAGATGATAGGTATCCGAGCTACGGCACCGTCGGGTTGCTTGAAATGCTGTGATATTAGGTTGTCGGCGACTCCTTCAGTCCATCTTCTTGTAGCAACCCCACCAGTTACTGGACTTGGAAAGGGGTCCAATTCACGTTTCCCGGCCCATCTACACACTGGCTGACCTTTCGTCATACTTTCTCAGACTCTTCTACGTCGGAGGGGTGTCACGTTGTCTTGCCTCCAATTAAATCAGCGCCGATGTCGCATGTTCTATACTACAGGACGACACAGCTTTCAACGACCCCGGAACATCTAGAACTGGCCCTAACCCAAACCCACCTACCCATAGCCTGAGCCTAGGTCACACGAGAGACTCTTTTCGAAGAAAGTAGTACCATGTGACACCCGTCGGGCCTAGATCAGACTGAGAAAGTGTGTAGATGGGACTGGAAACGTGAACAGGTCCGGAAAGGGAAAGAAATCTGCAACACAATCCCTGTGAAAAGGTATTTGAGTACCATCCCCAAAGAACCTTTATTCATTAACCTCAGACGGAAGCCCTGCAGACTGAACGTGTTTAAACAGTCATCGTTAGGATACTCAATCAGTCAAGCGATTATGTTTTTTTTTTTCTCCTACTACTCCTGCTCCGTCGCAGGTCGACCCAGCCTAAAATGGGTACCAGGATGGGCTGTCCTAGGAAAGTAAAGACAGCCGGCGTAATGCTGACCACATTACCCACAGAGTGCTGATGGTCTGTAAAAATATGGGACGCTCTGCCCATATGCCCGATGCGCCGAAAGGCGTGAAAAGGGATCTTTACTTTTTTACTTACTTACTCCTTCTCCTATTCCTGCTCCTTCTTTTTCTGTGTCTTCTTCTTCTCCTCCCCCCCTCCCCTTTTCCCCCGCCGGTACATTTTCTCAGCCTCTAGTTACCTCAGCGAAGTGTGTCGGAGAATGATCAGGAAGAGGATGTTAGTATCTTTTGTGTGCTCTTTCCTAGTAACCAGCCAGATGTTTTGTAAAGCTGCATTCCTCTTACATCTGCTTTTCCTTGTAACTTTGCCTGCAGCACATCATTTAAGCAGGAGCAAGCAAAAATCACGGCCCTAACCAGTACCTAGTTCAGTGGGTCTCCAATATTTTTCAGGTAAACCCCCTTTCCCTCTTCCTCTTCTTTTCCCTCTATGACAACACCACCCTGGGGTCCGTTGCCACTATTTTACAAGAAATGTGATTAACAGTTTAAAGTTTGAACAACGGAACAACATCATGGCACACGGGTAGTAACCCAGAAATGCTCCGCTCTTCTTCTAACTCAAGTCTGAGTCCAAAGAAGCTCAGCGCAGTCCACGGACTCCGTAGCACCGGCGAGGATCCTGAAATACTTCGGGTAGATCTTTAACTCCAAATTTTGCCCTGGCAGCGCTGTCAGGCTACTTTGTTTTTCGATTTCCAACTGCCAAGGGATTATTTTTTTTTTTTTTTACGTGCGCAGCAATACGCACGGGCAATTCTCACTGCCCAGAGACCAGGGGAAATTACTAGAAGTCCACGTGAAACAAATCCCAGCCCTCACCGGGGCCTGAACCCGGGACCTCCAGCACTCGAGGCGGACATCATACCTCGAGACTACGCAGCCCTCTGTGATTAAAAGCAGGGGGACAAACAGATAAATCCTAAGGCAGAGACACCCCTGTGACGTAGAACAGTCTGAGAAAGCATGAATGAAAGGTCGGCCAGTGTGTAGATGGCACGGGAAACGTGAATAGGACACGCTGACTCATAGCGGTGATTACGTCACTGGTTTGCACAACCTGTTTATAGCTAGCTTCTGTGTACTTTTATCCTTGTTGCTACTATGGTCTTTGCCGTGACTAATTAATGAAGCGTGACCGTACATCGGTGGTTCTGGTTCTTTTCTTCTCTTCCCCTGGTAGGTTGTCCAAACTAGCAATGTTGTCTCATACATTTCACTGTGGGTTTTTTTTTTTTTTTAGATCATTCAGTGGTCTATAGAGCCAAAAGGTTTGCTTTAACGTGTTGTATTCGGTGCCGTCTAGTGCCACTTTTCACATATGCACATAGCTGGGCACTTTTCTTTTTGTTCACTCTATGTCAGGGACTCTGAAATTTCGTGGGGAATTTCTGGCAAGTCAATTATTTGAAAAGGGTTAGGGATCGTGTCATCGGTGTTCATTTCACATCCTAACACCCTATTCTTCTTTTGGACTTTCCCGGGAACTCCCCAAGCAGTCTCGGAGTCCCGAGATGGGATAAACCAAAAGAAAAGGACCCATGGCCGATACACCTGTCTTAAATTACGTGTACGTGTGGCTTCCTAATTGGTTGTGCCAGTTCTGAGGAGATAATGACATGTTCTGATCTGTTCATATTATGTTGCTGTCTTTTGCTGGCTTTTATGGTTTTGGGATGATTTAATTATCCTATTCTTTTGTGGCACATTCCCCCGCCTGTTGATAATTTCTCTCATTTCCAGTGGTTCTCAGTAGGTTTCACAGGGGAGCCGCGGATCTATGTGATAAAGTGTTCAAACTGTTTACCATGATTTCTGGAGTTCTCGAGTTCATTTTCGTTCGGTTGACGAGTGCTATTTTTTCTTCTTTGGTTCATAAGGTTTCCTCGCTGGAGACACCATTCTTCTTCTTTTACTGCTACTGTTTTCTTATTTTTCTTCTTCTGCTACTTCTTCTTCTTCTTCTTCTTCTTCTTCTTCTTCTTCTTCTTCTTCTTCTTCTTCTTCTTCTTCTTTTTCTTCGTCTTCTTCTTCTTCTTCTTTTTCTTCTTCCTCTTTTTCTTCTTCTGCTTCTTCTACTTCTTCTTCTTCGTGTTCACCGGGTGTAAGGACCGGTCGAAAGTTCTGGTGTTCATCCACTTCCGGTCCTGGATCAATTCATTTGATCTCATCAATGCATTTATTGTTAAAGTTTTCAAAGAGAATCAATTTTTAAATCTTTCTTGTGTATCTTAATATTGTCAAGCTAGATGAAATTAAACCGCGCTGAAACATTGAGTGTGGTACCAAAAGTACAGAATCTTCTTCTGCCTCCTTTCTAACCCCCAGTGGAGCATAGGCCATCAACCAGCTCATGCCGTCGTTCTATCCTTCGAGTCGCGTGCAGCTCTTACCATGTGCTCCCCATCTTTTTGTCCATACTCTCTAGCTCCCTTCTCCGTTTTTTTTTTTTTTTTTTTTTTTTTTTTGGTGTCCTTCTTTATTCGTATGCCCCTGTGGGTTCTGGCGCAAGGACATTCTATTTATATCGTCCTCATGTTTTCTCAGCGTGTGTCCTATCCAACGCCAGCGTCTTGTCTTCACCTGTCGGTCCACTGGAACTTGTTTAGGTCTTTCTCAAAGCTCTACATTAGTGATTCTATCATAACATTTAAATACCTCTTTTCCGCGAAGACAGCGGTTACTGAATGTTTATAGTACATTAGTAATTGCCCTAGTTGTTCTCCGTGTTTCCACTTCATACAACAGTACTCCTTTGACATTAGAATGAACAGTTTAAGTATTTCGTCTAATTTCTTTTGACCTCCACAAATTCCCTAGTGATATGAAACCCTTCTTGCCATGTTGCAGTTTTTCTCAGTAAGGGTCAAATGGTAGCAAATATGTACGAATGTGCCAACTTCGGCAGCCCTGCACACGAAGGTGTGGTAATTGGACATCCGATATTGCTAGATCGTATCTAATCATGATTACGAATCTAGTGCCGCAGCTGAACTTCAGCCGGATTATTTCCAGTCACGACTGTTTATAGTGAGGCGTCCGTGGCTTAAGCGTTGCGAGTCCGATTCGTAATTCCAACGTAATTCGATCAAAACCCACTGCTGGCTGCCTGGATTTTTATCATGGTACGGGGCGTCGCAGGTCCACCTGGCCTTAAATGGGTACCATGATGTATGTCCTGGGGAAGTAAAGACGGCTAGGTAATGCTGATTACATTTACCCACCTAGTGCCGATTGTTCTGTAAAATATGGGTGCTCCTCCCATATGCTTGATGCGTCTAAGGCGTGCAAGGAGATCTTTACTTTTACTTTGTTACTGTTAATAGGAATCTTTGTAGACATACCACTGTAATGTATACGATTATGTGGACATGTAGTTGATTATCGTCCTTATCCACATACTACTGCAGGTTACACCAAGCTGGTGTAAACGTTACGGGTTTCCGGAATATAACTTTTTTAGAGGTTGAACGGAGTGTTTTGAATCGACCTTGCTTTTTTGCCGTCCATTTATATGTATGTATGTATGTATGTATGTATGTATGTATGTATGTATGTATGTATGTATGTATGTATGTATGTATGTATGTATGTATGTATGTGTGTATGTATGTGTGTGTGTGTATATATATATATATATATATATATATATATATATATATATATATATATATATATATATATATATATATATATATATATATATATATATATATATATATATATATATATATATTTCCTATCAGGGTGTAGGGTAAACTTTTAGGTAACGGTCCGGAGAGGGCAGCCTGATCTATCGATTGATAATATTTTATAGCAGGGCTGTTCAATTTTTGGCCCGCGGACCGAATCCGACCCGCAAAGGCCTAACAGGTGGGCCTCAGATAATTACTAATTGTGTTGTATTAATGATCTTTCTGTGTCGGGGCTCTGGCCCTTGACGATCCATGGTTTCAACGTTTTTGGCCCCTGAGTAAACTTTGTTGAATAACCCTGCTCGACGGAATGTCATAGGTGTCACCACATGGGGGCACTTTTAATTACTGGCTACACCGTCTGTCAAATTACGGAGGGGATCGCAGTGGATGGACCCTTATCTGCCGACCTAATTGTCCTGTGTTTGAATTCGCATGGTGCGGGATTTAAAAAAAAAAATTATCTTGACTCCCAGGTCGTCCCAGCCTGGAGTATGCAGAAGGAGATGTCCTAGAAAATAAAGGCGGTAGGCGTGATGTTTACTATATCGTCGATTGAATGTGCTGCACTGAATATGGTCTAAGTGACTGGTTTTTGGTGGAAACTGGAGTGAAACAGGGATGACTTCTATCTCCATTGTTGTTTGGAGTAGCCATTGATTGGGTAATGAAAAATTGTTGCAAGGGCAATACTGGAAATGTCTAGACAAATACCTATATTGACTGCAGTAAGACAAAGAAGGTGTAGATATATTGGGCACACTCTGAGATGAAATGAGCAAAGAGTTATTAATTAGGCACTGAAATTGGAAACAAACGGTCTGAGAAAAAAGGACCTCTAAAAGAAACATTAAGAAGAACGTTGTCTTTCTCTTTCTCTCTCTCTCTCTCTCCCTTTCTTTCTCTCTCTCTCTCTCTCTCTTTCTATCTCTCTATCTCTCTCTCTCTCTCTCTCTTTCGCCCAATTTGCGACTCTTTTAAAATAAAGTAAGTTCGCCACTCTCTCTCTCTCTCTCTCTTTGTCTGTCTCTACTTCCATGTATCTTTTCACTCTTTCATTATTTCTTTCATTCGCTGTTTTTTTTTAACTCTTTTCTACTCTCTTTCTCCCCATCTTCTCTCCCTCCCCTCTCTCTCTCTCTCTCTCTCTCTCTCTCTCTCTCTCTCTCTCTCTCTCTCTCTGAAACCCACTAGCTCTCTTTCGCAGACTCCTTCCTCTCTTACTGTCTGCCTCACTACTGCTTTCTATGTCCTTTATTCGCTCTCTCGCTGCCTTGCACTCCCGTTATCTTTTACTACATCCCCTATTTCACTCGCTCTCTCACACTATCTCTTCCAATGTCTCTCTCACACTATCTCTCCCACTATCTCTCTCACACTTCTCACACTATCTCTCCCACTGTCACACACACATTTCTACTCGACTATTGTAATCTCTTTCTCGGTTCTCTCTTTCACTCTCTCGCTGCCTTGCATTTCCGTTCTCTTTTACTACATCTCCTATTTCACTCGCTCTCTCACACTATCTCTCCCAATGTCTCTCTCCCACTATCTCTCTCACACTTCTCACACTATCTCTCCCACTGTATCACACACACATTTCTACTCGATTATTGTAATCTCTTTCTCGGTTCTCTCTTTCACTTTCTCGCTGCCTTGCATTTCCGTTCTCTTTTACTACATCTCCTATTTCACTCGCTCTCTCACACTATCTCTCCCACTGTCTCTCACACACACACACACACACACACACACACACACACACACACATTTCTACTCGACTATTGCAATCTCTTTCTTGTTTCTCCTTTTCACTCTCTCGCTGCCTTGCATTCTCGTTCTCTTTTACTACGTCTCTTTCCCACTCTGTTTTCGCTCACTCTGACCATCTCTTCAACTCTCTCTATCTCTCTATGTGTGTGAGTGTTATGTGTCTGTGTCAGAAACCACAGTTAAATAACACAGTTGTGAGTCACTAAGCGTGTCATGTTTATAACAACCAGCAGAAGCCTTGGTCGCTCACGCCTTCCTTACCTAGTTCTCCCCTTTTTAGTGTGCTTAACTCTTTCAGTACCACGTAGTAACCCCCTGTATGAGTGAGTAAGTGTGTGAGTGAGTGAGAGAGAGAGAGAGAGAGAGAGAGAGAGAGAGAGAGAGAGAGAGAGAGAGAGAGGCACTGATTCGAAACCCATTTGTGTGGCTTTATTATGTACACATGAAAGAAGAATCAGCCCCCTATCCCCCCCCCCCCCCAATAACCACCACCACCCGATCCCATCTAGTAATAGAACCACTGCCCCTTACAAGCATGTCGTAAAAGGCGACTGCTTGGGGTATTTTTCCTTTACATTCGGAGTACATTTGCCAGGCGGGGAAGCAACAGTCTGCATATAAACCTAAACCATATATGTAAAACCGATGTGCACACAAAACGCAATTTCATAAATAAGATTGAAGTCCAAAAATGGACGAACAACTAGAACTTTCTGCAGGAGTTTGCAGCCGGTCAGCGTAAAAAAAAGGAGGAGGAGAAGAAGAGGAGGAGGAAAGAGTTAATGACCGTTCTACGTTCCACCTACGCCAGACTCGGCATTTCCCCTTTCGGGTCTGACACAACATGCCTAGCCTGTTCTAGTTGTATGTTGGCGGGTTTCTGTAAACTTTCGCGAAACTACGTGACGCGCCTTAAATTCGCCGTTTTTTTCACTCCACCCACTCCAATTCTTATTTCTTTCTTCATCTTATACCATGTCGATAGACAGTCGTAGTTTTAGCCAGAATCACGACCTTGTCCTGCAAATGTAAACATGGTCAAGCAATCATATAGTGCGTCGCACACACATTTTAACAAATATCTCGAAAACTGTACTGATCAACACAAATTTGTGCATGTAGACCTAGATTACCCTTGTCCTTATGATTCTATAATTTACAGTTGTGCAGATGCTGCTGTTTTCTTAAAGCGCCGAATGTCTTTGATTTTTGTTTGACTAATAACTTCTAAACCCCTGAAACACAGAATGTACAGTAATTGACACGTGGGGGATTTTTTTTTTAAATCAGTTCACATGGTGATTATTTTGATAGCCTATTCGGCAGTCACCGAAAAATCGGCAACTCACGGGAGACTTATGATGGAGAAAATCACCTGCAAGTGAAACGCTTATGACACGCATGTGATTTGATGTTCTGAAAAGTTCCCCTTATTCAATTCACTCATGTTACTGTAATCATCCTGATTGCTTTTTACTCCGTGTTTGGTTTGTTTTTTCATTTTTTTAAATAATTTTTGTCTGTTTTTTCACATACCGCAAATAAGGCAAAATGAAAACTAATTATTTGACTAATTTGCCTTCCACTTTATTTTAAAAAAAATACTTGCAAGGACATTATTATTAACAGGCTGCATGACAAATTTCAACAGCTTAACAACTAATGGTTCCTGAATTATAAATTTTGAAAGTTCAGCAATACTTCTAGAACGTACTACAGATAATACAGTGTTCTTGCTGTCTTTTATCACTGACAGTTGTTATATTATACTATTCCACCTGAATTACTGTCTCATAAATGTCTCTGCTGAACTACTTTAGACATGCGCTGCTTTTAAGTTCACTTTCTTGGGATACAATGAGCCTGAGTAACAATAACTGTTTGATACCTTCTTGCACTGTGAAAGTTTTTGCCTTGAAATTTAAATTGTGTGGCCAAAAATCTGTAATTCCATTTTTGAGGCGAACATATTGTCACTTAACATTAACCCTTCATGAAAACAAAATAGTTTTGCTGGTTTCAAATTTTCACTGTTTTGGCAGATTACATAACGCTTCATCATGAGATCACCATCTATTTGCAAAGTTCATCTGACTGACTTTTTACCCCACTAGGACATCACACTAAGCGATAAAGACCCGGTGACACAAAGTGCCACCATTCGGATGAGGATCACCCGTGGAGAGGTCCCTGAAACCGTGTTCAACTTTAGGTTATATATGGCCCCGGCAACAACTAAAAACCAGTAGTCTTCTCCACAGAGGGGCTGGTCGACTGCAACTCTCACCACCCCCTCCTCTGATGCAAATATCTCTAGCAACATTCCACATTGATCTCCAAAATACTTATGGTTATGAACTGAATGAGAACCAAATGATGAAGTCTCAACTTGACGACCAAAATACCTAGTTATGAACTGAATGAGAACCATATGATGAGGTCCGAACTTTACGACCAAAATACCTAGTTTTGAACTGAATGAAAACCAAATGATGAGGTCTGAACTTTACGACCAAAATACCTAGTTATGAACTGAATGAGAACCAAATGATAAGGTCTACTGAACTTTACGACCAAAATACCTAGTTATGAACTGAATGAGAACCAAATGATGAGGTCTGAACTTTACGACCAAAATACCTAGTTATGAACTGAATGAGAACCAAATGATGAAGTCTGAATATTACGACCAAAATACCTAGTTATGAACTAAATGAGAACCAAATGATGAGGTCTGAACTTTACGACCAAAATACCTAGTTATGAACTGAATGAGAACCAAATGATAAGGTCTACTGAACTTTACGACCAAAATACCTAGTTATGAACTGAATGAGAACCAGATGATAAGGTCTACCGAACTTTACGACCAAAATGCCTAGTTATGAACTGAATGAGAACCAAACGATGAAGTCTGAACTTTACGACCAAAATACCTAGTTATGAACTGAATGAGAACCAAATGATGAAGTCTGAACTTTACAACCAAAATACCTAGTTTTGAACTGAATGAGAACCAAATGATGAGGTCTGAACTTTACGACCAAAATACCTAGTTATGAACTGAATGAGAACCAAATGATAAGGTCTACTGAACTTTACGACCAAAATACCTAGTTATGAACTAAATGGAAATCAAATGATAAGGTCTGAACTTTATGACCAGAATATCTAGTTATAAACAAAATGATGGGGTCTGAATCTTACAATTAAAAACCAAGAATTTACTGACTTCATGTTATTTAATTGTAAAGTAATGCACCTGACAATATGCAGTGAAATATGCCACAGTAAACGGTATAGTCATTTGATTTCAACTTCTTTGTTCAATAAACAATCATGGCAGCTATGTAACATCCCTACTGTTTTTGTTTTCAGCAAAAGAAAACTTCGCGTGATGGCTACTTGTACAAGCAGGGAGGGTAAGTGCATAGTTATTTTTACACTGACAGTGTGTTTTGAAATTTGTTCTGAGAAAAAGCACTAGAAATATCAAGAAAAGAGAAGATCAGAAATTGAAATGCGAAAGAAAGTTAGGCTGATAGCAGGATTTTTTAAATCCCTGCTATTCATCTCTCAGTGGAGTATAGGCCCTCAGCCAACTGACACCAGATTATTTTTTTCTTTGTTATCCCATCCAGCTTATCCCATATCCACCCCATCTTTATAATTTAACTGTCTAGTTCCTCTTTCCATATTGTATGTGTGCGTGTGTATGTGTGTATGTGTGTGAGAGAGAGACAGACAGAGAGAAAGACTTTATTTATGTACCTGTTTAGGTTCAAGCATAAAGACACTCTTTTTATATTCTTTTCAAGGTTTTCTCACTGTGTGTCCTATCCTATACCAGCATCTTTGTTTCACCTCTTATTCTTGTCTTCTTCTTCACATTCACTAGCTGTAAATTCTGGCAGAAAGTTCTGGTTGTTCATTTGCTTCTGATCTTGAGTCTTGTTCCAGAAACTGAGTTTTGCACACACACCTTTTTACAGACTGTTGGTTTCTGGCCATTCAGGTCTTTGCCTCTTGATTCACTGGAATTTCTTCATTTCTCTCCCAAATAAGTACAAAAGAGAAGATGGAAGATCATGAATAATTATATCTGAAAGAAAGTGAGGGTGGTAGCAGTGCTAGATTCTGGGTTAGCCTTCCGGGGGTAGCCTCTTGGGACATTTTTAGCCTCATTTGTGTACGCAACTTCGCCATTCCCTGATCCACAGGTTTTGTCTCTGGAGGACTCTGTCCAAGGCAGCCACATGCAGAAGATGAATAAACCGGGAGGGGGGGGGGGGGCAGAGCAGCGTCATTCTCCACCATCCAAGGAGGTTTTCATAAATGCAGAACTGGTAAAACAGGCAGTTGCATTTGATTGTTGGTGAATTTGTACTTCAGTTATAAGGGATTTACTTATTTGCTTCATTTATGTAATTGTTACTGTAGTATACACCTGACGAGATACAGCGAAATATGCCAGGTAATAAATTGTGCGATCTATTGTTTATGTCTTCTCTGTTCAAATTTACAACAGGGAAACATTGCTTTGATTGTGATTTTTTTGTTGCCCA
Source organism: Candidula unifasciata (assembly GCA_905116865.2). Classification (NCBI taxonomy): domain Eukaryota; kingdom Metazoa; phylum Mollusca; class Gastropoda; order Stylommatophora; family Geomitridae; genus Candidula; species Candidula unifasciata. Next base: position 392,184 of record CAJHNH020005190.1, read on the forward strand.
CCTAGGTACAAAGCAAATAAAGGCTGGAAAAAGAGATGGGTTGTGTTCAATGGCACCAGTTTGAGCTATTATACCAGCAACACTGTAAGTTGTTTTAGACCTTTGTTTATTTTACATTATTTTAACTGTTAAAATCATCCCTTCTTACTAAGTCACTGTAGAGCTGGTAAGATGGTGGCTGAACGTTTACTGTAAACACCCAAAATGTAGCAAATTATTTCAGTCTGCACTCACTCTATTTGAGGTCAAACTGTATGTCATTTTAAGAAGCCTCAGTCAATGTGGACTGCTGCTTTGTTTCACTATGTGTCTGAAGGTGTTAAAGGGAGATGATATGCTGCTTTGTTTCACTATGTCTGAAGGTGTTAGAGGGAGATGATATGCTGCTTTGTTTCACTATGTGTCTGAAGGTGTTAAAGGGAGATGATATGCTGCTTTGTTTCACTATGTGTCTGAAGGTGTTAGAGGGAGATGATAAGCTGCTTTGTTTCACTATGTGTCTGAAGGTGTTAGAGGGAGATCATATGCTGCTTTGTTTCACTATGTGTCTGAAGGTGTTAGAGGGAGATCATATGCTGCTTTGTTTCACTATGTGTCTGAAGGTGTTAGAGGGAGATGATATGCTGCTTTGTTTCACTATCTGTCTGAAGGTGTTAGAGGGAGATGATATGCTATGTTTTGCCAGCAAGATTTAAAAAGAAAGGTCATTGTGCTTCTTCTTATAGTCTGTGCCTCGTGGTATTGGTAGTCATGAAGATACACAACCTTCTGTCTCATGTACTTTCAGTCAGATCTATTGCAGACAATCTTCAATGCCATGATGTCAGACTGTCAAGAGTCTTCTCTCTGAGTCTCCCCCTGCCTCTTTTCCCCTTTCTAATTTCCCCCCATCACAATGTACTCTAGTTATCTCCTTGTCATAAGATGACTCTTTCTGATGATGGCAATTAGTTTTTTGTGGATCAGTTTGAACATAGGTACAAAGAGAGTAAATTTACAGACTACATTCTCATACACTAAAGATCAAACACAGCAACTGAGACAAAAATTACCATAAATAAATAATTTATAAGTATTTTAAAATAAGGATCATTTTTCAATCACCCTGTACACAGTTAATGTTACTGTATGAAATTTTCACCAGCATACAAAAATCAAACTTACACTAACGCAACTATGAAAGTAATTTCATTTTACAGAACTTATTGCATGTAATGTTAGAACTTTATGAAGGAAGTAAAATATGTGTTTCATTTACCCACAGTCGCAGGTGTCTAAGCGCATTATACCTGTAAGATGTATGATCAGAACTGAGACAGATATCAAGGTGAGAAGTTGCTTTCTTATCCTTGTTTGTCTAGTTCAGTACCTGTGTTTTATAATATGTCTTCTTCTTCCTTTTTTTTTTTTTTTTCGATCCTTCTGTCAGAAAATTTATACCAGAAGACCGGAGACTTGAGGAAAAGTATCATGCAATCCCTATCTCCCCGTGTACCAAACAGCTTTGTCTTCATTGAGGTTTGAATAGGCCAGATTGCTTCTCTATTAGTGGCATACAGTTGACATTGATGGCTCAACCTTTTCTGGTGCCAATATGCAGGGACATCTCCCTGTTTCCTGCATCAAAAAACTTGAGCATATGTTGGCAAAGACTTTTATGCCTTGTCCTTAGTCTGAATATGACACATTCTCCCTCTCTAGAGAGGCGATGAAGCGAGTCTTAGAGAGAATATTTAGTATGGGTATTTAGCCATATTTCTTGGATACTAGTTTTTATTAATGTCTTAGTCTCTTGGTGGGTTAAATCACAGTTTGATTTCATTGTGTCCTGCCACTTCTAGCCAGTCTGTCTGCTCCTTTCATTGCCTTCCAAGCCACATTGACCTGGAATCCACTGCGGGAAAGATTGACCTACTGAAGAGCCTGATTGAATCAGTCTGCTACTTTCATTGCCTTCCAAGCCACAATGACCTGGAATCCACTGCGGGAAAGATTGACCTACTGAAGAGCCTTATTGAATCAGTTGTTGCGCCAGGTCCACAAACTGTGTGTCTTTTTGGTTAACAACTTAGAATCAGTCAGAAAGACTACTCTGCTATATTTGCTGCACTGTTGTTTATTCAGGTAAGATTATGCCACCAGAAGTACATCTGCTTTATAGTTGGAAGAATGTGAACCTGTTTTTTTTTTAACCATTTGGGTATTTAGTGTATATTTCTGCTGCTCTTGTCTCTGATTGCCCTGTTGGCTAGAACCATCCCTATAAACTCTAATCCTACTCTGGTGTGTATAAAGTGTGTTGATCTCTCCTGTGCTGCTCATAGATGGTTTGGAGGAGATCCCTGTTCAAGGGTTCTTCTGACTGTTGGCAGGTTATCCCTAAGACAGTTGGGAGCAATGGTTGTAATGTTGTAATATGATGTGATATAATGGAATATAAAATGTGGTAATCATCACGCCAGCCGCCTTGACTTTCCAGGACTGTACCTTGTATCCAGCCAGGCTGGGTCGACCTGGGACCGGGGTCATTTAAAAAAAAGGATCCCGCTATCCATCAAGACCCCAAGCCACGACCGTCTGATCCACATGCGTGCATCTAGCTGCTAGTGTAGTATAGTATAGTATAGTATAGTATAAAATAGTATAATATAGTATAGTATAGTATAATATAGTATAGTATAGTATAATATAGTATAGTATAATATAGTATAGTATAGTAGCTCCAATGTCAGTCTCTAGGAATCCACAAAACACCTGCAATAGCAAATTTATTATCGAGTCTACAACCAAAACAGTAATCTTCAGAGCATAAGCCAAGCAGCATAACCCCTTTGTGAATGGAGTGAAGCATTTAATGGAATACATTCCCCAAGGGCCTAAAAATAGACAAAGGTGACTCCTGCCATGACCCCGTGACCTCTATCACTGAGGCTGCCAGGAAATGTGATGTCAGCAAGGGAAATTTGATGTCAGCATGGGAAATTTGATGTCAGCAAGGGAAATTTGATGTCAGCAAGGGAAATTTGATGTCAGCAAGGGAAATATGATGTCAGCAAGGAAGTTTGATATCAGCATGGCTTAAACAAAATCATTTAGCTCACACATACCCCCCCCCCCCCCCCCTCACCACCAACACCACCAATGCTATTTTTTTTTTGTAAATTGTAAATCTGTTCATATCTTGACCTGGGTTTGGGACTACCCAGAGAAAGGGGTAAGGGAAAAAAAACAGTTGTGAGCATTGTGTAATCCCACCATAAAATCCTTAACATTCTGCTGACATGGTGACTCATTCATAAACTACAAACATTCACTAACTGGTGCCTGCACGGAATAGAGGGAGTTGAACGGTATGATAGAATCACTAATGTAGAGCTTTGGGAGAGAACTAAACAAGTTCTAGTGGACCAAGAGGTGAAGAAAAGATGCTGGCATTGGATAGGACACACGTTGAGAAAACCTGAAAAGTATAACTAGAATGTCTTTGCACTGGAACCTACAGGGCTGTAGAAATAAAAGTAGACCAAAAATCACATAGAGAAGGGAGCTAGAGCGTAAAGTTAGAAAAAGATATGGAGGACATGCAATGAGCTGCATGCAATAGTGTTGGACTGAATGACTTGATTTGAGTTGGTCGAGGGCCTATGCTCCATTGGGGGAATAGAAGGCAGAAGAATAAGTGACTCTCCCGCTACTAATTACTGGCGTCATGAGGGCTAATAGACTGAATTAGCATACAGAGAGTGGTTGATAACAGAGAGACAAAAACGGCCTGCTCCTAATAGATGAATGGAACGCTGAGCCGGGAATGGAGAGACTGGCCAGCAGGTGCCACAGAGGTGGAAATTCAGCAATTAATTCATGATAATGCTCTCTCAGAGGATTTGATCATTTACACAGATGGTTCAGTGTCAAGAGGCAAAAGAAGTGTTTGGGGTTTCTTAGCAAAAGGTAATGGTCGACGTTTGGTGCAGGAGAGCTTAGCATATGATACCACAACATCTAGTTTAAGAATGGAGGTGGAGGTGGTCACTGCAGCTTTCCGCTGGCTAGAGAACACGACACACACACACAGCGTGATTGTAACTGATTCAGAAAGCATGCTGAGGAAGATCAGAACAGGTATGCTTCGTGCAGAGTGGCATGCTTCGCTACGGAAGACACGGGTGAGGGGTATTGTCTGGATTTTTTCACTGGGACACGCCGGTGTGTTGGGAAATGACCAGGCAAACAGACTGGCTGGCTCTGCACAACTTGGTGGAATACTGCTACATGATAAGGCAGACATGGTTAGTGCCTTGTGGGAGAGCGTGTACAGTTTGGAGGAGCAGATGGATCACCACAGTCTGGTGAGATTGATGCAGCGGGGAGTGGCGAGGGGTTCTGGCAGCTGCTCGAGGCTCAGAGAAAAGGCTACTGTCACCATTAGTATCGGAACTCTTTGCTGGCTGCTGAAGATGGGGACGGAGCACTTATGGGAATGCCCCAAGTGTTGTGATGTCGGTTCTTGAATCAAATCAAATCAGATGAATGGAAGTAGACCATGAGGCAGAGCAAGAAGACAGTGGACAGATAATAACCAGGCAGACCTACAGACGGTTGGAGTCACCAACTGGATAGAGATCAGTCACCGAGATGAATGGAGGCGGTTGATATCTGCAGCAGTGAACCTCAGGGGCTTGGAATGAGACACAAGGAGAAGAAGTGACCCTTCCTGTTGGGTTACCTTTACCCCTTTGTTGTTAAATGAGATAAATAATTTTTTTTTAAATGTATGTGTTCGATTTATCTACAGGATTCTGATAAAAATAGCTTCAAGTTCAAGGTCATCACCACCTTGAAGGATAGAGTCTTTATATTTTCATCAGAGACTTTAGGTAAATTATTTGATGCATTGGTATTTATGTCTTTGTTTTATGTCGAATAACCAAGAAGGAGATATGTTTAATTATGTTTTTTGTTGTTGCAGTGTTTGTGTAGATTTGTTTTGGGGTTATAGAGGTAAATAACCTAGGAGATAAGGGGTGGTCATTTCAGATAGTTTGGTAAACACTGGTTGTAGTGATTTTTCATTGTCTTCTTCTGCTTCATCTTCTTCTTCCTCATTTTTATCCCTTCTTCTGCTGCTTCTTCTTCATTTTTCTTCTTCTCCCTCATTTTTGTCCCTTCTTCTGCTTCATGTTCTTGTTGTTGTTCTTCTTCCTCATTTTTGTCCCTTCTTCTGCTTCATGTTCTTGTTGTTGTTCTTCTTCCTCCTCATTTTTATCCCTTCTTCTGCTTCATTTGTGTCCCTTCTTCTGCTTCTTCCTCATCTTCTTGAAAGGGGGGGGGGGGGGGGGTTGTTTTAGAGCTGTGATCTAGGAGGTGAGGAATGTTAGTTGGTAGCTGTTAACATGGTATCCACTGATATCAGCTTTCTTCTTATTTGTTGTTGTAGTTGTTGTTGCTGCTGCTCATTCTCTTCTTCTTTCTTCTTCTTCTCTTCCCCTCCTCCTCCATTTCTTTTTCCTGATCCTCTTTCTTCTCTGTCTGGTTATCTTTATTTCATCATCTTATATATATATATATTTTTTTTTTTTTTAAGTTATAAAATATATTTAAGGATTTCTTATGTTTTTTCTAGGATTGTGTCACTATTTTCCTAGTCTTGGGTAATGATTGATATATTCTTTTTACTTTCTTATAGATGACTGCATAAAATGGGCGAGTGTTCTAATGGCTGCAATAACTGAATACAAAGTAAGTGCCATTCCAGAAAATTTACTTTACTATTTAAAAAAAAAATAGTTCCAGAAATTCATATTTAAAAAAAAAAGGTTATATTTTAAAAATTGCAGACAAAATTGCACCTGGAAATAGATATATTCATGATACACTGAAGAATGTGTAAAGAAAAGTGTTTGGTTTCAGTCATAGTGTAGGAAAGAATAGTTGCATGAGTGGCATTCAACTCCACCAGGACAGCACAACAAACGACTAATCCAGTGACACAAAGTGACACCATTTGAATGAGAAACCCCCTTCAACTGTTGGTTATATTAGGGCCCCCGACGACAGCCAGAGTGGAGCTTTCAATAATAAAACATTGCGTCTAATGAAGAGATGGGATTAAGTACTTGTTGCATGTAATTCACCATCATTATCATCTAGTGGGTTCTTTGCAGAATGTTACAGACATCTCAGAAAGTCTCCCAGTCTTTCGCTAGCACTTCCCTATATTTTCATGTGCTGTATGTATCTCATATCATGTGTCCACCTTTGTAGTGGTCAACCCCTGTCTTTCCTTCGATGAACCATACTTGCTATTACTATTAAATAAATTCACTAATCACAAATATTGATTTGAAAAAAAAACTTTAGCATAGACAGCTCTTTTAAGGACCGTATATGTAAAAACTAACATTGAATGCCTGGAAATGACTAATGAAGGTAGAACATTATATACAACAGTGAGACGGAGACAAAGTTCTTTGGTCATGTGATGAGAAAATGAACACTGGAAAATATCGTGACGACTGGAAAGATCACTGGTAGAAGAGGCAGAGGCAGACCAAGAGAAAAGATGGTGGATGGCTTAAAACAGTGGCATGGAGGAATATCATCAGTAGAATTGATCCAGAACACCAAAGAACAAGATCTGTGGCGATGCTGAACATCTACGCCAGCTGGCAAGGCACTTGTTGATGAGATGTAAAAATAGAGACATGGAGAACCTAGGGAAACCTGGAGAAGAGCAGGGGAAAGGGAAATGAAGGAGTGCAAACTGAACTGAGATACCGTGGGTGGAAAAGCTGCAGACCGGCAGCAGTAGCGATCACTTGTGAATGTCTTATGTTTCAGCAAGGACACGAAAAGGACATGATGTGTAGATGACAAGAAGGGTCATCATCATCATCATCGTCATCCTTTGACACTATGTGTCAAATAGTTCTAGCAGTTGACGGTGGAGAAAACATTTTGGATCCCTGAACAATTTTGTGGGTAAAACTAGAACAGACCCACAACCTCCACAAAAAGCATGTCCTAAGAGTCCACTAACTGGGGGCTTCTTTCGAAGTCAAAGTGCATCTGCCTGAGAAACGAGGAACCTACAGTCTGCTTACACACAACTCAAATCTGTTAAACAAATTTTTATGCAACACTCAAGTTCTGGAACAAAACTAAAGTCACGATTTGGATGAACAACCAAAACTTTCCATCTGAATTTACAGCGGTTGAATTTAAAGAAGAAGAAAGAACAACAAATGTGCACAGATAGAGCCAAGCATTTTCAACAAAGTGTTTGTCAACAAGTAAATCAAGAAGAGAATCGTAAACCATACCCGGACATGTGAGTCACTTAAAGACTTCATTTGTTGGTATCAGGTCAGGTCAACTTCAGACACCCTTGTTTTCAGTATTTCTATAACTGTTCTAGATAAATCAGTACAGTAACTGATATGCTTGAAGGTTTTTAATTTTCAAGACATGATATGGTTTATGAGCTAGTTTTTATTTATCAGTGTACAAATCTTGTAGATTGTCATTATTTTTCTTTCTAAAGGTCATTGATATCCCCCAACAATTTTCTGTAAGATTTAAGTTCAAGAAGCTCATATTCTTTTTTTTTGTTGATAGTGAAATGATAAAAAAGAATAATGAGGATGTCTTGGAAGAAACTGACTCACGAAGAGAACTGATTGCCCCCACCAGAAAGAGATAATCTATATTCTTTGGTCATATAATGAGAGGGAGAAATCTTGAGTAAATCGTGACAGTTGGAAAGTTGGAACGGATGAGAGGCAGAGGGAGACTGAGAAAACAGATGCTGGACAGTTTGACCTCATGGCAGGGAAGATCATCTGTGTCAGAGTTTATTGAAAGTACACGAGACAGAAGTTTTTGGATAGTCATGACTACCGATGCCGCATGGCTTGGACTTTAAGAAGAAGAAGAAGAAAGGATCCAAAATAGTGAAATGGGCCAATCTAGTGAAATGGTCCAATATAATGAAATTGTCCAAAACAAATTCATGGTTTACGATAGAAAAAATGTGTGTAATTCATAAAACATTAAGAAGTATTTCTGACTCTTCAGTCCCTTCTGCTAGACTGCTGTCATTTAAGTTAATTTACTTTTTATTCAGAAATCGTTAGGTAATGGTGAAGAACTACCTCCAGATAAGCCAGATAAGGAGGTGAGCCATTTTGCTGTTGTTAAACTTGAGATTTATCAGCATTATAACATTCACTGCGATGTTATATTCATATCAGGAGGATTTGTTTGTTTTTGTTTAGTGTTTTATATCTGTTTGTATGTTTTGTGTGTTTTGACTGGCTAGCCGAGTGCTTATAATGTCCAGCTTTCATGCGGGAGACCTGAGTTTGACCCCCGTTAAGGTGATAGAGGTTGTTGTGTCAGGGGCACAAATAAACATCTAACCTTCACAGTTCTTGTCGACAGCACCAGCTGTGCGGCCCTAAATCCCCAACTCACGACCCCTAGGTCTACACTGCCCTAAATCCTCAACTCACAACCCCTAGGTCGACACTGCCCTAAATCCTCAACTCATGACCCCCAGGTCTACACTGCCCTAAATCCTCAACTCATGACCCCTAGATCTACACTGCCCTAAATCCTCAACTCATGACCCCTAGGTCTACACTGCCCTAAATCCTCAACTCATGACCCCTAGATCTACACTGCCCTAAATCCTCAACTCATGACCCCTAGGTCTACACTGCCCTAAATCCTCAACTCACAACCCCTAGGTCGACACTGCCCTAAATCCTCAACTCATGACCCCTAGGTCGACACTGCCCTAAATCCTCAACTCATGAACTCCCCCAGGTCTACACTGCCCTAAATCCTCAACTAGGTCTACACTGCCCTAAATCCTCAACTCATGACCCCTAGGTCTACACTGCCCTAAATCCTCAACTCATGACCCCTAGGTCGACACTGCCCTAAATCCTCAACTCACAACCCCTAGGTCGACACTGCCCTAAATCCTCAACTCATGACCCCTAGGTCGACACTGCCCTAAATCCTCAACTCACAACCCCTAGGTCGACACTGCCCTAAATCCTCAACTCATGACCCCTAGGTCTACACTGCCCTAAATCCTCAACTCACAACCCCTAGGTCTACACTGCCCTAAATCCTCAACTCACAACCCCTAGGTCGACACTGCCCTAAATCCTCAACTCATGACCCCTAGGTCTACACTGCCCTAAATCCTCAACTCACAACCCCTAGGTCTACACTGCCCTAAATCCTCAACTCACAACCCCTAGGTCTACACTGCCCTAAATCCTCAACTCACAACCCCTAGGTCGACACTGCCCTAAATCCTCAACTCATGACCCCTAGGTCGACACTGCCCTAAATCCTCAACTCATGACCCCTAGGTCTACACTGCCCTAAATCCTCAACTCATGACCCCTAGGTCTACACTGCCCTAAATCCTCAACTCATGACCCCTAGGTCTACACTGCCCTAAATCCTCAACTCATGACCCCTAGATCTACACTGCTCCTAAATCCTACCCTGCCCTAAACTCATGACCCCTAGGTCTACACTGCCCTAAATCCTCAACTCACAACCCCTAGGTCTACACTGCCCTAAATCCTCAACTCACAACCCCTAGGTCTACACTGCCCTAAATCCTCAACTCACAACCCCTAGGTCTACACTGCCCTAAATCCTCAACTCACGACCCCTAGGTCTACACTGCCCTAAATCCTCAACTCACAACCCCTAGGTCTACACTGCCCTAAATCCTCAACTCATGACCCCTAGGTCTACACTGCCCTAAATCCTCAACTCACAACCCCTAGGTCTACACTGCCCTAAATCCTCAACTCATGACCCCTAGGTCTACACTGCCCTAAACCCCTAGGTCGACACTGCCCTAAATCCTCAACTCACAAGGTCTACACTGCCCTAAATCCTCAACTCATGACCCCTAGGTCGACACTGCCCTAAATCAACTCACAACCCCTAGGTCTACACTGCCCTAAATCCTCAACCCTAGGTCGACACTGGCCCTAAATCCTCAACTCACAACCCCTAGGTCTACACTGCCCTAAATCCTCAACTCCTGACCCTAGGTCGACACTGCCCTAAATCCCAACCATGACCCCTAGGTCTACACTGCCCTAAATCCCTCAACTCATGACCCCTAGGTCTACACTGCCCTAAATCCTCAACTCATGACCCCTAGGTCTACACTGCCCTAAATCCTCAACTCATGACCCCTAGGTCGACACTGCCCTAAATCCTCAACTCATGACCCCTAGATCTACACTGCCCTAAATCCTCAACTCATGACCCCTAGGTCGACACTGCCCTAAATCCTCAACTCATGACCCCTAGGTCTACACTGCCCTAATCCTCCTCATGACCCTCTCACACTGCCCTAAACCCCTCAGGTCTACACTGCCCTAAATCCTCAACTCATGACCCCCTAGGTCTACACTGACTGCCCTAAATCCTCAACTCGACCCCTAGGTCTACACTGCCCTAAATCCTCAACTCATGACCCCTAGGTCTACACTGCCCTAAATCCTCAACTGATACCCCACAACCCCCTAGGTCTACACTGCCCTAAATCCTCAACTCACAACCCTAGGTCGACCATGCCCTAAATCCTCCAACTCAACTCACTGGCCCTAAACCCCTAGGTCTACACTGCCCTAAATCCTCAACTCATGCCCTAAATGCCTCCCCAACTCATGACCCCTAGGTCTACACTGCCCTAAATCCTCAACTCACAACCCCTAGGTCTACATTGCCCATCAACTGCCCTAAATCCTCAACTCACAACCCCTAGGTCTACACTGCCCTAAATCCTCAACTCATGACCCCTAGGTCTACACTGCCCTAAATCCTCAACTCATGACCCCTAGTCTAACACTGCCCTAAATCCTCAACACATGACCCCTAGAAATCCTCTCACTCAAGACCCCTAGATCTACACTGCCCTAAATCCTCAACTCAAGACCCCTAGATCTACACTGCCCTAAATCCTCAACTCATGACCCCTAGATCTACACTGCCCTAAATCCTCAACTCATGACCCCTAGGTCTACACTGCCCTAAATCCTCAACTCACGACCCCTAGGTCTACACTGCCCTAAAAAGCGATAAATACAAAATACCTCTGTCATTGCACAGAGATATCTCTATATTTGTTTCAGTCCCGTCCCAAAGATCTACCTAGGACGATTTCCAGATATTAATTCTGTAGCAGTTAGCAGTGGTGGCACAGTGACTAAACACCCCGGAAGTCTTTGGTTCAAATCGGCATTGATTCATGTTTTTTTTTTAACATGACCTTGGCTCCCAAGTCGACCCAGTCTAAAATGGGCACAGGTTTAATTCCTAAGAAGTCAAGGCAACTGGCATAATGAACAGTTCACTCATTGGGTGCTGATTGATCATTGATCAACGTAAATCTGAATCTACTATTTTATGAAGAATACACCACTAGCATGAAAGAGAGGTTTTTTTTTTTAAACTGACTATGTAGCGGCTGCTACATTCGTGTATATGTCTATCATAGGGAAGTAAATGACCTTTTTCCCACCATTAGTGCATCTAGGATTTGATGTTCAGAATGTTTATCAGATTTCTATGTTTTCTGCTTGTTTTTGTGCATTGTTTTTTTAATCTTTCAATTATAATTAGCTATTCATGGGTTGCAAAGGATGAGGAAAATCTGGAAATCAGTTACTGCAGAGGAACGAAACTTCGACTCTACAAGAGCATTATTTTACCAGTTCTTTATGGAGCAGAATGCTGGAGAATGACCAAAAAGGATGCACACAAGCTATCCACCTTCCAGCATACATGTCTACGTAGAATTATCAAAATTGTCTGGCCAGATACAATCTGAAACACCAAACTACTTCAAGTCACAAACCAAGAAAATCTAGACAGTATGATAACCAAGAGAAGATGGAAATGGCTTGGCCACGTTATGAGAATGAATCCTGATATACCTGCCAAAACAGCTTTCACATGGATATCAGAGGGAAAGAGAAAAAAGGGGCGGCCAAAAACAACATGGAGACGAATGAGGGAGAATGACCTGAATGCGGCATCTCTGACATGGAAAACTGCACTCTAGATTGCACAGGACAGGAAAGCATGGAAAGTCCTCTCTGAAGCCTCGTGTGACACTAGGCATAAAGTGAATTGATGATTGATTGATTCATAAGTTGTCAGAGAAAAGGCAGCATCCTGTCCCAAAAGTGAGGTATTCAAACCATGTTTAACGTCAGGGTGGCCTGGAGAGAACGGTGATGGAGTGTACTGTTTCCAGAAAATGAGGCAGAGGTGGACCTCTTGCGAATTTGGATACAAGACATTGAAGATGCATTAGCTGTGAAAACACTTAGAACTGGAGAATTGGAAATTATGTTTGCTTTGACCAGAGTGACATTCTCTGTTGGTTGATAATGATTCATGAGTAGTTTTTACACTTTTAGAGTTTGTGCTTTTCATTTATATTTGTACTTTTTATGCAGATTTGCACATCTTTCAGGAAGACTTGTCATTGTATCTGCAGGGTTTTATCAAGTTTGGCAATTTGAAGAAGTACTATGTGACAATCACTGGCAAAACTCTCTGCTACTACCAGTCCTTTGAGGTAAGTTCGAATCCACATCATTCTTATCGCAATCTTATAATCACACACATATTCCTAGGGTCCATAACGGGAGCCTCTACTTTTTCTGAATTCACCCTTTAAAAGGGATGTTGGCACATTATGTTGTGGTTTACAGTTAAGCTGTGATATTTACCAACTTTCAACTCAACACATCTAATTTCATCGAACCTTAATTAGTTACTATTACGACATGCTTATAAACTTTTTATCCCCATAAAAATTTTAAAACACTGCCTTTTTTTCTTATTCAAAATTTTATTAACTCTTTGAGTCCCAAGGAACCCATCATACGTTCATAGGTTCCTACCTAGAAGCCCAATGAACGCATGATGCACTGATTGTATTACTTTCTTTACTACCCCCTGGGCCTGTGATGCTAAACCCTCTGGGACTCAAAGAGTTAAAAAAGAAATGCACATTTATAATAATATCTGAAATAAACTAAGGAACCAGAGGAAGAGACGAAGAAGTAGAAGAAATTTGAAGTTTTGGTCATTGCTATTAAAATCCACTTGATGGAAACTTATGACCACCAAGCGGACAGTCAGGCATGCCAATTATTGCATCATTTTGGCCCCCAAGTCACTAAACAGATGGATTTTTCATGTTTACAATGTTATGTTGCCAAAAAGTAATTTTTTTTTATTTATATGAAGGGAAGTAATAACTAAATTCAATTGGAGCATAGAAATAACTGCTTTCTTTCCCTTCGACCAAGAAAACATAATTTTTTAGCCAAAGAGTAACATCATCATATATTTATTATGAAATCACCCTGGCTCTCTAGCGTAGTTGGCTAAACCGGATTGCACGGTGACCGGGTGATGAACTTCTTGTGGTCCTGATTCACTCCCGGGATTAGGCAGAAAAGCCACATTTCTCCCAGATTTACGGTATTTATCATGGAACCAACCAAAAAAATGTGTGTGTGCCAACCATGTCTACTGACCATGCACTTGTAGCCAGTACCAAAGCTGTTATGTAGGCATATTGACCACTGCCCAAAGACATCGAATACCTGCATCCTCATCAAAGGCCAGCCTTCATTATGGAGATGGCACTTGATTGATGGAACCTCATATACAAAATGAAATTCAAGATAAGGGGTTGTTTTTTTTTTTCTTCTTCTACAAATTTCTTTAAAATAACTTGTTCCTTTCTCATGATGTTTGTCCACTCCCCTTTAAATCTATTGAGTTGCGTTGAGTTGATTTAAGAACCGACATTCCCATAAGCGCTCTGTCCCCATCCACAGCAGCTAGTGAAGAGTTCCGATACTAATGGTACCAGTGGCACTCTGATTAAAGCCCATCTTGTCTTTCCTCTGAGCCTCGAATATCTGCCATCTATTGAGAATTAATTTATTGTGAATCAATTTTAAATTTTTTTTTTTAAATATATCAATATTTATGTTTAGTGAATTTATTTCATAGTAATAGAAAGTATGGTTCATCGAAGGAAAGGCAGGGGTTGACCACTACAAAAATCTATTGAGAATTAATTTACAAAAAGTTCTTGGACATTACCAATAACAGGGTAATGTCTCTCCAGTGTTACAGCCCGGAAGATAACATTTCTTTTCAATGTTAAAGGTTATTCCTTTCCTGCATTGATTTGGGATTTTTCTCTCTGTCAGTATTCTCTGAACATTCATTTTGCATTGATTTTGACACTTAAAGACATACTCTGGAGGAGATCGGAGCACTTACGGTCATGTGCGATGAAGACGATCTTTCAGTGAAATGTGAGCAAGGATTTTGACAGTGCTATGAGCGTCATGTTAAAAGGAGAATCAACATTGAAAAGACAGAAGTTTTACCTAAATATAACAGTCAAGTGCAAAGGCAGTCAACAAGCATCTAAATTAAAATACCTGGGAGCAACATTCACTGAAGATGGTAAATTAAATGTAACATTCAATGCAGTAAAGCAAACCAAGTATTGGGACATTTATTCCCTACTTACAGCACAAGAAAATCTAAACAGCACAAAACATCTCATACAAAGCATATTTTTTCCCACCCTGTGTTACCTGTGCCAGACGTGGTCACTCACAACATATCAGAAAAGAAAATTAGTAACCATGCAAATGAGATGTTTGAGAATGGCTGCAAGAGTGACCAGAAGATATAAAAGAGAATGCCTTGTGTTGCCATATAATAGAGGAGAAGGACGTAGAGCACGAGGTAGACCACGAACAAGCTTAAAAGAAAACATCAGAGAAATACTCTTAAACAGCACAATGTGTCTGTTTATGGTCGAGGCAGCCAGAAAAGCAAGAAGCAGGATCCGAAGAGAAAGTAAAGAAGAAGATGAGCGTCATATTGATTCAGGAAGCAATGGTAGGCTCATCATGATCATGTGACCCTTTGAAAATAAAGTTTGTTCGTTCGTTCATGTAGCAGGTCCTTTACAAAATGTCGCTCTCATCACAGTCTGCCTGAAAGAAACTCGGTCTCTCGCCAGTTCTCCCACCTTATGCACTTTTACATTCAAGGAGCCACCTATATCCTGTGCCCATCTTCTTGTCACCCCTCCCCCCCCCCCCCCCCTGCCCCTCCTTCCTGGTACATGCCTTCTGCTATAATTTTGTCCAATCCGTGTGGCGCTTGATATGACCAAAATATTTCAGCTTTCGAGAAAGGATGCTGTTTATTAGCCAATCTTTCTTGATGTTCAGATCTTTTAAGATGTCAATATTTCTCATCTTCTTTGTCCAAGATATTCTGAGAATCTTTCTATAACATTTCAGCTCAAAAGCTACTATTCTCTTTCTCAAGGACTGAGAAATAGTCCACGACTCACATCCGAATGTAGCCACAGGGAAGATGCATGCTCTCAAAATTCTAATTTTGATCTCCATGCTGGTGCTTAACCTTAGACTTTTAAGGCTGTTCAATCTTTGCATTGCTATGGCCATTCTCCTTTTAATTTCTGTCAAACAGTCTCCATTGTTGTTTATTATAGAGCCTAGATATTAAAATGGTAGGCTACTGGAGGTAAAATTTCCTAGGAAATTAGCCAACAGCGAATAAATGTCTGGTTTGGTTTGCAAACTCCTGACAAATTTATGCTTTAACATTGACTGCTGGTACATGGTACATGGAAATAAAAGAGCTGATAGGTTGGCTGGATCCGCTATCACTGCTGACAGTCAGCCTATGGATCATGCTGATATTATTAATGCCCTCAGAGAAATGGGAAGGATAGAGGGTGATGGCAGTGAATCCACATCACTTGCTAGAATGGCAGACTTGGGAATTATGTTCGGCATAGCAAAAAAAAATGAGACGCACACCAGACACACCAAGAGACTTGTTAATCAACATAGAACTGGTACTAGTAGCTATCGGATGTTGGGGTTTATACTGAGGGGAAAATCTGAGCCCCTATGGACATGTCAGGAGTGCAATGATGATAACACAACTAACTAACTAACTAACTAGCATGGTTTCTCTGGCCCACTTTCGTGTTCCTGTTGACCTCATGTATCGGTGTTTGTTTATTCGTTTCTATACATCTCTACAGGATTATCAGCTGGGATCTCCAACTCATGAAATCGACATGAAGCTCTGCTCCGTCAAGGTCAAAGATCACAGGAAATTGCAGCTGTGGATTCATTATGGCCAGTTTGAGTAAGCTATTTTTCTTTTTTTCTTTTATTGTGGTCATGTATGGGTCAGTATACTGATTTAAGAGAAAATGCTGAACAGGATTGGGTAATCAAGTAATCGCAGATTCAACCTCATACCAAACGGGTCACCCTATGGTTGCTCTGTTCCTGTGTCATCGAAAACCACACAGAATGCCCATTCCTTGTGAAAACTTTGACGCAGATTGTAGTCTCGGCAAAACCAATAGCATACACACACAATACATACGTAAGACAACCATCAGAAGTGCCAACACAACTGGTCCTATAGTGGAAATGTAGTTTATTGTCAGTTTAAGCTGCAGTCAAACAAATTTATAGTTGCACATGCAATTAATTGCATAATGCATAACCACTTGCAACAGACCTACTCACCATTTTCTTCTGAATCTGCAGTTGACAGCATAAAGCAGATTGGGCACAGTTAGAAAAAAAACGTTCCAAATATCATCTGCTGCTCACAGCCCCTTTCTGTAAGCTCTTCTGCATAGCTGGGTGACAAAACTATATACTTTCAGCTCACACATGGGAGAAAATGCAATGGATGACAGTAGCCACAAGCAAATAACTTGCCATGACTAAAAGAGTAAACCGACCAGACCTTCCTGTTTGTGTGTACTGAGCAGGATACTAGTTGGTAATGACTATTTATAATATTATTAAAATTTACTTTCAATGGAACCCACAAAGCAAAAAATAAGAGGGAGGGCTAAGTGCACTTAAAGTAGAGAATTGGAGATGGAGATAAATTATATCAGGCAGACAATGGGGCAGATAGCAAGAGATAAGAAGACTTAAACCCCTCCGTGAGTTCCCAGTTCCCATTTTTGGTAGACAGAGAATAGACTCATTGTCCCCTACCAGCATGTTGTACAGGGCCACTATTATGGTATTTCCTTTGAAGTGGGAGTGCATCTGCACTGAGAGGTTAGGAGCCAACGGTTTGCATAAAAATAAGCTAAACCTGTTCAAATGGATGTGCACGCAAAGCTCAAGTTTATGGACAAGATCAAAATGCAAAAGTGGATGAACGACCAGAATTTTTCACCAGAGTTTACAGCGAGTGATTGTGAAGAAGATGAAGAAAACTTAATGTGAGTTCACTGTGGTCCTGAGCTCTGTTAATATATAAACAATAGAAACAATGATTATATGATATTAAGATCTCTGATAACAAATATTTTACATTTTAGCTTGACATTTGAAAGCGAGCAGGAGATGCAGCAATGGAGGATGGCCATGGAAGATGCTATTGCCGAAGGCTTGGCTGATGACACGGTGCTGAACAAAGTCTATGAGAACTTGAGTAACCACAACTGTGCAGACTGCAATGCAGACAGTAAGTAAATATTTACAGTTAAAAAAAGTAGCATTTCTTTTATTCTTACTTTTATTTTATTTTGAAACATTTCAATGGCTGTTTCATCTAGTCTAGAAAAATGTTTTGTTTCAGTTTTTAAAAATGAAGTTGATGTTTTTTTTTTCAGCTATCAAGGAAAGATATAAAACTGAACGAAAAGTATATTAGCAAGCTTCACAATAGAACAAATACAAACAAAACGCAAATAATACCACACAAATACACAAAATCACTTAGCTGGTATCTCGAAGCAGCCAGGCCTATGACTTCTTAGCAGACTTCCTAGACACGTGGGCCAGGGGAATAAATATTCCCCTGTGGAGTACCAGGCGCCATAACTGGACACATCTAACTTTTGTAACATTGGTTATTAGGGGTAGATTTGTCTTTCCTCTAGGTCTGGGCTGTTCAAGTAAGTTCATTCAGGGGCTCCAGCATAGATTGATCATTAGTACAATATAATCTTTAGGGATCAGCAGGCTACTTGCTACACCTCTGGCTGGAAGGATTCAACGCGTGGGCCACCAGGTGAATAGCCTTGCTCTGGGTGGTTAAATTTTGTTTGTCTCACTGTTTTTTAAAGGTCATGGGTTCATTAAACAAACTGTCGTTCCGTTCAGCAATGCAATTTTTTACTGAGATCCCTGGAAATCTTTACTGGAGCTACCTAGTTCATACTTTTTGTGATGCTTTTAGCAAGTAGCTAGTTTATCTGCAGAAAGAGGCCAAGGCATATGAGATTAATCCTTCTCTTTAAACCTTTATATTACTTTCCTCTTCAGTGCTGAATGACGTATGACAGCACAAAATCTTAGTGACTAGTTTATCTGCAGAGAGAGGCTGAGCTGTATGAGATAAACTCTATCATCTTTGAACCTTTATGTTTTTTCTATTCATTGCTGAATAATGTACGACGGCACAGTATCATAGTGGTTAGCACACAGATCTGCCAGCCAGGAGGTAATGTTTTCAAATTCCCGTCGAGGTGGATTTGTAAAAATAATGTTTTTTGGTCTTCTAGATCAATCCAGAAGCCATTTGCCTCACACTCTGAAGGTCATGGGCCGTGTCATTCGGTTCGTGAGTGCAGTTTTTTACGGCGATCCCTGGGGATTGTCTCCAAAACTACAGAGGTCATGCTATGTGGGATGCTCTCGACAGATGGCTAGCCATTTTCAAAGAGAAACCGAGCTATGTGAGATTAAACCGGCTGCAATGAGGTCCATCCATTCAAATTTTAAACTTTAATGGGTGCTAGCACTTGCTAGCCAGCCAGAAGGTCATAGATATTTAATTAAATTGATCCAGCCTAAAGCAAGTGCAGAAATTCTCTTGGGAAATAAAGGTGGCTCACCTGCTGTTGACTACATCACACATCGGTCTAGCCCTGTATGTCCATTGCACAACTTGTTACCATATACCGGATGTATATCAAGACCTGGAGAAGTTCTTTTTCTTTACAAATATAGTGTGGTGCCTTGGGTCACGATCACCTCTAGTCATGAACAAATTGGCCTACAGATATTCCGAACAAATTTTTACTCGACCTGCGAACAGTGCCTTGGTGCACAAACACGAAACATTGATTTTGCGCCATGTTTGCAGCTAAGGAACGGCATCAGTTAAGAACTCAGGTGTGCACACTGTGAACATTGTTTATCACTGCATTGTTGTTGATACAATTTTTCATTAGGTAAACTGCAGTTACCACCTCTACCTCCATTCTCATGCTAGACGTGGTAGTATCATATGCGAGGCTGTCATGCACTAACGATTTTCCATTGGCTTTCGCTACGAACCCCCAGGCACTTCTCTTTCCTCTCAGCACTGAACCATCTGTATGGATAATCAGATCATCTGGGTGAGAATTGTCATGAATCGACCGTTGGACTTCCGCCTCAGTAGCACCCGCCAAGCAATATGACTTGGCTAAGTCAATGACCTGTACTGTCTTAAAGAACAAAGTTATGCTAAAGATGACGGATGTGGCTAAAGCTGTGACTGTGTTACCAAATCAAAGGTCTCAAGTGGGTAGACGTTAAAAGAAGTAGATAAAATGTTGTTAACCACTGAGCCAGCAACTGAGCCACTTCCCAGAATACAAACAAACAAAAATTATCAGAAATGCCTACACAGCTGCCCAGCTTTATTCTGGAATGGATTCTTTTTCAAAAGAGTGATCTTCCTCCCTCTCCTCTATAATCTAAATGTGCTAATCACAAAGGGGAAAGTTATGCTATAAATGTTTTATTTTTGTCACACATAATCAATAAAAAAAATTCCAAATGCAAAAAGTTACTAGGGCGTGCAAACGGGTTAATTGGATTTGTATTGATTTCAGTGGGACAGATTGTTTCAGCCTGCGACATTTCACTTCGTAATTCGTTAATAAATTATTATTTTTTATAAAAACTTTTTAATGGCTTTTTAAGAAACTTTTTTTGTGTGTGCAAAACTCTGAATTATAATTTCACCTTGTTAGATCCTCAGCGAGTGGAACAAGTTCTCTTTCTTTTACATGTTTAATTTTCTTTTTACTAATAGAGAAAAATAAAATATTTATGTAAATCTCAATTGTAATTTCACCATGTCAGATCCTCACTGGGCTTCAATCAACCTGGGAATCGTTGTGTGCAAGAACTGTGCAGGCGTACATCGCATGTTTGATTACAGGATCTCTAAAATTCGATCACTGAGGATGGACACTCGGGTGTGGACTCCCAGTCTTATTGAGGTTAGGGCAAAAATTTCTCTTTAAAAATTGTTACATATTTATTATGAGGTGGTGGTGGTTGAGTGTGTTTTTGTGTTTTTGTGTTTTGTTTTTTTATGGGCAGGCACACACACTTAATGAAGCTTTTGTAGTCATTTTAAATATATACTGGCAATTCTTTTCAGAAAAAAAGGTGATATGCATTATCCTGAAATAAAATTTTTCAAGTTGAATTTGCTGATTATAATGCATAAAAAATCATCATTTACTTACTTAGGTCCCTTTTCTATGCCTTTAGACACCAAAGGCATATAGGGCTAGATCTATATTTTTTCTAGACCAATCGGCACAAGATGGGTGATGTGGTGAGCCTCATGCCGGTACCAACCTCATTAAGCCTCACCGCCTCGAGGAGTAGCTCCCGTGCGGACACTCTCCATAGAGCTGGGAGAACATCCCCGCACAGGTACCCCCTGAGCCTTCTCTCTCTCTCTCCCTGGAGGGTCACGGTCTATTATTCCTCCATTTCATTCTGTCGTGGATTGAATCCAATCCAGCACTTTTGGCCCCTCTCATTAAGGTTTCTGTAACATCTCTTCAACATCCTCCTTCATCAATCCATTGTTTTCTAATTCGGTGCCTAGTTTATGTTTCTGTGTCTGCTTTTCCTCAGATCTGCCCAGTATATAGCCATCCTCTTTGTCCTTCTATTGTTATCTATAACTTGGGGGGGGGGGGGGGGCTGCGTGGTCTCCAGGCATGGTGTCCGCTTCGAGTGCTAGAGGTTCAGGGTTCAATTCCCAGTAAGGGCTAAGATTTTTTCGCGTGGACTTGGACTTCTAGTAATTCCCCCTGGTCTCTGGTTAGTGAGATCAGACGCCCGTGTGCATTGTTGCGCACGTAAAAAGTCCCTTGGCAAAATTTGGAGTTAAAAATCTACCCAAAGTATTTCAGGATCCGGTTCTACAGTGCCTATGCACTGTGCTGAACTTCTTCGGACTCAGACTTGAGTTAGAAGAAGAACGGATAACTATGGTTTTACTAACCATGTGCCGTGATGTTGGTCCGTTGTTCAAGTCCTCAATATCTACAACTGGTTTTTTTAGATTGAGACTTTCCTTTTTGTTTTTGCTTTTCTTGAATGCTTTCCATTTAGCTTTCTTGGTTTCCTCAAGCATTTGTTGTTAAATGTGTGTAGCTTTCGTTCTTTCTTGTAAACAGTTGATTTCTCCCAAACTATTCAGATCATGATCACAATAGGAAATGCCAATTCCAATGCATTCTGGGAGTTTGATGTTCCCCAAGGTGCCAGAATCCTGCCTACAGACACCATGGACAAGAGAAAAGAGTACATTGTGAAAAAATACAAGAACAAACAATTCTGCAACCTACACCCTTTGGCAAACTGTGGACCAGCAGTACTTGGAGAAGTAAGTAATTTTATTTTGTAATTATTATTTTTATTATCATTTATTTAACCAGTGTTAACATCTTCATTATTATCCTTTTATGCCATTTTACTTCGCAAAGAAGAGCGGCTGGGTGAACGGTTAGATCGCTGGGTTGTCAAGTGGGAGACCCAGGTTGGAATCCTCGGTAAGGCCGGGGAATTTTTTTTCTGTCAGGGGCAAAATAAAATCTTTACCTGCACAATTGTGGTGACAGCACTAGCCATTGAGGCCGTAAATCCTCAGGCTTTAAGAATCCCCCCCCCCCCCCCCCCCCACCTACACCACAAAAGTGGTAAAATAAAGGGAGTAATTGGCAGCTTATACTTTGCATAGGGCTTGCAGTCTATTCTTCTATTTTCTTTATTAATTAATATTATATCCTCAGGGACCTTATTTAGTTGTTAATTATTCCATTGTGTCCTTACTGTTTTATAAACTCTTTTGGTCTGCTATAGCCAGAGTGTCTATTGCAGTAGCACTAACTATAGCTATTATGTCATTTACTTTACAACCAGTAAAAGCTATTCTTTTTAAATTAATGACTACTTTGAAAAGCATGAATTATAGATATTTGCTGAAATAGTATATCTGATAAAGTACAAACTGAATAAAGTAAAATAATGTAACAGATGTATGAGTCTGAAAAACTACGAAATGAATTGCATCTATAGAAAGATCACTAAGGACACAGTGAAATGGTCGGTACTGAAAGAGAGAGAGAGAGTGAGAGAGAGCTGGAAGTTAACTTTTTTTTTTTTTTTATGTGAAGCACATTTACAAAACCTAAGCCAGAGAATCTGACCGGTGGTGGGCGAGGTTTCACCATCCTTTAAAGTAAGTCCAGCTGACTTTAGCTTTATTCTGAACCAGTATCAGTTATTGAATGTTTCTGTTCTGTTTAACATTTATTGTATTTTTATTTCCAGGCACTGTTGGCTGCTGCAAGCAATGATAATGTATTGGAATTGATAAGAATTCTCTTTTCAGGAGTTGAGGTAAGTACTGCAGTAAGACTGTTGTTGTACGTCCATTACGAGTGATGAAGACCACTTTTCATCCAAAGTAGTAATACGATCAGTGATTATGAGTACGAAGTTGACTTAGTCCAATTATGAGCCTGGAAAAGTAGTTTGCATAAGGACCTGGATTAAAGTGAGGAGGAGTTGCACAATTCGTCAACCTCACTTTCTCACCTGTGTCCATCTGAATGCAGTGGCAGGATAATGTGGAGACGATTGGAAATGGACCTAGTTGCAGTGGATGACCAAGGGATATTACATGCCCTTCCTTGCTGCAATAAGACTATAAATAATGTGGATGAGCTTCTGTCTTTCTTGTCTTCTTCTGCATGGAGATGTACCACAGGGTTTCTCAGGCTGCCCTGAAGAACGAATGAATGCATGAATCAAGAATTAACATCACTGCACTCTGGATATTCCCACATGTGCTCCTTCCCCTTCTTCAGTAGCCAGCAAAGAGTCATCATGCTAACAGTACCAGTTGCAACCTGATTAAAAGTCCGCCTATGTTTCCCCCTCAATGTTGAATATCTTCTAGAACCTCTGAATGCCCCCGCTGAATTAATCTTTCAGTGTATGGATTCTCTATCTGTTCATTTGCACTGTCCATTTGATTCCATAGCACCTTCACCACGTCCACTTTTTCATAAAGTAGCTCATCACCCAGAGGAATGGCAGTAGCTAATCTATCAGCCAGCTTGACAGAAAATCCACAATATGCTCCTAATCTGGATCTTATCAAGTGATGCAAGCCACTATGCACGCAGGATGCCAATTTCAATTTTCCGAAGCATGCTTTGTGAGTCCGTTACAATTACAACATGTAGGGTTCGGCTGCTCTCAAGACATCAGAAAGCTGCCAGTACTGCCTCTACCTCCATTCTCCTACTGGATGTATTTCTACCCTGTAGCACATTCAAGAACAGCAAACGCAGAAAACATTCTGAATAGGACTGTTATCGAGGATGAATCATTGATGTGTATTCATAGCATCAAATAACATCTGTTTCAGAAATCTTCTTTTACATTTGCCTTTATAAAGCAAAAGGTTGACACATATGTTATGGTTTACAGATAGACTGTGATTTGTGCTCCTTAGATTATAACATATTTGGTTTGAGCAAACCTTTAGAGCAGTCACCTTTTGTGACATGCTTGTAAGAAGGCAGTGGACATACCCCCTTTTAAAAAAAAGCCCTCAGAATCCATACAGGAGGCGTAAAAAAAAATTGTTCTGTAAACATCATTACTGTGTGTCTCTCCCACTTTTGTGGTGCCGGAGGGGGGGGGGGGGGGGGCTTTCAGGATTTAAGGCTGCATGGCTAGTGCTGACAGCATGGACTGGTCAGGTTAGGAGTTGTTGTTGTTGACTGTGACAGAAAAAAAATTCCCAACCTTACCAAGGCTTAAAACCCGACTCCCCTGCATTCTTAACTGTTAGGCCGGCTGCTCCTCAGCATTGTTTTATTAGCAAGAGATAAAGTTGATTTTAGACTGACATTTAAAACAAATTAAAACAAGTTAATATTTTCTTAATACGTTTTACATAAAATGATTTCTTCTTATTCACCAGGTTTTGTTTAGAAGAGATGAGACTGGACAAACAGGTAAGATGCCCAGATTTTGCAGCAGGTAATCAATAGGTAGATAACTGCTATTAAAAATCACAAATGTGTGACTTTAAAAGAGGTTAAAGATAAACTTGTCGTTTTGTCGATTAGAATCTAAATTGCTAATCATGTCCAGCTACAAAGGAAATAGGATAATGAATACATACGTTCAGAAAAAGTGCTTCAGTGATGGCAAAAGTCCAAACATATTAACATGCATGTTAAACTTCAACATACCACGAGATCTGTAAATCTTTTATGGTGACGAGCAATCAACCTATCTCCAAACTAGAAAGCATGACATAAATCTAGGTCTACAGCTTAACTACTGTACTAGAGAACATTTATATCTAAGCGAAACTAACCATAAATACACCACCGCCATAATGACTGAGCCAGACTTTCTATCTCGGCCTGGCCTATTGCTCCCGCGTCGCAATAAGATCTGCAGAAAGTCCGATTTTTTCTACAAAATTACCTCTGCTCCCATGTCGACCCAGGCTAAAATGTGTATCAGGTAAAGTCCTGGGAAGTAAAGGCAGCCGACATGATGTTGTCCACATCACCACTGAGTGTTGACAAAAGACCAGATCCAGTAGAAAATTTCAGCTGCAAAATCCAATTAATTATGAACAAGTCTACACAAGGCTTAGGAGCCACCGTGGTGTAGCGGCTAGATGCTTGCCTGCGGATCTGAAGGTGGTGAGTTCAGATTCGCTCAGAACTTTGTTTTTATTTTTTTTTTTTTTTTTTTTTTTTCTAAACATGACCTTGACTCACAGGTCAGCCCAGCCTTAAATAGGTACCAGGGAAGTGTAAGTGGCCGGCTTGATGTTGACAACATCATCCATCGAGGACTAACAAGTGTATTAAAAAAATGAGATTAGCATCAAAAGCCTGATGTACTACTGGCCTGTAAAGTGACCTTTACCCTTTTTACTCTTTCTGCAAATGTCATAGTTGTAGGTCGGTTCAGGGACTGTTCTCGAGTGGGGGATGAGAAGCGAAAGAAGACAGTTGCATCACCAGTATTCTTCTTCTTCTGCCTTCTATCCCTCCAATGGAGCATAGGCCCTCAACCAACTCATGCCAAGTGATCCTATCTTTTTCTGCGCATGCAGCCCTGTGTCTTCCCCATTTTTTTACTTTCGCTCTCTAGTTCCCTTCTTTTGTTGTTGTTGTTTTGTTTTTGTGTGTGTTGTTGGTGTAGTCTGTCTTTGTGTGTGTTGTTGGTGTAGTCTGTCTTTGTGTGTGTGTTGTTGGTGTAGTCTGTTTTTGTGTGTGTTGTTGGTGTAGTCTGTTTTTGTGTGTGTTGTTGGTGTAGTCTGTTTTTGTGTGTGTTGTTGGTGTAGTCTGTTTTTGTGTGTGTTGTTGGTGTAGTCTGTCTTTGTGTGTGTTGTTGGTGTAGTCTGTTTGTGTGTGTGTTGTTGGTGTAGTCTGTTTTTGTGTGTGTTGTTGGTGTAGTCTGTCTTTGTGTGTGTTGTTGGTGTAGTCTGTTTTTGTGTGTGTTGTTGGTGTAGTCTGTCTTTGTGTGTGTTGTTGGTGTAGTCTGTTTTTGTGTGTGTTGTTGGTGTAGTCTGTTTTTGTGTGTGTTGTTGGTGTAGTCTGTCTTTGTGTGTGTTGTTGGTGTAGTCTGTTTTTGTGTGTGTTGTTGGTGTAGTCTGTTTGTGTGTGTGTTGTTGGTGTAGTCTGTTTTTGTGTGTGTTGTTGGTGTAGTCTGTTTTTGTGTGTGTTGTTGGTGTAGTCTGTCTTTGTGTGTGTTGTTGGTGTAGTCTGTCTTTGTGTGTGTTGTTGGTGTAGTCTGTCTTTGTGTGTGTTGTTGGTGTAGTCTGTCTTTGTGTGTGTTGTTGGTGTAGTCTGTCTTTGTGTGTGTTGTTGGTGTAGTCTGTCTTTGTGTGTGTTGTTGGTGTAGTCTGTTTTTGTGTGTGTTGTTGGTGTAGTCTGTCTTTAAAATTTAAAACCATTCTATGCATATAATTCTCAGGTTTTCTCAGTGTGTGTCAATGCCAGCATCTTTTCCATACCTTTTTATTCACTGAAATTTGATTAGTCGGTCAGTCAGTTAGTTAGTTAGTTAGTTAGTTAGTTAGTTAGTTAGTTAGTCAGTCAGTCAGTCAGTCAGTCAGTCAGTCAGTCAGTCAGTCAGTCAGTCAGTCAGTCAGTCAGTCAGTCAGTCAGTCAGTCAGTCAGTCAGTTAGTTAGTTAGTTAGCTAGTCAGTCAGCCAGTCAGCCAGCCAGTCAGTCAGTCAGTCAGTCAGCTAGTTAATTGACAAATTATCCTCACTGCATATTAGACAAGGCCATAAGCTCTGAGATCCCATCTTTAGTACATCACCCAGTGTGTAGTGACTGATAGCACTAGTTCTGTATTGGTTTACTATTCTTTTTTTTTTTTTGGGCTACCTGTCTAGTGTTCAACATTAGTGATTCTATCATACCATTTAAATCAGACTCATTACTTGCAGTTATATGTCTCAAGTGCTAGTCTTCTATAACTATATGTATTCATTTATGTTTATTTTTTCCAGCGTATGATATTGCTAAAGAGAATGGACAGAGACTAATTATGGTAAGCACGCTTCTTTTTCTTCTTCTTCTTCTTTTTCTTCTTCTTTTTCTCTTCCACCTTGTACCTCAGTGAAGTGTCAGGGAAAGATATTACATTCATTGATGAGATGTTCATTTCTGTAAGGCTGTTCTTAATGTCATCACTCCAACTTTTTTGAAGTCTTACGCTCGCTCTATACCCATTGTAACATTTCAGTGTGGCTAGCTGTGGCAGATAGTACCAGATCATTCTTGTTATGTGTCTAAACCACTTCATTTGTTGTTCTTTGATGACTTGTAAGACTGGCTTTATTCCTAGCATTCATCCGGTTTCGTATCCTGTTTTTCCTTAAAACTCCTGCAGCTCTTCTAAGGCATTTCATCTCTGTTGTCACTTTACGTTCATTGGGGGATGTAAGTGTCCACGTTTGACAGTGATGGCATAGTGTTAGCCAAAAAATAGTTCTGATGGTAAGAACTGGGATTTTAAAGTCTATCAATAAACTGTAGTCTTAATCTAGTCTTCACCGGAAATTGGACTAGATCGATATGAACCTGAAGTTGATAATGTAACTGCTAAGCTACAAAATGAGCAGAAAGTCTACTTATTCTGCCTTTCTAGCCCCCAATGAAGCATAGGAGCATAGTCCCTCGACCAACTCACACCTGGTCATTCTATCCTTTGCTATCGCATGCAGCTCTCCCCATGTCCTCCCTGTCTTTCTAACTTCATTCTTTTTGGCCTTCCTTTATTCCTGTACCCCTGTGGGTTCCAGTGCAAAGAC
Organism: Candidula unifasciata; assembly: GCA_905116865.2. Taxonomy (NCBI): domain Eukaryota; kingdom Metazoa; phylum Mollusca; class Gastropoda; order Stylommatophora; family Geomitridae; genus Candidula; species Candidula unifasciata. The sequence goes on from CAJHNH020005190.1 coordinate 419,976, forward strand.
ATTCTAGTTATATTGTTCTCTGGTTTTCTCAACGTGTGTCCTATCCAACGCCAGCATCTTTTCTTTACCTCTTGGTCCACTGAGCTTGCTTAGTTCTCTCCCAAAGCTCTACATTAGTGATTCTATCATACCATTTAATTCCCTCTATTCTTGGCAGGCACCAGTTAATGAATGTCTGTAGTTTATTAGCAATTGACTTAGTCTACATTTCTAAATAAATGTAAGTATAAGTGAATCACATAAGAAATAAGATATAAATACCAAGAGAATTTTTTTTTTATTAATTGGTTTCTTCTTTTATTGAAACAGGAACTTTTGTATCAGAATGGAGGTGATCGTAAGTATAAGTGCTCTCCTGATGTAGATGTTAATTAAATGCTAAAATTTGTGTCATGATTTATACAAAATGCTAACTTATGAGTCAATTTTATATTAATCTTGAGCATAAAAAGCTGTTTCAGCAGAGTCATGGCTGAGATCTGAATTTTTAAAAAGTTATCTATGCCAAATTTTACCCTGTGCATTATGCTTTTCTCCCTTTTTTTAAACTATCCTAATTTCACTATTAATACAAGTGAATTTTAAAAAATACTTTTTAGTAATTTTTTTTGGAGGTGAGCAGAGGGGATCTCTTCTTCTTCTTCTTCTTTTTTTCTTCTTCTTTTTCTTCTTCTTCTTCCCAAAAAAGTATAATATTGTCTGCCAGATTATGCCAAATGACCTGTATTCATGTTTATGATTAGTTGAAAAGTTGCAACTAAAGCTTTCTAGGGAATAAGGTGACCCGCCTTCGTCAACCCTCTATAGTCACCTCTTATGACATGCATGGTAATTTACAGTATTACTATTCTGTGTTTCCATACTGATCATGATAACATGTGGTAAGTAAGACTTTTACTGTTTGTTTATTAGGATGGTGGCTTTTAGGCGCATATTTTGCAAATGATGTTCAAAATTTGTCCATCGTGTAAGAGCGTGAGAGACGTTTAAGGCCACCATGACCACCCAAGGAGCCATTAACACCTGGTGACACAAAGTGCCACATTCAGATGAGAATCCCCCAGGTATAAGTCCCATAAATCCTGTTCAGCCGTTAAGTTTTATTAGAGCCCCTGATGATAGCCAGGGTGGGGCTTTAAAATAACAAATAAGTCGTCCTATACTGGGATGGTTTTTATTAACACTCTGTGACAGTTTCCCAGCCTGTCATGCCAAAATGGACTCCAACATCCTCTGTCTGCCTTCTTGTTTTTCAGGGCTTATCATTGCATCAGTCTTAGCAGTTAAAACTCAGTCTGCCAGAGAATTTTCAGCAAACCAGCCATATTTTGTTGTAGTTCTTTACAAAGATTGTGTATCTTATTTTACATCAATGTGGATATTTTGCAGCACATTAGAAGGATCACACAGAAGATCCTTATAGTAGCTTTCACCAAACTTTCACTGACGTAACTGAAGGAGGAGAAAGAGGATACTGTTTTTTGCCCAGGATGTGACAGTTAATTTTTTTAATCTTTTTATTTTTTTTATTTTTTATTTAATTTTATGTATTATTATGTCACTTTTTTTAATTTATTTTTTCGTCTCAGGTTCCTGTCTAAATTTGTTATGTTTATATCATCATGTGTTTTGTATTGGTTTATCTAATAATATTTGTAATTGATAGTTAATCTCCAGTGCCTTCTTAAATTTCAGTTAATCTCCAATTACTTCCTAAATGTCAGTTAATCTCCAGTGACTTCTTAAATTTCAGCTAAAACCTTGGAGCAGGATGTCAGAGATGAGGTAGGAATTGTTTTTCTTCTCCTTTTATATCCCAATGAAGTTTAAGCACTCATTTTGCCAAATCTGTTTTGAACAAGCACCAATTAATGAATGTTTGCAGTTTATTTCTACCTGTTTTAGTCTTTCTCCTTGTATTTTATCTGTACAGCAGTATTTTGTTTTGAATATTAATATTAGATATTCTCCCCCAACACCTCACTGAGGTAAGTGATAGAAGAGAAGAAGAAGAAGAAAGTTAGATGTTCTAAGCTGGTTCTTGATGTAGTGAGGTCAAGGTAAAAGCCAAAAGTCCATTTTGGACGAACAACCGCGACTTACCGCCGGAATTCACAGCCGGTGAACAAGAAGAAGAAGAAGACTTATATAAATTTTTGAGTTTGTTTGAGTGCTTTTTCTGTTGTGTGTAAGATACCTCTCTGACCAGTTTGGAATCTTTTTGTTCCAGACGCCTGCCTGTTCACCTCTTGCTTGTTTGTCAGCAGTATCTCTTAATGTCCACATAAGGATCATGTTTTATTCTTTTTTTCTCAGAAATCTTCTTTTTCTTCTTCGTGTTCACCAGCTGTTAGCTCTTGCGGAAAGTTCTGGTTGTTCATCCACTTCTGGACTGCAGTCATGTTTCAGAACCTGAGTGTTGCGTGTGCATCCGTTTTACAGATCTGACTTATTTGTATGCAGGCTGCTGGTTCCTTACCTCTCAGGCAGATGCACTCCGACTTCGAAGGAAGCTCCCATATAGTCGACTCTTAGGACATGCTTGTGGGTAGACAGTGGGTCTGTTCTTTTTTTCCCCCACAATAGGGCCCCGAAACCCAGACAGGGATTCTCAGAAATGTATCCCAATGTTATTCTTCTAGAATTTGAGCACTCCTGCATGACCTATTTCTTTGGCAGCTTCACCATGAATCCATCTTTTCCCTAGCCTCATGCTAGTCATATCAACCAATGCTTTCCAAGGATTTCAAATGAATTTTGTTATTGGCATTCTAACAGCACGGCTATCAGCATATGTGTTAATTATTGATGTCATTCTTTCTTTTTATGCTCGATGATTCTTCTGAAATATAAGTCAAAGAAATGTTGTTATTATCAGTGTTCAACAATGCTGGTAATTTAAATATATTATTCCTAGCCAGCTTCAATCAGTCGTAAACTTCTCTCTCGTTCTCCCACAGAACCGACTGAAAGAGGACATCAGGCTGCAAGGATTTTTGAACAAAACAGGGCCTATTGGAAAAAGTAAGATAGTATATATAAGGCTGTATTTAACTCTTTGAGTCCCAAGGAACGCATTATATGTTCATAGGTTCCTACCTAGATGCCCAATGAACGCAAGATGCACAGATTTTATGACTTTCTTTACTACCTCCTGGGCCTGTGATGCTAAACCCCCTGGGAGTTAATATAGTTTACCGTCTGCTGTGGCTGCACGGTCTGTTGTCAGTTCTGTCAGGAACATTACTTTGGCATTATAGTGGAAAATCTGGTAGGAAATTAGCAGGTCATTTCCATGGACATCTCATGGATGTTAAGAGTGCAGCTATTAAATCCTACTCTTTCCATTTCAAATTTCAGTATATCTTGCAATCAAGGCAAAATCGACATCTCTGTTAGGTTAGTTGCGTATCCTTTACAGGATGTTGCAGAACCAACCCCAACAGCCCCTGGCTGTTGTGCCTGGCTGTTGTGTGGTTTTTCTAGGCAAATTTACGTCCAGTAGTTTGGACATCTCTGTTACTGCCATAAAATCTTGCTCCAGGGATCAGAAATACCACGTCTCTTTAGAAAACATTGTATTCAGGGTTTTCTCAGCCATTCGGGGATTAATTTTCAGCATACCTTTATCTGGGGAGTTTAATTTAATTTCTTCTTGTTCCTTTCTTTTATTGTTCCTTTTTGTATGATTTGTATCCTGACCACATTTTATCTCCCCTTTGAAGGTTGGCACCAATGCACCCGCTACTGTCTTTGAAATATGACATGCACCAAACAAATAAAAGTCCAATGGTGCTAAGTCTGGGCTGGATGTTTCAATACTTCAAACTGCAGATTATCCACTGTATATGCAGCGTGTGGGGCAGACGTCATCATGCAGCAACAAAACTCCTTTTGAGAGAAGCCTGGCATTTCGATTAGATCACAGGCTTCAACTTGTTCGCTAACACTTCACACTGTAACAAGCACTTTAGTAATGATCCAAATGCTCCTAACAAATTGTCTGCCTAGTCTGCTTCTGATTATCAAACAGCTGCTTTGGTTGGAACCCGTCTGCTACAAACTTTCTTATACCCTCAGTCATCATTAACAATTTTGTAAGCATCACTCAAGCAAAGGCAGCATTTTACAAAATGAAGAATATTTTATGCAAACTTTCTTTGTCAATTAAGACGAGCTATATAAATCCTATGTTGATATACGGGTGTGAATCATGGACAGTTTGTAAATAAGTGAAAACTTATTTGAAAGCTGCAGAGATGTGGTTTTATAGACGAATAGTGAGAATACCCTGGACAGATAAAAAGAGGAATAGAGACGTCTTGAAAGAAACTGGCTCACAAAGAGAATTGATTGCCCACATCAGAAAAACACAATCTACATTCTTTGGTCATGTGATGAGAAGGAGAAAACTGGAGTACATTGTGACGGTAGGAAAGTTGAAGGGGAGGAGAGGCAGAGGGAGCCTGAGAGAACAGATACTGAACAGTTTGACATCATGGCCATGACTCATGTAGAATTCTACAGCAATTTCATCAGTAGTAACTCGTCTGTTATCGCAGATTTTTTCTCTGCTGTTTTACTGTCGAGAGTAGCCACACTAACGGGTCTCCCACCCCGCTTTTCATCACTGATGTTATCCCTTCCATTTTTAAATCTTTCCACCCATCCATACACTTTCCTCTGACACAGACGACCGTCTCTGTATTAAAACCTTTTTTCTTTAATAGATTTCAGACAGTTTTTACACCCTCTACCTGTTAAAAAAAAAAAAAACGAATAAAACCTTGCTGCTCTTCCATGGTGCATGTTAACAGTGCTGCAGCCATCTTCTACAAGCTGTTGCGCATGCGCACACTCCTAAATCATCACAATACATACTTTGGGTATTGCAAAGGGGCTATTCTTGTCCTGAAATAATAATTTTTTTTTCTTCTGCAAACTGTTTATGCAGACTAGGATACGGTTGCCTTTACTTAATGACTTCCCCTCGTAGAATTCCTTGGAGAACCAAAAACGAGCAACCCAGATATTTTTAAAAGAGGTGATTGCTCGAAGACAACTTATCACAAACATCAGTAGGAGACAGTCCTCTTGTTTTGGTCATGTTATGAGAAGAGGCTAACTGGAACATGTTGTGACCTATGAAAGGATCTGTGGAAGACAACACAAGAAGATTTGTTCACAGCCTTTTGTCATGGCTTGAAGGGATGTCATCAAATGAACTAATACATGCCGTTGAAGTTCACAGGTTGTGGGGAGGCATTAACGCCCATGCCATACAGCAAGGCACTTGATGATGATGATTGAATGAGAATTACACATGAGATAACCACTTTGCTAAGTTCAGTATATTGTCTATATTTCAGCTTTTAAAAGGAGATGGTGTATTCTTGAACATGGAGCTTTAACTTACTACATAAATGAAAAGGTTTGTTCTGTTTTCTTATGTTACAGGTTATTGTTTTTTTTTTAACTCTGAAATAATCAGAAGCCTAATAAAATTCAAGAATAAATTATTTGCCGGATTTTTTCCCCATCTTGCATGAAATAAGAAATATTCATTTTTCATCTCACTGATACCAGGTTGTAGCACAGTATCATCTCACTGATACCAGGTTGTAGCCAAGTGTCATTTCATTGATACCAGGTTGTAGCCCAGTGTCGCCTCACTGATACCGGGTTGTAGTCAAGTGTCATTATGCTGATACCAGGTTGTAGCCCAGTGTCATCTCACTAATACCAGGTTGTGGCCCAGTGTATGCTGATACCAGGTTGTAGTCCAGTGTCGTCTCACTGATACCAGGTTGTAGCCCAGTGTCATCTCACTGATACCAGGTTGTAGCCCAGTGTCAACTCACTGATACCAGGTTGTAGTCCAGTGTCATCTCACTGATACCGGGTTGTAGCCCAGTGTCATCTCACTGATACTAGGTTGTAGCCCAGTGTCATCTCACTGATACTAGGTTGTAGCCCAGTGTCATCTCACTGATACCAGGTTGTAGCCCAGTGTCATCTCACTGATACCAGGTTGTAGCTCAGTGTCATCTCACTGATACTAGGTTGTAGCCCAGTGTCATCTCACTGATACCAGGTTGTAGCTCAGTGTCATCTCACTGATACCAGGTTGTAGTCTAGTGTCGTGGTTTTGTCGTCTCACTGATACCAGATTGTAGTCCAGTTTAGTGGGTTTTTTTTATTTCTCTTGCTCTTCTCGAGCGGCTTGGGTGATGAATTTGTTCGTCTTTTTTTTTTCAGATCTCAGTTACACCATTTATCTCTTTCTTGTTCATCTCATCACCTTCCTCCCAGATGTTCTTTTGTTTTTAAAAAAACATCAAATATGCAGTTTGGTTTGGCTGCAATCTCACTAGATGGCCGAACCATTTGATTCTTAGTCTGTCAATATAATTCAGTTATGGCCTTTTTCCAGCTTTATCTCTAATGCTGGTATTTGTAACCCTACCCTTCTTGTTTTGTTAGTGACCTTATGGAGGTGGCACGTTTCACAGGAAGTTATTTTTACTTTACTACTTTACTTATTTCAGAGTAATACTTCCAAAGGGTCCATAGACAGAAAGGACATGTATATGATCCAGGCAGTGGACACTGAAAGGTATGTGTGTTTATTAATGAAGATTAGTCCGACTTCTTCTCTATTTCTTGTTTAATTAGTTTATTGGGGGCTTCAGTTTGATAATAGCTCTGGTCCTTGTTTCTTCATTTGAGTAAGGGAGTCGGTAGTCTAGCACCCAGACAGATCTGAGGGTCATGGGTTAAAATCTGAATGGAGCCAGGTTTTTGTTTTTGTTTTTCAAAAAATTACCTGGGCTCCCAGTTTGACCCAGCCTTAAATGGATATCAGGTAAAGTCCTGGGAAGTAAAGGCAGCTGGGGTGATGTTGACCACATCACCCACTGTATGCCGATTGGTCTTTAAAATCTAGGTCTACACCCAGTACGCCTGAGGGTGTGGAAAAAGATCATTGGACCATTTGAATGAAAGCTTATGGAAGATCATCATCATCCTCAGGTGCCTTGCCGACTGCCTCTCCATAATCCACAAACTCCTGCAGCATGTATCAGTTTGTGTGCCGACACACCTCCATGCCATGCAACAAGACTGTCAAGAATCTTCTCTCGTTGTCTTCCTCTATCCCTTCTTCCACAGATCTTTCCAGTGATCACAACATGTTATATTTTTCCTCTTCTCATAACATTTCCAAAAAATGATGACTGTCTCCTTCTGGTGGAAGATACACTGTTAGTTAAAACAAAATGTGAATGGTTGTCGTCTAAATGTAAAGTTATGTGTGGATCTGGCAAGAAAGGATGTTGAGGCTGGGATTATGACATATGCTACTAAATCAGTCAGCATCTGCAAATGAAGACATTTTCTGTGGGAAATTGAGTGTCTTTGGGGGTGCTAGATCTATTATGACATTGATTTCTAATCATTAATCAGTAATTTTGATTTCTGTTTCTAATTTTGTCAGCTGTATATATTATTTCTTTAGGCGCATTTTACAAATTAGTTATTTAGAACACATAACTAACAAATATGTCAGAGACAAAAATATACAAATTTGCAGGACATCAGGAGGCTTTCTTAGCAGGGGTGAAACGTCGCAGGCTAGCTAGGTTTGGGCAAGTGGTGAGACATGATTCAGTTGCAAAAACTGTACTTTCAGGAACATTGGAAGGTAGTCGGATAAGAGGAGGGCAAAGTAGAAACTGGAATGACAACATCAAGGAATGGACAGGACTAAGTTATCATACACTTATTTGTCGAGTGGAAGACAGAGAAAGATGGCTGGTTTTATGTGCTAGTCCTTCCATCAATACACCTCCTCGACCCTAACGGGTCAAGGGTTATGTTATGTTTATGTTATTTCTTTAACCTTTCTAGACTTTTTTAATCTTTTAGTTCCCAATGTGGTTTCTGGGGCACCTTTGAAGATGAAAAGAATACATCCCCAGTTTCCTAGCATGCATAGTGAAAAAGTCAACTAATTGGGGTTTTGGTTCAATCAAAGGTGTTAGACTGAAAAGCCCAGACATCGTAGCATAGATGTAAACAATGACACATAGTACCAGACATCCTTATCAACGCAAATACAGAAGAATATTTTTTTTTCCTTTCTTTTTAAAGATTAAATTGTTTATCTTTTTGTGTATAGTGCTTTTTTTTTTTTTTTTACTTTCTGCTAGCGCCTAATTGGATCCTTAATTCCATTAGTTATATACAGCAAAGAAAACTGGCTCATAAACAGCATTTTGTCTCAAGTTTAGAAAGAATCATAATAGAAGGCGCAGTTTCTGGAAGTAGAGGCAGGTGTCAGCCAGCACAATGGTGGAGCCAGGCATGAAAATACTGGAGATGTGGAACTGATAGAACAGAGAATCTTTCCAGCGATCTGTGATGGAAACGATGTCCTTTAAACAGTCTGATTTATGAAGATCTTATGTAAATACCAAAGAAATGAATAGTTCTCAATATAGTTTAGTTGGGGATATCTGTTCCAGGGGGATCTGGAAGGCAGAAGAAGGATAGCTTTTTAGCTCTTTCAGTAATAGAAGGTTTATTAGGAGATCCTAAGAGAAGGAGGTGGTTTCTATGAAAATCAGGGGTGATTTGCTTTTGAAGGTGTTGAATAGACAATTAAGTGACCTGTAGAGTAGCCATGACACCTTATGTATCTCTTGTGGCCTAAGGAGTTAATATCAGTTAGTTGGGGATATGTGCTTCAGGGGGTCTGCAAGACAGAAAAAGAAGCTGATCTCTTGAAGGCACCAGAGAAAAGATGTCTTGATCTAAGCTTGTTTAGGACCTGGGCTTCAGGGGATCTAGAGGGCAAAAGTCATCTCCTTTTGGCAGCAAAGGAAAGGAAGGCTTGATCTGAGTTGGCTGCTAATATAGGTTGAGGGGGATCTGAAAGGCAGAAGAAGATGCTATTAATGATTCATTACGTGGTTGTGCTCATTGATATTTTATTATTTCCTCAGGCTTAATTACTCTTTTGAGTTGAGCACTAAGTTAGAAGACAATCGCATCTTTACATTTTCTTCTGAGAACAAAGATGACAGCAGTGAGTGGATTCGCACAATTGCCAAGGTAACAATTTGTGTTTGTTTTTCCCACTGATGACACAATTTCTTGCAGTCCCCCAGAGGAAAGATAAACATCGTTCCACACTATCTAGTTTATTTCCCAGTTTGTTATTTATTGTCAGCGTAGGTGGCTATGCGTTGCGAATGCACTTCGTAATCCTGGAGTGCCGAGTTCGGTCCCAGCTGCAGACAGTTTGTCCTGTGTCAGTTTCGACAGTGGTACAGAGAGCTGACTGTTCAGGGAGCAGTGGCAAACTAACTACTGAACATAAAATTTGTCTAGAAAAACAACAGCCAAAAAATGCTGGGGTTGGTTCTGCAACATCCTGTAAAAAAAATGCAATTCACTAACTGTTCATTGTTATTCCCTCATTCATTGATGCAGCAGGTCCAGGGGGGGAAATGTATTTGTAATATCCATTTTTTTAAAGTCTGCCCTCATTATCTTATTATTTGTATATTTTTTTTCTTCATATTTCTGTAATCTACATCAGGTCATTGCAGTTCCAGCGTCATAGCAAAGCGATCACCCAATAGTTGTCCCATTCCTGTGCCAACAGAAAGGTCATCAAATAGTTGTCCCATTTCTATGCCAACGAAAAGGTCACCCAATAGTTGTCCCATTCCTGTGCCAACAGAAAGGTCATCCAATAGTTGTCCCATTCCTGTGCCAACAGAAAGGTCATCCAATAGTTGTCCCATTCCTGTGCCAACGAAAAGGTCACCCAATAGTTGTCCCATTCCTGTGCCAATAGAAAGGTCATCCGATAGTTGTCCCATTCCTGTGCCAACAGAAAGGTCATCCAATAGTTGTCCCATTCCTGTGCCAACAGAAAGGTCATCCAATATTTGTCCCATTCCTGTGCCAACAGAAAGGTCATCCAATATTTGTCCCATTCCTGTGCCAACAGAAAGGTCATCCAATATTTGTCCCATTCCTGTGCCAACGAAAACCACCCAGAATATCCATCACTGTCTTTTGTGAAAAAAAATTGACACAGACTGCAGACTTAGGAAAGCCAGCATCATACACACATTAATTGCATAAGGCTGCCATCAGAAGCGCCAACACAAACAGTCTGACATAAGAAATTCAGTTCTGCATCAATGGAAGCAGCAGTTACAACAGATGAGTAGTTGCACATGCAATTAATTGCATCAGGTACCACCAGTTCTCTAGCAACAGGCCATTCGCCATGTTCTGAATCTGCAGTTGGCAACATAAACCGAGCTGGGAACAGTCAAAAGGCATTCCGAAGAAATCCACAGCGTCACGCAACAGTATACTTTTATTGCTGTAGTAAACAGAAGTCCACCATGTTTAGCACTGTGGTGATAAAGAAAGAACTATAATGGAAATCATGGCTTCTGGAACAGAGGGGAGGGGTTGATAGTATGAAGGTGAAGCCAGGATATTAAAGATGCCTATGACGTAAAAATGTATTTCTTCTTCTTCTTGTTTTTCTTTTTCTTCTTCTTCTTCTTCTTCTTTTTCTTTTTCTTCTTCTTCGCATTCACCGACTGTATTAAACTCTGCTAGAAAGTTTTGGTTGTTTGTCACTTCTAGATCGTGGTCTCGTTCAATAACTTGAGTTTTATGTGCACATTTGTTTACAGATCTGGCTTATTTGTGCGCAGACTGTTGAGGCAAACAGCTTGACAACTTTGCCACAAAGACCATCAAATGCAGTGTTTCCCAAATTTTTTGTGTGTGCACTATGCCCCACCTAAGTCTTTCTAAAATTTTTATGTGCCCTGCTGTCTTAAACTCTTAGACAAGTCTATTTTTGAATTGCACTCCCTTTTAACAGTCAAATTGCATGCACCCCCTGTTCTTCTTCTTCTGCCTTTCTATCCCCCAATGGAGCATAGACCCTCAACCAACTCACGCCAAGTTGTTCTATCCTTTGCCATTGCATGGAGCTTTCCCCATGTCCTCCCCATCTTTCTAACTTCATTCTCCAGCTCTCTTCTCCATGAGTTTTTTTTGGCCTTCCTTTATTCATTTGCCCCTGTGGGTTCTAGTGCAAAGACATTCTAGTTATGCTGTTCTCCGGTTTTTTCAATGTGTGTCCTATCCAACACCAGTGTCTTTTCCTCACCTCTTGGTCCACTGGAGCTTGTAAAGCTCTACATTAGTTATCCAATCATACCATTTAATTCCCTCTATTCGGGGCAGGCAACAGTTAATGAATGTCTAAAAAAATGTGTGTGGAAACAGTAATCTAATGTGTATGTTGTGCTAATGCCAGTATTTGAACTGTTCCTCAGCTGATGGCGCCCATTGCAGTCATGGACCATGTGGGCATGATTGACATCAAGCTTGCAGGTTATGCCTACATCAAGGAGTCTCTTGTCGATGTAAGCATTATATTATTTATCCAGTACCTTACATTTGGGGTCTGCAGTAACATAGTGGCTAGACCCTTGCTTGCTGGCCTGAAGATTTTAGGTTTGAGCCCACATAGTGCCATGTTTTTTTTTTTGCCGCACTGAGCATAAACTCCGAAGCTCCGGTAAGCATCAGCTGCTCTATTAAAAATAATGCGACAACATAATCCTGCTCTGCCAAGGACATAAAAGGAATCCTTATTTTTTTTTTTTTTTTTTTTTTTTTTTAACTTACCACACATCCAGCGTTTGTGGATTAGACATTGCAAACACTCACTGTAATTTGGTGCCGCTGGGTTTAATTCCAGCTGTGGACCATTTAGCAGCAGACGCAGACCACCCTTGTGTTGGTTTTAACTGTGGTTTCAAGATTGCTTTAGGTGAGAAAGCAACAGCCAACTGCTGAACATAAAATTTCCTAGAGAAATCACAAACTGCCCTAAAATGTAAGGGTTGGTTTTGCAGCATCCTGTTACGAACACGTAACTAACATACATTCAGATAGAGACGAAGATGTTAAGTGGCTAACAATCTTGGCCTATAACCCTGGCTTTCATGTTAAAAAGAAGGGAAAAAAATTTTTTTAATTACTTAGCTTCAAAATTGGAATAGGGAAGTGTTCTAGGTGGGAAAAGCTGTTGGTATAATGTTGTCTACATCATCCATTTAAGAACCAGTTGATCTGTAACAGCGGTTTAAAAAAAATAATTTATAATTAACCGGGGAAAGGGGTTATGACAGTGTAACCGATTATTACAAGTACAAATGCACTTATTTCAGAATTTTAAAATTACTTGACATAGTGAAAATCAACAACGAAATTCATAGTCTGTTTAAATCACTATTGATCATAGGCATCATGAGATATAATAGATTGAAATGGCTTTGGCATATTGAGAGAATGTCAAATGACAGAGGTTAAAAACTGTATACACAAGGGAGATGAATGGTCGTAGACCACGAGGCATACCGAAGAAGACAATGGAGAGAAAGCAACCAGACAGACCTGCAAAAACTTGGTGTACCAACTAAAAAGAGAAGGCCAACCAGAGAGATGAGTGGATCGGGTGATATCTGAAACTATGAACCTCAAGGGCTCAGAATGTTGAAGAAGATTAAAACTAGGGCTGTACCGAATATTCGCTTCGTATTTGCTTCGGGGGCCGAATAGTGGACTTAATAACTATTCGGTATTCGACCGAATACTTATATTGGTTACCTTACAACCATTTTGCATACACTGTGATGGACTGAATAACTCTCTCATTAACACAATAGTTGCTGTTGCCTAAGTCTGCTGTAGCGAGGGAAACTGCGACCCGGTTGCGTGGTACAGCAGCTTAGAGTCTTTGCCTGCTGACTCCACCGAGGCATTACAGGCAAATGTTCTCACACTGGGTGCGTATGCCAGGGGTACCGCGGCGAAAATCAAGAAAATTCGGCTATAAATTGTGACATTATTAAAAAAAGGCATGAAGATACTTAAAAGTTAAAATTTAAATTGTCTTTCCTCGCCACTGTCGAAAAAGATTTTTTTTTCTTGTTTCACACTCAAAGTGTATCAAACTGCATAAAATGCCAACCGCAGCGTGCTAAAAATTGTCTTTGTATTTATCTCGAGGTGCTACTGATCCTCCCATCTGTATTCATGAAGGTCCAGCAGATAAATAAGGTTGTGATTACATTTTGACTGAAATTTGAAAGTGGAAAATGGGGTCTGTACAATAGACACTGTTAGCCTCGTCAAGTAAGCACTTATATTTAAAGGCAATGCGTTGTGAGTCCTGGACAATCGGTAGCCAGACCAAACAATTTCTTCAGGCCTCAGAGATGTGGTTTTACAGAACAATGCTTAGAATACCCTGGACAGCCCCCCCCCCCCCCCCCCCCCCCCCCCCCCCCCCCCCCCAAAAAACCCAAGAGGTTTTGAAAGGGGCGGGAGCCCGAAGACAACTAATCACAGACATAGGAAGGAGACAGTCATCATTTTTCGGCCATGTTATGAGAAGAGGAAAAACGGAACATGTGGCGACCACTGGAAAGATCTGTGGAAGGAGGGATAGAGGAAGACAACAAGAGAAGATGCTTGACCGCCTTGTTGCATGGTATGGAGATGTGTCAGCACACGAACTCATACATGCTGCAGGAGATGGCAGATTGTGGCGAGGCATATTCGCCCACGCTATTCGGCAAGGCACCTGATGATAATGATACACTATTTGTATTCGTATTCAGCCGAATAGTTGGTCCCGCTGTTCGTATTTGGTGCAGCCCTAATTAAAACATCATAATTTTTTAAAGAACAGTATTACAGTAATGGATTATGGATAATGGGTAATATCAGTATGTTATTACAAACGATGTAAACGAACATTGGGCTTTACCATTTGTGCTTACAGCTCCGAAGTAGCAGCCACTACAAAGTACCTCTACTTATTGTTCCCTTGAGGAGTTGGTTAGAATGTCTCTTATCTCGGCCTCGAAGGACGTATAGACATGCTTCACCAAGTTTTACTCCCAGGTCATGCAGTCATTTTAGTGTCAGACATTCATCATTTTCCACTACCTAATTCTAGAAGAAAAAAACAGTAATACTCTAACGGTTGGTGCGATTCTAGAAAGAAAAACAGGGCTGGTGGACACAGGATATCAAGGATAGCCTGCTCTTTTTGTATGTGATACTCTTCACAATCACATTAATAAATTATTTCTTTCCTTTTTTTTTTCTGTGTTGCTGCAACAGGAGTGGCGTCAGACATTCATTGTGTTCAGTTGGCGAATCATTAACTACATGAACAGAGATCTCAAGTTTGACTTCATTGATCTAAGAAAGGCAGGAAGCATCAGTAGGTTGAGATATATACATTACTGCATTTATTTGTTACTTCCCTACTTGTAACTTTTCTATGATACTAAAGCAGTCTGTAAGTCTTATTGTTTACAAAAAAATAACCAATTACTTTAAGGTATTACTGTAATTACAACATAAATCATTTTCATCATCATGTAGCAGGTCCTTTGTAGAATGTCGCTCTCATCACTGTCTGTCTGAAAGAAGCTCAGTCTCTCGCCAGCTCGCCCGCTCATGTACTTTCATACTCAAGGAGTCACTTATATCCTGTGCCCATCTTCTTGTTGGTCGGCCCCCGCCCCTCCTTCCTGGTACCATGCCTTCTGCTATAATTTTTTCCAGTCCTTCGTGGCACTTGATATGATCAAAATATTTCAGCTTCCGAGACAGGATGCTGTTTATTAGCCAGTCTTCCTTGATGTTCAGATCTTTCAAGATGTCAGTATTTCTACTCTTCTTTGTCCAAGATATTTTGAGAATCTCTGTAGCATTTCAGCTCAAAAGCCCCTATTCTCTTTCTTAAGGACTGAGAGATAGTCTACGACTCAAATCCGTATGTAGCCACAGAGAAGATGCATGCTCTCAAAATTCCTATTTTGATCTCCTTGCTGGTGCTTAACCAAAGACTTTTAAGGCTGTTTAATAAATAAGATATGGAAATTGCTCTAGCAAAGATTCAGTATTGATAAATGCACTGTTGTATTATGATATTATAATTTCACATAGAAATAAATCAAGAGGTATGAAAACACATTTGCCCTGGATAGGACATATATTTTAAAAACAAAAAACACTAATACGACTAGAATGTACTTTCACTGGAACCAGCAGGACAAAAAAAAAGATTAAGGAATGTCTCAAAACAGTGGCATGGATGACTATCATCAGTGGAATGGATCCCGAACACCAGAGACCGATATCTGTGGAGATGCATGAACATCTCTGCCAGCTGGCAAGGCACTTGATGATGATGTTTGTACTAGGCAGTTTACGTTAAGTAGTTTGCCATTGCTTTCTAAATGGTTGGCTCTCTATACTGTTGTCGGAATCAGTGCAAAGCGGTCTGCTGCCAAATCACCTACAGCTAGAATCAAACTGGGTACTTTTGAATTATGAAACATGTTTGCAACGCCTGTCGACAAGATGGTAGATTCCATAAATACATGGTACTTATCACACTGGGAGCCGTGGTAGTTCAGGAGCTAGATCTTTGCCTGCCAGCCCAGTCTGATATGGGTACCAGGTGTCATCAGAAGTAATGGCTGAGCACAGTATCTTCGGCACATCACCAACCAAGTTCCATTTGATCTTTAAAAAAGTGAGACTTGTGACAGTGGCAGGAATATACTCCTCTGCTGGCTTATTTTTACCTGTTCCACTTACAGAATTCTAAGACTTTTGTCTCTTCAGTCTGCCCTGCAGATAGTAATTGTATTCTATGTTTAATCTTTTCGCAGAAATGCAAGAATCCAGTAGTGCTTACTTGCAGCGTGGTCAGTGTTTTGTCATCAGCTCCACAGGAAAGTAAGATCCCAGTATTAACATGTGCTAGATCCTTAATCCTTTCACCCTGTAAATCCTGAAAATAGATGGTTCCTGAACCCATAGGAATTTCCTAGAGAAAATCCTTTAACTCTTTCAGGACCACATTTTTTTTCTTGGGTTTGGACAGTATTAATTTTGAGCGGAATTTGTTTACTGCGACAAAGCTAAAACCTTCCTAAAGAAAAAGAATTGGCTGTATCGGGACATATAATATATCAAATTAAAGATAAATGAGTACAGAATAAATCTTAACTTTAAATGTCAGTATTACAACAAAATATTATTAAAATCACACAACATTCAAGGATGTAAGACACATATTAGTATTTTTTACATCAACAAATTCTGTGCTTACCTTACTTTTTTACTTGTTCAACAAACTGCTATCCAATTCTAAGAATGCACATGCCTTCTCTGTTCAATTGTGTATCAACTAGTCTTTATTTGAAACAATAAATTTAAATACTTTGCATGTTATGATAATTTGTATATGACATGTCAAATTTCACAACAACCAAAAATCGGGAAAACAGCTGATCGAAACATTGATCTGATTTGAATATTTTGTTAAATTTTCATATCCTGAACTAAGTTATTGACAGTAGGTTTGTCACTTAGATATCACCATCTGGCAGAGATTCATTAACAACAGAGCAGTTTGAACAGTTCTATACTTTTTCTCTTATCATTTAGTAAAAATTGTATCCGTCCAAATAATTTTTTTTTTAAATCAGAAAATAATGCACTGACCATGATGAACTTCGCAAATGAAAGGACTTCCTGTTGTTAATCCTAATTGTTCTAAAACATGTTCATAAAAGTTTGTTTTTCCAACAAATGGAACAAAATTAGAGTGTCTCTATCATACTCCAATATACTGGTGATTCAGCCATTAGGGATAAATTTATTTGCCAGTATACTGGCAATAGGTCTTTAAAGAGTTAAGAAAAAAGCCATATTATACAGGTCACTAATAATGTTTTTTAATTCATTAGTCTGCATGTCTGAATTTTAAATATATATATATATAAAGTCAAAGTAAAGTAAAGGACCCTTTTCCACGCCTTAATGCATATAGGGCTAGAACTTTATTTTATAGACCAGTCGGCACAAGATGGGTGATGTGGTCAGCATTACGCCGGTCACCTTTACTTCCCGCTACTACACCTGGTACCCACTCAAGGCTCGGTCTACCTAGGAGCCAAGGTCATTTTTGAAAAAAATAAAGTCAGCCTCCACCAGGTCATGAAGAATGTTATACCAGACGTCTGGATCACAAATTGTATTAGATAGGCAGACTTTCAAATCAGACAAGATTTTATAGTGATAAAATTCTAGACATATGTTTACTATGACAGTCTCAGTTGTGTATGCGTTTGTATAGCTCTATATACTGAGACCAGTGTTGTTTCTGTCTCACTCAGATCTGTTTACCTGCAAGCTACACTTCCCAGGGACACTGAGAAAATGTATGCAGCCTTTCTGGAAGCCAGCACGGTAGCTTACTTTAGCTTTATTTTAGCTGAATTTAGCAGTATTGTTGATATTGTTAGTTAAATCATCATCACTTAGTGATTAGGTAAAGGTAGGCTTTGTGGCAGCTGCTCTGGCAAAACCAACTCATAGCAGCATTATTGCCATGTCTGAAACCACTGTCAATATTTATAAAAACATTACTACAGTATCAGAAACCACTTTTATCCTTCATCACAGCATTATTACAGTATCAGAAACCAGTTGTATCCTTCATCACAGCATTACTACAGTATCAGAAACCACTTTTATCCTTCATCACAGCATTACTACAGTATCAGAAACCACTTTTATTCTTCATCACAGCATTACTACAGTATCGGAAACCACTTTTATCCTTCATCACAGCATTACTACAGTATCAGAAACCACTTTTATTCTTCATCACAGCATTACTACAGTATCAGAAACCACTTTTATTCTTCATCACAGCATTACTACAGTATTAGAAACCACTTTTATTCTTCATCACAGCATTACTACAGTATCAGAAACCACTTTTATCCTTCATCACAGCATTACTACAGTATCAGAAACCACTTTTATCCTTCATCACAGCATTACTACAGTATCAGAAACCACTTTTATCCTTCATCACAGCATTACTACATTACTAGAAACCATTTTTATTCTTCATCACAACATTACTACAGTATCAGAAACCACTTTTATCCTTCATCACAGCATTACTACAGTATCAGAAACCACTTTTATCCTTCATCGCAGCATTATTACATTATCAGAAACCACTTTTATCCTTCATCACAGCATTATTACAGTGTCAGAAACCACTTTTATCCTTCATCACAGCATTACTACAGTATCAGAAACCACTTTTATCCTTTATCTCACACAGTATTACTACAGTATCAGAAACCACTTTTATCCTTCATCACAGCATTACTAAATTACTAGAAACCATTTTTATTCTTCATCACAACATTACTACAGTATCAGAAACCACTTTTATCCTTCATCACAGCATTACTACAGTATCAGAAACCACTTTTATCCTTCATCGCAGCATTATTACATTATCAGAAACCACTTTTATCCTTCATCACAGCATTATTACAGTGTCAGAAACCACTTTTATCCTTCATCACAGCATTACTACAGTATCAGAAACCACTTTTATCCTTCATCTCACACAGTATTACTACAGTATCAGAAACCACTTTTATCCTTCATCACAGCATTACTACATTACTAGAAACCATTTTTATTCTTCATCACAACATTACTACAGTATCAGAAACCACTTTTATCCTTCATCACAGCATTACTACAGTATCAGAAACCACTTTTATCCTTCATCGCAGCATTATTACATTATCAGAAACCACTTTTATCCTTCATCACAGCATTATTACAGTGTCAGAAACCACTTTTATCCTTCATCACAACATGACTACAGCATCAGAAACCACTTTTATCCTTCATCTCACACAGTATTACTACGGTGTCGAAAACAACTTTGAACCTTCATAACAGCATTACTGCAGTGTCTACAACCACTGTTATCATTTATGATCTGCTTTGTGCTGCTAGGTGTCACAGTTACCAGATAACCGGCTGCTAGCTAGGGCACTTTTGGTATGCTGTGATGTGTGAAGTCTTAGGTTGTCATTGATTCCTTCAGTCCGTATTCTTCCTCTGCCTCTGATGTTTCCATTTTCATATTGTATGCCCTCACTACAGGCATCAGGAGGTTCATTCTTATTAGGTGGCTGAACCATTTCAGCCTTTTGTTTCTCAGTGAATTTAACTAGGTGTTGTTTCAGTAGTTCTTTTAGTCTCTTTATTTCTCATAGGATCTCTTCTAGTTTTGTCTTCAATAACCTGTCTTCACAGAATCACAGCATACCAAGCGCTGATCTTCCATTAGTTCTTCAAATCTTTTTTTTTCTCGCTAAATCTTTTCGGATTTTATTTGCAACCTTCCCCAAACATCTCATTTCACAGCTGGTTTTCTTTCCTATAAGATTCTGAAAGTTGCCTGGGAGCCATTTTTTTTAACCTTGGTGAACCCCAAAGCCATAATTGATCAGGCAGATAATCCTGCCCCTCTTGGAGATTAAACCTACTCCACTATCTTGACAGGCAAGTATATGCCCATGTGTATAATAAATCTATGACTACTTTTGAATGCCGCTGTTATACAGGAAAACCTCGTTAACGTGAATTTTTGGAAACCGAAAAATCAGGAGTTCATATTTTAAAAATCTGTGCTCCCTGTGAGTGTTCCAGGGCCTCATTGTGGGGATAAACAAGAATAGACCCACTGCCTCCCAAAAAGCATGTCGTAAGAGTCGACTAATTGGGGAGCTTCCTTTGAAGTCGGAGTGCATCTGCCGGAGAGGCAAGGAACCAACAGTCTGTATTCAAGAGAATGAGATCTGTAAAACTGATGCACGTGCAACACTCAGGTTCTGGAGCAGGACTGCAGTTCAGTAGTGGACGATCAACCAGAACTTTCCGCCAGAGTGTACAGCTGGTGAACGCGAAGAAGAAGAAGATCTCTAGAGGGAGGGTCATCCATGAAGAGAATTTCTAAAAATAAAAATTAAAAGTTTATAATGATAAATTCATTCAGACAGTTTCATCAATCGCATTAAAAACAACTGAACATTAAATCTCAATCTTTTTTTCCCTCTTTCCCTAGTTTTTCAACCGCTGTGAGTGTAGATGTGCAGCGAATTTTTTTTTTTTTTTTATTTTGCCCCACAAGGGTGCCGCGGCGAAAACAGTTTGAGAACCCCTGATGTAGAGCATATTTTGTCAATAAAAATGGGTTTTCATTTTTCTTTAAATTTTTTTTTTTTTTATGAAAAGACATTTTGCTGTTTGTCCTCGAATACTGAAGATAACTTATGAGCACAACTGGAGTTATGTTTGCAATGTCATTGGTGATGTGTTTTTTTCCATGTGTATGAAAACTTATGGGATACCCTGGGCATGTACATCCCTTCCAGAATCAACATTTTGTTCATTTCAACTAAATGTTGAAGGTTGAATTAAGAATCAACATCACAACACTCAGGACACCCACAGTCTCCATCTTCAGCAGCAAGCCAAGAGTTCCATTTTTAATGGTACCAGTAACCATTTGATTGTATATCCGTTTCATCCTTCCCCTGAGTGTTGAGCATTGGCCAGATCCCCTGGTAACTCCTCGCTGCGCCATTCTCCTTAGACTGTAATGATCTTTCTGCGCCTCCGCACTGTTTACTCTCTTCCAAAGGGCCCTCACAATATCTAACTTTACATTCATCAATTCACCACCAAGTGGTGCAGAGCCAGCTAGTCTAAGTGGTTGCTCATTTCTCAGCACACCGGCATGACTCATGTCAACTGGGTGTTCGTTCAAGGTGTTTCTATAATTGATTTCTAATTCGTAGATTATATGGCAGTGGGACCACTCTAAATGACAAATACACTTAGGTATAATAAATGTATGACTACTTTTGTTGAGTGCCACTGTTAAGATTGATTTAAAATAAGTCAATCTGATGTTTCTAACAGGGCAGTGGGACAACTCTCAATGATCAGGCCTTGACCAATGAAAATGTGCCAGTGATTGTTGAAAGGTGCATAACTCACATCCACATGAATGGCATTGAGGAGAAGGGGATTTACCGAACTGCTGGTCAGAACAGTAAAGTGCAAGAGCTCCTGGATCATTTCCGGAAAGGTTGGTTTGATGTTTGAGCTGGTTTATGAATAGATTAGAGAAATTAAACATAGAAAAATGTGTTGCTTTTTATTATGGGGAGAAATGCTAGTGTTACTGGGACCTTTAGATAGAGCACTAATCCTACCAGGTATATCGTTAGGGGCTAAAACTAGGTTTTTGTTTGGCTATTTCATACTTTTATTTAGCCACAAAAATCAAGAAAACTGTAAACGGATTTTAATAAAAATTCAAGAGTAAGATGTGGGGTGAGCTGAATTTGAGGGCAACAGTTGGGATGATTGTTACAGGTTTTTTTTTTTAAGGGCTTGTTCATCACTTATATATCTTCTGTAATTGCAACCTGTCATCACTGGGGGACATATATATCTTCTGTAATTGCAACCCGTCATCACTGGGGGACATATATATCTTCTGTAATTGCAACCCGTCATCGCTGGGGGACATATATATCTTCTGTAATTGCAACCCGTCATCACTGGGGGACATATATATCTTCTGTAATTGCAACCCGTCATCGCTGGGGGACATATATATCTTCTGTAATTGCAACCCGTCATCGCTGGGGGACATATATATCTTCTGTAATTGCAACCTGTCATCGCTGGGGGACATATATATCTTCTGTAATTGCAACCTGTCATCGCTGGGGGACATATATATCTTCTGTAATTGCAACCTGTCATCACTGGGGGACATATATATCTTCCGTAATTGCAACCAGTCATCGCTGGGGGACATATATATCTTCCGTAATTGCAACCTGTCATCACTGGGGGACATATATATCTTCTGTAATTGCAACCCGTCATCGCTGGGGGACATATATATCTTCTGTAATTGCAACCTGTCATCGCTGGGGGACATATATATCTTCTGTAATTGCAACCTGTCATCGCTTGGGGACATATATATCTTCTGTAATTGCAACCTGTCATCGCTGGGGGACATATATATCTTCTGTAATTGCAACCTGTCATCGCTTGGGGACATATATATCTTCTGTAATTGCAACCTGTCATCACTGGGGGACATATATATCTTCCATAATTGCAACCTGTCATCACTGGGGGACATATATATCTTCCATAATTGCAACCTGTCATCGCTGGGGGACATATATATCTTCCGTAATTGCAACCTGTCATCACTGGGGGACATATATATCTTCCATAATTGCAACCTGTCATCACTGGGGGACATATATATCTTCCATAATTGCAACCTGTCATCGCTGGGGGACATATATATCTTCCATAATTGCAACCTGTCATCACTGGGGGACATATATATCTTCCGTAATTGCAACCTGTCATCGCTGGGGGACATATATATCTTCCGTAATTGCAACCCGTCATCGCTGAGGGACATATATATCTTCCGTAATTGCAACCCGTCATCGCTGGGGGACATATATATCTTCCGTAATTGCAACCCGTCATCGCTGGGGGGCATATATATCTTCCGTAATTGCAACCCATCATCACTGGGGGCCATATATATCTTCTGTAAATGCAACCTGTCATCGCTGGGGGACATATATATCTTCTGTAATTGCAACCTGTCATCACTGGGGGCCATATATATCTTCTGTAAATGCAACCTGTCATCGCTGGGGGACATATATATCTTCTGTAAATGCAACCTGTCATCGCTGGGGGACATATATATCTTCTGTAAATGCAACCTGTCATCACTGGGGGACATATATATCTTCTGTAATTGCAACCTGTCATCACTGGGGGACATATATATCTTCTGTAATTGCAACCTGTCATCACTGGGGGACATATATATCTTCGGTAATTGCAACCTGTCATCACTGGGGGACATATATATCTTCGGTAATTGCAACCTGTCATCACTGGGGAACATATATATCTTCCGTAATTGCAACCTGTCATCACTGGGGGACATATATATCTTCCATAATTGCAACCTGTCATCGCTGGGGGACATATATATCTTCCATAATTGCAACCTGTCATCGCTGGGGGACATATATATCTTCCGTAATTGCAACCCGTCATCGCTGAGGGACATATATATCTTCGGTAATTGCAACCCGTCATCGCTGGGGGACATATATATCTTCCGTAATTGCAACCCGTCATCGCTGGGGGACATATATATCTTCTGTAAATGCAACCTGTCATCACTGGGGGACATATATATCTTCTGTAATTGCAACCTGTCATCACTGGGGGACATATATATCTTCTGTAATTGCAACCTGTCATCACTGGGGGACATATATATCTTCGGTATTTGCTCTGCATGCAAAACTCAAGTTCTGGAACAAGGCCAGAGTCCAGAAGTGGGCGAACAGTCAGAACTTTCTGTCGGAATTTACATCTCTTAAATGCAAAAACGAAGAGCTGTTAGCCATTAGTCGTTGTAGTTAAGGAGGTTCCACCATCACTACAGACAGATCGCCCCATAACTGCTTCATTCCTGTCCCATTTGAAAAAAAAAAAAATGCCCAAGGTAGCTGTCATATACTCCAACAATAACCGATTCACACTAAAATTGCAGCTCACTGTCTGCGCAAACAGCCAGTCATGAAAGTTTAGGAATTTGCATCGGCAAAACCTCACTGAAACAGGTATGCCGCTGGTTTTGGGAACAGCATCTTCTATGACTGTAAAGTCTGACACGGAGGTGGCTGTCTCTGCCAAATAGGATACACACACACAAAAATAGATACTTCCGCGCTAGGAGACTGATTTTTTTCTCCGACGTCTCCTCTCTATAGCTTGCTGAGTTTGGTTTCTTTCAAAATGCGATAAACCGTCTTTCATTTTCTGTCGCCACAGTAGTTGATCTGCAGCTGATTTCTCCCAAGTCTCTGTGCCTATGTTAGTATCTGTCAGGTCACGTTTGCATATGTCTTTATAATGTAGATTTGGCCTTCCTGTAGATCTGTTTCCTGTTTCCACTTCATCGTACATGAGGTCCTTTCGAATACGACCATCCTCCATGTGAGAGACATGTTTCAGCCAACGCAGACATCCCTGCTTCAGTAGACAGTACATTTATGATGTTTTTGCTCTTGTCAGTACAAAGTCATTGGAGACAAAGACTCGCCTTGCTATACCAAGGATGCGTCTCAAAGAGTGCACGAGGAAGGTATTCAGTCTCTTTTCTGGTTGTCAGTGGTCAGCCGCTGTCAGTTATTTTGACTAAAAGTGCGACCCATTAGCGATAACTCACAAGCTTGATGGAAATAGAGCAAGGGGAAGAATAAGAAATAAATACCAGATGGTTTGGTCATGTGGTTTGACTGGAGCAAGAATAAAAACCTGATACAAAAACTAGGTCTCTCTTTATCTTAATGAATAAGGGATGATGAAACTTAATGTCTGTATTATTGCATATTCTCCATCTCTCTGCTCAGACGCGTGGTCCGTGTCATTGAGTGATTACACAGTCCAGGATGTAGCCAATGTCCTCAAGAGATTTCTCAGGGAACTAGAGGATTCTTTGTTTGAGAGGATCAACTACGGCTCTTGGATCAACATGGCAGGTTAGAGTTCTGCTTTGTAATGTTTGTCTAATTTCTATATGTAATTCTCTTATTTGTTTCTTCTCTTACTCCTCCTCTTTATTCTTCTTCTTCTCTTTCTTCTTCTTCTTCTTCTTCTTCTTCTTCTTCTTCTTCTTCTTCTTCTTCTTCTTCTTCTTCTTCTTCTTCTTCTTCTTCTCTTTCTTCTTCTTCTTCTTCTTCTTCTTCTTCTTCTTCTTCTTCTTCTTCTTCTTCTTCTTCTTCTTCTTCTTCTTCTTCTTCTCCTCTTCTTCTTCTTCTTCTTCTTCTTCTTCTTCTTCTTCTTCTTCTTCTTCTTCTTCTTCTTCTTCTTCTTCTTCTTCTTCTTCTTTCTCCTTGTTTTTTTTTTTCTTTCTCTTATTTTCTTCTTTTTCTTTACCATCTTTATCCTTTTCCCTTATCATCTACCCCCTCTTCTTTTTCCTCTGTAACTATCTTTCATGTTCTTCTTATATTCATCAGCCTCCTCTTCCTTTTCCTCCATCCTGTTGTAATCCCTGATTTGTTCATAGCTTGATTCTGCCTGGGGTTGCTGAGGGTCACAACTGTGCTTTCAGTTTTTTTTTTTTTTAATGATAAAATTTATGTGAGAAAATGCTTTTCACATTTGTAAACAGAATATTTATAAAAAGTGGACATACATTTTGATTTCTTTGAAACATATGTTGATATCTATGTGAAGTTGAAAATATTTCAGTCCAAACAAGAATTAGAACTAGAATTAGAACTAGTATTAGAACTACAATTATAACTATTCATCTTCATATTATCACAATCATAAACGACAAATTAAGATTGCCGCTTCATCATAGCCTTTATCAGCTTTACAGACAGTGATACAATTACTGTTACAAACTAGAATATGCAAAAATCGCTTTTTTGTAAGTTGAGTTCTTTCACATAAATATCTAAAACGGGTCTGGCCAGTAGAAACTCTGAGTCACATGTGATGTGTAAGTTGAAGAATGTCTCACCCACAGTATTGAAAATAGTAGAATATTTTCGTAGTTAAATTGCAAGGTGTTTGACTGATTGATGTAATGCTTCAGACATTACTAATGATGTTGACCAAATTGTATTTTGATGTAACCTTTCATTACTAGTACCATTTTAAGATAAATTTCTTTTTCTCATAGCTTAGTCTTGTTTCTGCCACTACTTTAATTCACTTGCACCGCTTAATAAAAAAAAATTTTTTAAAGTAAATGTCCCTTTTTCTAAAGGCTAGACCTAGATTTTTATAGACCAATCGGCACAAGAGGGGTGAGGTGGTCAGCATTACGCCGGCTGCTTTACTTACCGGGACTGCATCCGGTACCCAGTCAAGGCTGGGTCAACCTGGGAGTCAAAGTCATTTTTTGAAGAAGAAAAAAGGCGGTCTCCGCCTTTCGATCTGCATGCAAGCGTCTAGTAGCTAGGCCACGGTGACTCCCCCTTTTAAAAAAGTTTCATTATAATTGTTTAACTATATATAGGTATTATGTTATATGGATGTTATAATACATTATATAAAATATGTTGACATTTTTTCAGGATAATTCAAAGTGTATATAACTCACAGACACCTTCTATTACTATAAAATGTCCTATTTCACACTGAAACTGTTTGTGACATCATTTGCTTTTTTTTTTTTATTTATTTGTAAATGAAATCCAGGATGCCAGGATAAGAATAGTCGACTGGTGTGGTACAAGTATTACCTGGAAAAGATGCCGCTGGTCAATTTCCAGACCCTAAAAAGGATTGTCCTCCACTTGTTAAGGTTTGTAATGGTCTGCCATGTATTGGTCTTCAAAGGTTATATTTTTTTTTTCCACTAAGGGCACAAGACATCTGATTCCTGTGTTTTTTCGCATATGAGATGCTCCCATGTGAATAACAACCCCAATTTTTGTTTTAAAGAAATAAATATTTTAAACACATTCCATGTATAAAATGTCCCAAATTTGAAACTTTGTAAAGTGTCCATATATACGGACAAATAGGGTAAAAAACATAGAAACTTAAGGTTTGTAATGGTCTGCCATGTATTGGTCTTAAAAGGTTATATTTTGGGGGGGATCCACTATGGTCACATGACATCTGATTCCTGTATTTTTCCGCATATAAGATGCCCCCATGTGTACAACAACCCCTATTTTGTTTAAGCCTTTAATTAAGAAATACATATTTTAAACACATTCCATGTATAAAATGTCCCCAATTTTAAACTTTTAAAATGTCCATATACACGGACAAACAGGGTAATCAACACAAAACAGGCACATAATCAGTCATTTTGTGGTTGTGGAGCTACTAGGAAGGAGATCGAAGCTGAGCAGCTTGCTGTGATAATAGTCCTCTTTAATCACTTATCCGTGTAAACTGTCATACATACTTATGGATAAAGAAAGGAAGGAAGATAAAAGTGAATTCTTGAAAAGAGTGAAACAGTTGAAGGCTACGTAGCTAGAGCAGTTGAATTCCTCTTCCTAATATTAATAAGCATCACCAGTAGACAATGCTTGCAAGAAAAAGCTTGGATAGAACAGATATCATCAATGCTGTACAGACTGGGCTTGTGGATAAGGACAAATCTCTGACAATAACTCAGTTGTGTGACCTGGGAGTAAGTTAGTTAGTCTTTCCTCTTGTGTCGAGTGCGGCACATAGGGCAGAGGTCATGACTCTCCATGCATGGCGGTTCGTTGCAATCTGTTGTAGGTCTTGGATGTTTGAGTGGCCCATGAGTGAGCCTTCCCTGATGATAGTTCTTCGTAGGGTTTCCCTTGGTCTTCCACAAGATCTTTTCCCCTGTGGTGTCCAAATGAGGGCTTGGTAAGGAAGTCTTGATTTATCCATTCTAAGGGCGTGGCCGACATAGTTTCAGCGGCGTTTTCGTATAAAATTAGACACATACTCTTGCCTAGATTCTTGCCTTATTTGTGTATTGGTTCGGAAATCTGACCATTTGAAATTTAGTATTCTTCTAAGGCATTTATTTTCAAAACTGTCTAATTTTGTGTCTAGAGTTTTCGTTGATTTCCAGCTCTCGCATCCATAGGTTAGTACTGGAATCACACAAGAATTGAAGATCTTGAGTTTTGTGTGTTTGCTAAGTGTCTTTGATTTCCAGATGTTGGACAGTTTATTGAAGGCACTAGATGCCAGTGCTATTCTAAATGGTATTTCTGGTGCGGTATCTCCTTATCTTGCTCCCTAGATAAGTGAAACTGTTGACTGGGAGTAAAGCATGGTGAAATATGTCTATGCCGCCTTTGAGGCTAAGATAGGAGGGATTGTAACCAAATCCTCATGGGAACAGTTATAAGAGGTACCTTGGAGTGGCTGCTGCATTAACCCTTTTAGCACGGGAAGTTTTTCAGAGGTCTAGCCAAAAACACGGAGCATTTTTTCAGTGAATTTGGTTATTACTTTATTTAATTTTTTTGACAGATTTCTGTTATTCTGACCCCTATGAAATAATATATCTATTTGAAGGATATAGATTGAAGTTCGTGATTTTCACAATATCGTTAAAATTAATTGATGTATATGCAAATTATCTCATTTGCATATCTAAAAACAGAAAATATGAATTTGAATTTTCAACTTCAATGCTTGAAACATAAAACTAAAAACAAAAATTTTTTTAATTTGAAATCTTTTTATTGATCTTTGGCCTTTTTACAAATGTTGTAAGCAATTCAATAGTCAAAAACAGGTATATATATGTGAAACAGCAATAATATCTTTAGGTGACATGTGTTTTTCACCATCAGTCAGCACTATAAATGGATGTGCCGGAGTGTCAACACCTTCGGGTGGATATACCCTGAGCCATGGTTGGGCTGTGGTCTGAACACAACAGCGTCCCCATCTGATTCCCACTATAACTACTAACACTAAATCCTGTATCAGTATCAACAGAATTAGTGTCAACACTTGATTCAAATGATTTACCAACATCAAGTTTAGGGGCAGAAACATACGAGTCAGACATACTTTTAGCGGTTCAGGTCACTATTTAAAAAATTCAACAACAATTTTCACTTCGATACCAAACACTCGAAAGTCGCCATGTGTAAAGCTGATACCGCAGTTAATATAAATGAATCACTTTCAGTGTTTCAAAGTAGGAGATTTCTTAGCGGTTCGAGGCGAAACACGATCGGGCCGATCATCGGCCGTTCCGTGTTTTTGGCAAGACATCCGCCGGCCGATAATCGGCCCGTCCGTGCTAAGAGGGTTAAAGGACTAAGCATGCATGAGAATGACCAATGTGCAGTGACGTTGATTATGATAACATAACATAACATAATCATCACCTTTCATATTTCAGGGTCTCCGAGTCTGAAACTGTCAACCTGATGTCCATCACAAACTTGGCTTCCTGCTTTGCTCCATCTCTCTTGAGGACTGCAACAGATGAGGTAACAATGTTGGCGTGATTTGTGTAAACAAAATCGGTTTTTCGGGGCAGCCACTAGAAGTGCCAACACAAACAGTTAAATGCTAGAAATACAGTTCATCAGAAGAGAGGTGAATGACAGTTTGACATCATGGCGGCGAAGAGCTTCTTTGTCAGTAATGATTGACAGTACACAAGACAGAAAGTTGTGGACAGATATGGTTATCAACAACATATGGCATGGACAGTAGGAAGAATTATTGAGTTAGGATCAACATTATAGTATACTGGGCTTAACAATAGATGTTCCATCTCCCAAAGCAAATGTACTTACAAACTTAGTCGCTCCTCTTCTACCCTTGGGTGTAGAGATAGACAGACTTCTCTATCAGCAGTTTTTTTGTTGTTGTTGCTTTATTCCATTCCAGTCATCTGTCATTTAGGGACTGTCGGATGTTGTCTTTCCATTGAACCCTGGGTCACCCTGAAGTTCTGGTTCCCTAGTTCTTGGCTTCCTATGTCTGCTGTGATGGCCAATTCTCTCCCATTCTTTACACAAGTACAAACCATCACAACTGACTCATCTACTCGAGTTTGTAAGGCCTGGGTTTCAAGACCCTGATGTATTGTCTGGTTGCGAACATTGTCCCTTGGACCACCTTTCTCAGACATCTCATTTCTGAGGCCTGAAGCTGGCTTCTGTGAGCTGTTGTCATTGCCCATGACTCACACCCGTAGGTCAGGACTGGCACTTGGATAGACGGAGCTTATATTTTAAGGTGTAATGCTGACTCAAAAACAATACTACAGGTTCAGTGGTTCTATTCTATTCTATTCTATTTTTTTCCCCCCTTTGAATCGGACACCGGCACCCACCTGGGAAAATCCCTTGCTGAAATAAAATAAGTGCTTTGTTAATTTCCTACCCCAAATGTCGTCACAGGACAGTCCAACATTTTATATGGTGGTAAGACTAGGTTTTCTGGCTTTCTGATGCTTTTAACAACCCCAAAACATCTAGAACTGGCCCTCATCTCATACCACCTTCGTCCCGCACCCCAATCCACCTATGTCCCACGAGAGAGTGCAGCCTAGGTCCTACGACTGCATGCAGCCTAGGTCCCATGACTGCATTCAGCCTCTCTACCACCCCCCTGAAATATTAGACTGGCCCATGACCTATGGATTTCCCCTGTTTGGGGTAGGATATTAATAAAGCCTCATGAAATGTTCATGTTATTCCACAGCAACCAAGTCTGACCTCAGATGTTTCAAGTAAGGAAATCAGCATTATGGTTGATCTCCTGAGCAATGCTGACTATTTCTTTAATGTAAGTCACAAACTTGAGTGGAAATTGTCTTTACATATAAGTAATTTTTTTCCTACAGTTGTTGAATGGAAGTTACACATAAGCACATGTGTATGCATGCACGTAAAGAAACATTATGTCATTTTTACCTTCAGTTTAGGGTTATTTTTTTTATTGTAATGAAATTTTCCCTGTGTGGTTTCGGATGCCCAGTTTGGGTGAAACGAGAATAGATTCACTGTCCCCTTACAAGGATCATGTAAAAGCTCTTTGTGGAGAAGTCGATCAAGCTGTTTGCCTCGCGTTCTGAAGGTCATGGATTCGTTCCACAAGGGCACCTTTCAGTTCACGGGTGCGTTTTTTACGGAGATCCCTGGGTATCATCGCCGGAGCTACGGAGTTTGAGCTCTGTGCGGCACTTTCGACACGCGGCTAGCCACTCTGTGGAGAGAAACCAAGCCATGTGGTATAAAACCTGGCCTCTAAACTGTTCTCATATGGTATTCTCTACCTGCTGGCTGACTTTGTTTCATTCTGACAAGATGACCAAACCAGATCTTATTAAAGTATAGTAAAGATCCATTTTCATACCTTTACACACTTCGGGCATATGGAAAGAGCACCCATATTTTTACAGACCAATCGACACTAGGTGGGTAATGTGGTCAGCATTATGTCAGCTGTTTTTACTTCCCCAGGACATACATCCTGGTACCTTTTTTATGCTGGATCGACATGCGACGCCCCATACCAGGATAAAAATCCTTTCAACCAGCATTGGGTTTTGATCGCGGTATGTTGGAATTACGAATTGGATTCGCAATGCCTAAGCCATGGACGCCGCTTGATCTTATCACAATACTTATCACAATACTTATCACAATACTTATCACAATACTTTGTAATTTTAATTTACCAGCTTTTGGAGATTATTTATCTCAAACATGTACTAATATTTTGTATTTTAAAAAAAATTATATTCATCTTTAGATAAACGACACCGAACGCTTGATCAGAGATAACATTCAGCGAGCAGAGATGGAGATCCAGAAATGGAACCAAGATAAGCTGAAGGTAGCTCTTCCATTTATATAACTAGAATGTTCTTGCATTAGAACCCAGGGGTTCAGATGGATAAACTTGGATAAAACACCTGGAGAGGGGATTTCAGAAAATGGTGTGGGGGACAGAGAGTGAGGTACATGAGATAGCAAAAGATAGAACAACTTTGTGAGAGTTGGTTGAGGGCCTGTGTACTGCTGGGGACTGAAGGGTAGAAAAATAAAAGCATTTAATCCATGCTGTGGTTGCACAGAATGAGCAACTAGGGGATTCAGTTGTAAGAAAACAGAAAGTATGGTTTATCACCAAGAAGATAGAAATACCACAGTGTAAGTGATCAGTGCCGCACATGAGTTGTATTGAGTTAAGAATTGACATCACAGAACTCTGGGCATTCCCATGCTTGCTCCATCTTCATAATCAGCAGCCAGTGCAGAGTTCAAATACTGATGATACCGCTCACAATCTGGATCAGTGCTGCACATGACATTAATAACATCATCTCTGTCCGGTACCGGACCAGTCGTAGCAACCACAGAATCTGCATGATAATCTGTTTGCTCTTTGCCTTGAACACCTACATAACCCGGCACAAAGATTAAGTTTAGGCCAGCCATTCGCACATCCACGGAAATGGAAAAATTTGTAGACAGGTGGGTAGGTACAATTATCTTGGCACAGTCAAACTAATGGCAGTAAGGAGAAGCATAATCATCCCTCTAGGTCGTCGGGGCTTTTGATTATGATAATGACGTATTTCTTCTGCCAAGGCCAGAAAAATGGATCATAAACCACAACCTACTATCTCCAGCAGCATGTAGTAGTTTATGTGCTGACACTTCTCCATGATGGTCTCCGTGGTGGAGAGGCCAAGCTGTCTGCCTCACATTCTAAAGGTCGTGGGTCATTTCATGGCTGCATGTTCAGTTCAGTTCATGAGTGCAAGTTTTATGGAGAATCCTGCGGATCTTCACTGGAACTGCAGTATTTGTGCTTTGTGTGATACTTTCAGCAGGTGGCTAGCCATTTTGCAGACAGAGACCAAGCCATGTGGGATAAAACGCGGTGACCTGAAATTGATCTTCTTGACTTTAACTCCTCCATATGACAAAGGGCTGTCAAGAATCTTTTTATGTTGTCATCCTCTTCCTTTTTTCCCCTAAATGTTTCTCAGTGGTCACACCATGTTCCAGTGTCCCTCTGTGATGACAAGGCCATAAATGATAATTGTCTCTTTTTGATGTTTGTGATAAGTTCTCATCAGGCCCTACTTTTTTTTTTTTTTTTTTTTTAAACATCTGAATTACTCGTTGTGGTGATCCAAAGAATTTTTGATTTAACTATGTAAATTGTTATGGGTATATTTTCACAAATAATTATTGACTTAACTGCATCATTTATTCTTCAATTAAATATTTAGTTTGTTCTTGGTAGAGTTATTGATATTATTTGGCTGGTTTAGCATAATTAGTAATGCTTAACGGCAAAATGATTTTTTCAGACAATTGCCGAAAAGCCTGCGACAGGAATTTTGACCCCAGTTCACCTTCTGTGCAAGGAAGGACAGTCAGTCAACATCCTGGTCACCGAGAGCAAGACAGCTAAGGAAGCGATGGATGACCTGAAGAGAAACAAAGCTGCACCTGATCTGAGAAGTTATATTTTATATGAGCAGTTGTTCAGGGGAGCTTTAGGTATTTACTGTTATTATTATTATTTTTATTATTACATGAGAACCGACATGATGTAGATGTTAGATACTCACCTGTGGATCCTAAGGTTGTGGCTTCACATCTGAATGGATAAAAAATGACCATGGCTCCCGGATAGATGCAACCTTAAATGGTTAACAGGTAAAGTCCAAGTGCTGATTGGTCTATAAAATATAAGTCTAGCACTATGTGCACGATCCACCTGAAGCCGTGGGAAATGATCCTATCAAACTTATTGTTATAGCAAGGCAAACCAGGCCCTTAGCCTTGTTTGGCATCTGGTTTGGAAGGAAAGCTCCGGCAATCTGATGGAACACTACTTTTCTGATCTGGCAGCTTCTGCAGCATTCTTTGTCCCAGACATATTGGTGTCGCCTTTTGTTTGGA
This sequence comes from Candidula unifasciata, assembly GCA_905116865.2. Classification (NCBI taxonomy): domain Eukaryota; kingdom Metazoa; phylum Mollusca; class Gastropoda; order Stylommatophora; family Geomitridae; genus Candidula; species Candidula unifasciata. Next base: position 453,506 of record CAJHNH020005190.1, read on the forward strand.
GTAACAAACAGCCCAAGAGATGGAGCTTGCTGAATAAGTAACATATGTTCCCTACCTTAATGCCCAGGCCTAATGTAACCTGCAATTCTGTACGGGTAGCGATGTGCAGTTATAACATGCATATGTGACAAGTGTTATTGTTCTTTGTTTCCCAAATAGACCTTGTAACACACTGGTATTTCAAAAGTGTTTTATATTTTCTTGTGTTGGTGAGTTTTTCTTATTCCTGTTAAACGAGGTTTGTAAAAGATTGTTTTTGTTTGTCTGTTGTAGAGAGGCCTCTCTTTCCTGAGGACTTGGTGGCAGTTACCACAAAACGCTGGGCGGAATGGGAGAGCTGGGTACTGGAGGATAGCTCGGTCTGTTTGTGTGTGCAGGGCCCTGAACTGCTGGAGAAACTTGACAACAGTGTAAGTAAATCTGGCCATGGCCGTCGTTTAGCTGAAGCTGCTGTCTGTTATCTGGCATAGTGTGGATGGTATCGCTCCCCGTGTAGGTTCCGGAACCTCATTGTGGGAGGGGAGAAAAAAGGGATAGACTAGCTGCCTCCCTTATAAGCATGTCATAGGAGGCGAATAATTAGGAGTGTTTTCTTCAAAGTCAGAGTGCATCCACCTGGGAGGCGAGGAACCAACAGTTCATACAAAAAAGCCAGATCTGTAAAATGGATGTACATACAAACCTGGAACAAGACTAAAGTCCAGAAATGGGTGAACAACCAGAACTTTCCACTAGAGTTAACAGCCAGTGAATACGAAGAGAAAGAAGAAGGATATCTCTTTTCCTAACTCACACATTCATTGAACACATGTCTTTGGAAACTCTAAGTTAGAGAACATTCTTACTATGGACTGAACCATTCAGTCATTGAGTGTTAATACTCTTTTCTCAGTATATTCCCTCACAATGTACTCATTGAGATAACAAGTACTGTGGTTGTTCACTATTTCTTCTTTGGCCCTTCTTACATAATGCTCTATTCTGCCTTCTGTGCATAAAACTCTCTCTCTCTCTCTCTCTCTCTCTCTCTCTCTCTCTCTCTCTCTCTCTCTCTCTCTCTCTCTCTCTCTCTCTCTCTCTCTCTCTCTCTCTCTCTCTCTCTCTCTCTCTCTCTCTCTCTCTCTCTCTCTTTCTCTCTCTCTCTGTATGTGCGCGCACTATCATGTGTTCATGTTTATGTGTGTGGTATTTATGAATGCATATGTTGTGTTTGGGCATGCATGTATGTCTGTGAATGTATGATAGTTTCCCTTTGAAAATAAAGTTTGTTCGTTCACCCCTTTTGGCTTGCAGTCTGGTAAAGGCTGCAGATTCATCTCTTTGCCAGTTTGTATAATCATCCTACTGCTGCGAGAGCAACAGTACAGTCAATTACTTGTCCGCTGTTCACAGTAGCCAATCTGGCAGACCTGGCAGCTTGTTTTTGCTTCTTCATTTACCATCATGTTCTCTGGGAAACTTGTTTTCTCTTCAGAGGGCATATTTACATTGTCTGTCTGCCTAATTTTCTTGGTCTTTGTCTTGTTCCGTATCCAGATCTTTTGAAAAATATTATGGGTCTGAGGGGTATATGGTGTGAAAATAACATGATGATGATACAGATTGTTGAAACTGTTTCCTTTTCTTGCCATTTAATTGTCCTCCTATGTCTAACAATTCAGAAGCTTCAGGTTTCGGTCAGGTTGTTTATTTATGTCACTGAATTTTAAAATCAAACTAGTGTGTGTGTTTTTTTTAAATAATTTTGTGGTTATATTTAATTTAATGCAAGTAACGTATTTACTATATATAAGCAAGTTTGTAACCAACGTTAGGTTACCAATGTGAGACTTGGACATTGACAAAAGAACATAAAAGAAAACTAACCACCTGTGAGATGAGATGTTTAAGAATGGCCGTGAATAAAACCATGAGATTGAGTGAGAAACGACGTGATTACAAGAACTGGTTGAACAACACTCATCGTCAAATTTTTTGAGAAACAAAGAATGAAATGGTTTGGCCATCTAATGAAAATGAAACCAACAATCCAGCAGCAAGAGCGTTCAATCTGAAAATGGAAACATCAAGAGGCAGGGAAAGACCGAGAAGAAGATGGATTGAAGAAGTCACCTTAAGACTGCATAACATCACACATATCAAGCAACTGAGCGCACCCTGGCTCGGCTGCTGATCGTCTGATGAACTGCGACGCTCGCCTAGTGGCGTAAGCAGATATTGACAAGAAGGAGAAGCAAGTTTGTAGTTAAGCATAATTGCCTCTGCTGCTTGGCAAGACACCTGATAATTTCCTGTGTTGCTTGGCATGACATTCAATAGTTAATGATGATCTGTACAAAGTAACTTTGTCAAAAACTGACAGATTCAGATTAAATCAGTGTTGACATCATGTTCATTTTTCAGTTCAACCGAAACCACGATCTGGCAAGTAAACTGCAATACTGTGATGCTAAATCAAGGAAGTTTAAGAGGAAGACAGTTCGCTTTCAACAGTGCAAACTGGCATTATATAGTGATTCACAGGTATGCTTTGAACATTTCAAGTATCACAGCTATCCAGTATGTAATATCTCAACATCTTCTTCTTCTTTGTTCACTGGCTGTAAGCTCTGGCAAAAAGTCCTGGTTGTTCATTGATTTGAATTTTGGCTTTGTGCCAAGGCCCTAGTTTTGCATGTACAGCTGTTTTACTGGCTTATTTGTGAGCAGTTGGTTGTTCCTTGCCACTCTGGCAGATATACTCTGACTTCGAAGGAAACTCCCAGTTAATTGGCTCTTACGACATGCTTGTTGGGTAGACAATGGGTCTTTTCTTGTTTTTCCCTAAAATCTCTACTTTTATTTTTACTCTTAATTCATTATTCGTTTCTGCTTAAAATACTGGATAAAACTTTTATAATTTCAGTAATTTTGTAAATTAATTAGTTGATTATCGATGAAGCAAAGACTCATCTCACTCTTACCTGGCAAGCATTCTGTAAAAGGCAACCAAAGGGGGGTTGATCTAAACTTAATTCATTTCAAAGAAAAGGCTAACTGCAAGTCTTCAAAAGGGAGACTAAAAAACAAGTGGAGAAAAAAAAATACACACAGGATAGGTAAACAGAGAAAATGACTTGCTAGAGAGAATGATGTGTGGGTTCTGGGGTCCCATTTTTTTGGGCGGGGGGGTGGCTGGGGGGGGGGGGGGGATAGCTTTATTACCTCTTAACAAGCATATCATAAAAGAGGGCTAATTAAGGACTTGGTGATATTTTATGTGTTGGGCCGAAAGGCTAAGATAGTGCAGCCTAGCTGTAACCACAGCACAGCATGTCAGCCACCCTTAAAAGGGCAAATAAAGAATATGAAATATTAGATAGTTGAGAGCTTATGCTCTGTTGGGGTGATGACAGAAAAGTCTTTTTTGTTTGTCTGTTGTTACCTTTATTATAAATCTTTAGTTCTTTGACAAAAAGATTTTGCATATGAGATGTATCACATATTCTCAGAAGAGTTGTATTTGTTGCATATGAAATCTACAAATGTTCTGAGACCAAGTTATCCTGAAGCTATGAGGTGGAAGAGAAAACAAATCACAAGGAAACTTTAAACCCACGATGACCAGATTGGTAGACAAGTTCACCAGTGACTATTCTATTGCAGTGTAACATTCTTAAGTGATGGTTGTTTGTTTTCATTTTTACGGCAACTTTATATAGTCCAAATGGCATTAGTGGTCAGTCTCATGTACTTCAGTCAGTTCTGACACAGATGATCTTCCATGCTATGATGTCAGACTGTCCAGCATCTTCTCTCTTGATCTCCCTCTGCAAATTTTCCATCGTCACAACATACTCAAATTGTCTCTTTCTCATGACATGACCAAAGAATGTAGATTGTCTCCTTCTGATGTGGGCATTCGGCTCTCTTCGTGAATCATTTTCTTTCAAGACATCTTCAAATCCTTGTTTTTAGCCTCTCAGGGTATTCTAGTAATGTATTTATAAAACCACATCTCCACCGCCTTCACTCAGTCCTTTACTAATTTTCCAGCTGTCTATGATTCACTGTAGTATATCATTTGCAAAAGAAAGATTGCATAGAATATTCTTTATTTATCATGACAGCACTACTATGTTTATATCTAACAGGGGTTTTCAGAGTCAGTATCGTGGAAAGTGGAAGACATGACAATATATTTAGGAACGATGCACAAGAAAAATCCAACACCATCAAGGTAATGTGTACATAGATGTATGATTCTGCTTCTATGAAACAATAGTGGAAATTTTTGTGTAGGTAATCAAAATCAAATGTTATAGAGGGGTTCTAAGAATATCATGGGTAAAAAAAAAAAAAATGTGTTCATACTTTAAGAACTGAATAGTGAAGAAGATTGGCTATTAAAGATGATAAAACACAGAAAATTGAAATATTTTGGTCACTTGAAACGTTACGAAAGTTCGGAAAGAACAATAATGGGCTTGTATGTGCCTGGGAAGACAGGAAGATGAGGGCCAAAGAGAAGATTGGTGCAGGATGTGGCGGATGATCTCCAGATCTCCAGAAGCAGATCATCTTGCTTATGATCGAGAAGTTTTCCAGAGATTTGTTAGGCATAGCTTGTGAGGAATGAGAGTTTCAGTATATGGAAGTCAGGTTAAACAGTTATCAGCAGGACGTGACATTCCTTGGATGAGTCCAGTACCATAGCACTGTGTATTGGCTATGCATTTATGGAAGCCTCCTTGGATGGCGAGGAATGCTCATGGTCTGCTGTCGCGTGCGGATATGCACTAAAACACACCAATACTGACTGAGCAAATAGGACGTCCATGCATTACATAGTGCTGTTAGGGAATTGGGATCTATAGCTTTCGCAGTCGAAAGTTTGAAGAAGGCAGATGTGTGGTCGGGCCTTGGTGGATCCTTGAGGAAGTTCTACCCCGGGATTCCACAGAGAGATATCAGCCGAGAGCTGGTACATTATTGCGTTCTGCAGGAAGTTTTAAACTATTGGATCACTCAGCAGGAAAGCTGGCAGAATCAAGAAGGAGGGACATTGATCTGTTATCTAGTATCAGACTGCAGATGTATGGTCAAAGTAAACGTTTGGACTCCCTAGGTCGTACTATTGACCCGTAAGGAGTTGTTTAGAATCTGTCATTAGAAGATGGATTCTAATGTTTCAAGACGAGTGTGAGTGTTTGGAGTATTTAGGTGAGTTTAACCATGTATCAAGTTATTGCACATTTTTATTCAGATCATAGTGTTCGTAATACACCAGTGTTACACTTCATACCTGGCCTTCATCATAATTCACGTTTGGATACATTGGAGTTGATTGTTATTATTACGGTTATCCTGTTATTCGTTGGAAATAATCTCTGACTGTTTTCCTCACACTTGGCTTGTGGAATGTACTGCACTCGTTGTCTTGTACCTGATCGCACGTTGAAAATGGGACCTACACCTCTCAGCATCGTAGGCGCACGTCTCATCTGCCCCTGTCTTTTTTCTCAAAGGCTGACCAGCATTATATGGTTTTTTTTGTACCGACTTGTTGAGGGGGGCACCACCTGTAAACTGTGAAACAGAGATAACCTCACGGCAGTAAGACAGCAGTATCCCACAAAACTAACTGGAAAGGCGACAAATGCCTGCAAAAGTCAGATGTGTCTGCCAAAAGGTGCAAATATTGCAGTCTTTTTGTAAACGGGCACAATTCATTTACATCTTCGGATGAACATACAAGAAAAAGAAAATATGGCTTCAGTGTATATGTTTTGTTAGTAATATGGTGTTTTGCGCATTCAATTTTTAAAAAAATCTGTGTTGGGTTTTCTTCTTTTAAACGAACCTAATTATGTTCCTGATATCACTATACTGTTCCTTTTTCAAACATATTTTTATATAATGCTAGAAGTTTATTTTTAACCTAGCACATTGAAGAGTTCCATAATGTTTTACTTTCCAGATACTGCCTCACCTTCACTGTCACTGGAGAAAAATACACAAAGTAGGTAGCTGCCGTTGTTTGTGTGAATGAAATATTTTATCTTTTCGGCATGTTTATTTATAAAGTGATGAAAACAGGTAACTGCAATCAAACTATTACCAAGAAATTAATATGCTGGAGTTAAAGTCAAAGTCCAGGATCGACTTTATTGCACCAGGTTTTATCCCATATAGCTTGGTCTGTCTCTGCAGAACAGCTAGCCGCCTGCTGAGAGTGCCACACAAAGCACAGACTCTGTAGCTTCAGTGATGAATCTCTGTAAAATCCACTGAGCTGTGACTGATAAGTTTAACGAGGGGGGGTGGGGAGACACACACAGAAAGAAGAAAATCACATTTTTCAGTCGGAGCTTTTATTGGCAAAAACCACAAGAGAGATTGTATAATTTAATCTCATAAATTTTTTTTATCATTTCTGTTTATTTATTTGATAAAATATGTTTGTTGAATACTCTCCTCCTTGTTATTTTTATTGATAAAGGTTCCTGCAGAAACATTAGATTTTTCTTGAATGTGTATGTTGTTCCTTTTCCCTCTTTGTTAAGCTTCTTATTCACGTTCATTGGGTTAATTTCATGGGTTTTTTTTAATCAGTGGTTCTCAGCCTTCCTAATCCCGGTTCCCCCTTGAATACAGTTCCTCATGTTGTGACGACCCCCAACCATAAAATTATTTTCGGTGTTACTTCATAACTTCAGTGAATATGTGTTTTCCGAAGGTCTTAGGTGACCCCTGTGATAGGGTCGTTCGACCCCAAAGGGGTCACAACATACAGGTTGAGAACCTCAGATTTTTTAGCAGAGTGGCATGCTTCACTATAGAGGTTGCGAGTGAAGTGCCTTGTCTATATCTTTTCTTCTGGGGCAGAGTGATATGTTGGGAAATAAAAAGGCAGACAGATTGGCTGGCTCTGCACACTTTGGTGGAATACTGATGCAGGAGAAGGCAAATGTGGTTAAGGCCTTATAGGAGTATGTGTACAATTCGGAGGAGTAAATGAATGATCACAGTCTGGTGGGAGTGATGCAGGAAGGAGTGACGATGGGATCTGGCTGATACTTAACTCTCAAAGGAATGGCAAGACAAACATATAATCAATCTGCTCCAGGCACCATTGGTACCAGAAGTCTGCGCTGGCTGCTGAAGATGGGGACAGAACACTTATGGGACTGCTGCGAGATCTGTGATGTCAATTCTTGAATCAGATCAAATCAGTTTGAAAGACAAGTAATTCTATTGTTTCTTGGTGGTTGTTGATTCCTAGTGAGAATCTACGGTTAGATGTCTGTGACGGAAAGCGTCATTAAACATGTCGTGTTATGTGTTTCAGACCACCGTTTGGACACTGCCTGTGCTTTGACACAGAAGATGAACTGTACCGGTGGGCTGCAGCCATGTATACAGCACAGGTCGGTATCTTGTCTGGTGTTTCTTGAACACATTTTTTTATTGTTTATCTTATTGCTTCAGTTCATGTACGTATGCATTTTTTTTTTTTTTTCTAAGTATCCAGAAACCATGAGTTGTTAACCCTTTGGTTCGGTACTATGGATATCACAACCCTTCAGCCTTGATTCCATGATAGATACCGTTAATCTGGGAGAAATGTGGCTTTTCTGTCTACCCCGGGGCGTGAACCCAGACCACAAAGACCACCCAAACCACCCGGTCGCCATGCAGAGGGTTTTAACCAACTGAGCTAGCCAGTCAGGCATGCATTTGTATATCGTATAATTCATTTTCTTCTGCCTGTTATTATACTTTTCATGCTTCTGTTTCTTCATCCTTCTTCATTTTATCTTTATATTCCTGTTAAATGTTGAATTAAGAATCAACATCACAGCACTCGTGACACTCCCATAAGTGCTCAGCTCCCATCTTCAGCAGCAAGCCAAGAGTTCCAATTACGATGGTACCAGTAACGGTCTGACTGTATATCCGTCTCATCCTTCCTCTGAGTGTTGAGCGTCGGCCAGATCCCCTGGTAACTCCTCGCAGCGCTATTCTTCTTAGACCGTAATGATCTATCTGCGCCTCCACGCTGTTCACCCGCTCCTAAAGGGCCCTCACAATATCTAACTTGTCATACATTAATTGCCACCAAGTGGTGCAGAGCCAGCCAGTTTATCTGCCTGCTCATTTCCCTACACACCGGCATCACCTGGAGAAAATATCCAAAGGATTTTAACTACCCGTTAAGGCTTGCCACTCTGCATGAAGCATATCTGTTTTCACCTTTCTCAACATGCTCTGTGAGTCAGTTACAATCAGGGCATGTGTGGACAGCTGATTCTCAAGCCAGCGGAAGGTAGCAGAGGCTGCCTCCATCTCCATTCTCAAACTAGACGTTTTGATATCATATGCAAGGCTTTGCTGCACTAGGCAACATTCGTTCGCCTTTGCTATGAATTTCTATACACTTTGTCTGCCCCTCAACACAGAGCCATCTGTATAGATTATCACATCACTTTGGCGGGAATATATTCCTGCCTTTTATTCTACATTTTATGATACTTTTGTTTCTTTATCTCTCTTCTGCTGCTTTGTTCTTTTTTTTTTTTTTTTTTTACCTGTTTGTGGAATTAAGAATTGACATCACAGCACTCAGGACACTCTCATAAGCGCTCCGTCCCCATAACATTAGAGTAAAGCATGGTGAAGCACGTCTACCCTGCCTCCAAGGCTGAGATAGGAGACATTATAACCCACCTATCATGGGAACAATTAGTAGAAGTATCTTGGAGTGGCTGCTGCATCAGAGGACTGAGCACACATGGAAATGCCCAGTGTGCAATGACGTCAGCTATGATAACATAACATTTTCATGTCATTATATTTATTTTCCTTTCCTTCTGCTTCTTACTGTCAATCGTACTACCCATCAACTTCCTCCTATTCTGCTCATTATGCTTCTGTCTCTTCACCTTTTTCCTGTTCCTCTTGTTCTTCTTTCTGTTAATAATTTTTCTGCTCCTCCTATTCTGCATTTTATTATGGTTTTGTTTCTTCCTCTTTCTTCTCTTCCCCTTGTTCTTCTTATAAATCATTTTCTTTCTCCTCTTATTATGCTTTTTATGCTTCTGTTTCTTCATCTTTCTTCTTTTCTTCTTGTTTTTCTTCTTTCTGTTAATGATTTTCCTTCTTCTCTTCCTCCTTCTATTCTACATTGTGTGATGCTTCTGTTTTGTCATCTTTCTTCTTGTTTTTCTTCTTTCTATTAATGATTTTCCTTCTTCTCTTCCTCTTTCTATTCTACATTATGTGATGCTTAAATTTCTTCATCTTTCTTCTCTTCGTCGTGTTCTTCTTTTTTTTTGCTATTTTTCATATTTCTCCTTCTCCCATTGTTAAGCCTCCTCCTCCTAGTGTTCTTATTCTCCCTCCCATAGTTTATACAGCAAGTCATTTCTATAGCAATGTTAATATTTCACTGAAAGTCATATTCAGCACCATTTTATAAGAAATTATCTGTGTTGTTCTTTCAAACATTGGTCTTCCTTTTCAGCATCCTGCAGGTTTGTTGAGCTGGCTCAACAAGTAACGGACTTTCAGTCATTTCAGACCAGTGACCCTATAATTCCTGAGCAAGACTTATCTTCAGAAGGCAACTTTATTGTTTAAAGAACCACCATTCAGCATGTGACAAGCAAGGCAGCAGGCGTGGCATCCTGAGTCTTCCAGATTTCAATTTGTTGATATTTGATTACTGAAACTTCAACCTGGCATATACTTGGACAGAATATAAAGATACAAAGACATTGTTGTTACCCGGTTTCAATGTGTTTTTAATTTAAAATGGAAAAATAATGAAATAAAAGTGTGTAGTTAAAATTTATCAAGCTGTTTTAGTCAGCTGACATAGCTCCCTGAGTCTTCCAGATTACAGGTTTTTTTTTTTTTTTTTTATATTTGATTACCGAAATTTCAACCTGGCATATACTTTGACAGAATACAAAGATACAAAGACATTGTAGTTACCTGGTTTCTAGTTGTTTTTAGTTTACATTAAAGTAATAATTAAATAAAAGTGTGTAGTTACAAAAGCAGATATTGATCAAGCTGTTTCAAATTGTTGATGAGATGGGATAGCTTACATTAGAATTCAATTCAACAAATGTAAATATTATTTTCAGTCAACAGAAAGTTAAATGTTTGTGATGATAGCAATGCTAGTAGGAGTCACAAGAACTGAGTGGGTACAGTTTCTCTGTTCCTGTGTTTAGCTGTTTGCAGGTTGAGTACACTCAGGCTCCAATGTTATGGAGTTTGAATCCCAGCATAGGACTTGGGATTTTTTTACAGCAACTTTTGATTTTTAATGTTACATTTGCCCCCCACCACTGATTTATCTCTTGGGTAATGAAATTGTGCGCTCTCCTTCTTCAGATAAGGACCGGAAACAAGAGATCCTGTGCCGTACAAGTTCACTATCATCATGCATTCTTGTCTCTCCCTAACTATATGGCTGAGCCAATCTAACAGTTTTTGTCTTCCCCTAGTTTTTGTTTTGTCTATTTTTGGCTAAAATCATGCCTAAAAAAAATCTTAGCTGTCTGCATCTCGTTGGCCTCATCTGTTCTCAAGTCCATCTGTGGTATTCTTGGCATTCTTCTGAGATGCCTCATCTCGTTGGCCTCATCTGTTCTCAAGTCCATCTGTGGTATTCTTTGCATTCTTCTGAGATGCCTCATCTCGTTGGCCTCATCTGTTCTCAAGTCCATCTGTGGTATTCTTTGCATTCTTCTGAGATGCCTCATCTCGTTGGCCTCATCTGTTCTCAAGTCCATCTGTGGTATTCTTTGCATTCTTCTGAGATGCCTCATCTCGTTGGCCTCATCTGTTCTCAAGTCCATCTGTGGTATTCTTTGCATTCTTCTGAGATGCCTCATCTCCACCGGCGTTGGATATTTCTCAGTTTATCAGCATGTGGACCTTGTAACTCGCACATACAGCAGCATCTGTTCTATGAAGCACTTTAACACATGCTGAAAAAATTAAGGTAAATGAATATTTGCAAGAAGGTTGTTTGAGGCCATAGTTGTTAGGAAAGAACCAACCTCTGGGTAGTTAGATGTTTATCTTTTATGAAATTCTTTAGAAGAGGTATACCTGAAAAATGTATTCCTCAGTTTGGTTGATGCCATACTCTCAAAGAAGAACAAAGAAAACAACTGTCTACTGGAATCAGGGGTCACTTTAATAATACGTGAAACCATCCTTTAGGTCAGGGCTATCTAGCGTAGATAGATCATTAATATGATACAATTGGCATAATTCGCGGGTCATTTGCTAGGCCTCCGCAGGCCAGATTTTGCCCACAGGCCGCCAGTTGAATAGCCCTGTTTTAGATCTCTGTCCTGTTGTTCGTGTATCACAAGTGATGAAAAATACTCTTTCTGTCATTCATAATGACGCTATAGTTGATTCTTTATGAGTGAGAATGTGACTTATAAGCCAAATACAGGCCCAGAAGGATCTAGGACTATGAGCGCAGGGAACAGTGTCTGTGGGTAAAGGCCATTTTATACAGGGTCTTTCTGGCCTGTCTAAATGCCTTGCAAGACACTGAGCACTTCAGAAAGACATTTGCTATATTGTAGTCTTGTGCAGTAGCTCCCCAAGTGTCCGGGTTTATACTGAAGGTTTTAAGTGATGCCTTTAATAGTCTTAAAAGCATCTGTGTGTGTGTGTATATGGCCACCATGAGAGTGTGCCTCTTGCATCTCACCATGAAAGATTATTTTGGGGAGCCAATGCTTTTGTGTCTCTGGTCTAGTTTTTCCGATCCTGCTTGGAGATTTTTTATCTCAGATGCACTGCACAGTACCATCTCCTCTTTGAAAACCTTTGTACCAGGTATTTTTTTGTTTTTAATTTGTAAATAGAAAGGCCAGTATTTGAGGCCTGTATTTCCTTGTGTTCATTTAGGGAAATAGCTATCAAACATTTCATTTATTTTTGTATAAATTGTCAGTTCATCCCCCCCCCCCCCCCCACTCCCCTCTCCTCCTATTTGTTAACCATTTTTAATCCTTATCTAATGTAACTAGAATGTCCTTTATCTGCCCCAACAGGATAGAAGAAGTAAAAAGACACCTGAAAAGAGAATATATATTAGACACAGTGATGGATAAAATAGGTAGAACATAGAGGTAGATGCAGGAGATAGGAAGTCTTGCCATGAGTTGAAGGCCTATGCTCCGCTGAGTATAAAAAGCAGAAGATGAATATATTGTATTCTACATAGTCAGCTTTAGCAAATATAATTTCTTTTTCCATTATGTATTTCCTAATCGCCATTAACAACAAGATCCCAGTGTTGTTGTCAGAGTACAGTGCCCTTCCTTACTCACACAGGGCTGCAGGTTACATCAGCCATTATGGTTGCCCTAATTATAGCTTCTTCAGGGACTCAAAAAAAAATGTTGGTGCAAGAAGGTTTCACGAGAGATTTAAAAAAGTGTAGAAAAAGAAACCTTGATGGAAAAACCCTGAATGCTGTACACAATTTACGCAGCAGTAGTGATTATTTATGGAGACCAGACTTCCTTGGTATGCATTGACTAAATATTGTTTTAAAAAATAAAAGAGCAAATAATGCTAAGGAGAGAAATCAAGGGGTAGATTCATTAATACATCAAACGTTGCTTGCCACTGAAAGAGTTAACAAGGTATCTGGGATCTGCTCTAGTGGCTTGCCATCCAGACTGAGATTTTATAATCTCACAGTTCCCAGTCGCAGCATGGAGGGGGAGATGGATGGAAGGAAAAGTTGGAATGCAATTACTCTGTAAAACAAACTCAAACTCACGGTTGTGTCAGTTATGTAGGATTTTATTTCATACTAATTATGGAAGACTTGAAATATTGACAAGTAATGATTTTATATTTTAATTAAATCATATGATAGCTGTGGAACAAATAAGTGTGATTTTTTTAGACTGATGTCCCTTTATAGTTCTGTTCAAGGTGTGAATCAGGCTCAACAGTGTGCAGAGTTTTAATCTTATCTTGTTGTTTTTTCCTAGTTCGCCAGAGGCCATGATTACTGTCTTCACAGCTTTTATTTACTATTTTTAATGGCTGTCTTGGATAGTTGGGGGTCTTGATCTTCGGGATTGAGGCCTTCATGACTACATTGTCAGTTTTAACAAATACACTTCATTTTTCATGAAGTATTTCCTAATTGTCATTAACATCACCATGAAGTGTACTAGGTAGGATTTGTATTTTTGCCGCCAGACAGAAAAATTAGTTTAATTTCTATCACCTTATTGAGAATTCGAACCTGGGTCTCAGGAATGACAGCCCAGAATTATTATTCTTCAGTCGTCATTACCTGTTGACGGCATAGATGCGATATTTGCACTTTTCGGCCGACAAATCCAATTTTTGTGGTCATTTATAAACTGGTTTAGCATTCCCGGTTAGTTTCATGGGATATTTTATAGCCTCATTTGTGTGGTGAATTGGTCATTCCCTGATCCACAAGATCTGACTTAGGAGAGTCCATCTGGAGCAGCTGAATGCTTATTGGTCCACCCTCAAGGGAAGGCAGGGACAGAGCATGGGCATTCCCCACCATCCAAGGAAGCTTCCAGAAATGCATAGTCCATACCTGTTGCTCTGGTACTGGGCTCACCCAAAGAATCATCACGTCCTGCACATCACTGCTTAGTCCCACATTTGTATATTGAACCTTCCACTTATTGCGAGCTGCACCTTTTCAGGGAGCCGTCTGTAGACCTGACACTCTGATTCCCTCACCAATGTGCATCTTACTTCTTCCCCAGCTTGTTAGACTTCTCTCTTTGACAGTGGTGCCTTTCACATGGATGTTCATGGTACTTTTGGATGCAATTAAGGGAAGCATGCATCAGACATGGTTTCTCCATATTGTCATTACACTCTTGTCAAGTCTGCCTTTGATATTGGACGCTTAAACCTTTTGTGTCATAAAGTAGGATCTCTTAGTGAGGGATATCTAAACCTTTGCTGTCATGCAAAAAGACATTCGATGAACCTAAGTGGTCATGCAGTATGTGTCTCTTGCTGGAGGTGTTTGAACCAGGGTTTGTCATACAGTAGGAGCCTCTTGCTAGAGATGTTTGAACCAGGGTTTGTCATACAGTAAGAGTCTCTTGCTAAAGATGTTTGGACCAGGGTTTGTCATACAGTAGGAGTCTCTTGCTAGAGATGTTTGAACCAGGGTTTGTCATACAGTAGGAGTCTCTTGCTAAAGATGTTTGAACCAGGGTTTGTCATACAGTAGGAGTCTCTTGCTAGAGATGTTTGAACCAGGGTTTGTCATACAGTAGGAGCCTCTTGCTAGAGATGTTTGAACCAAGGTTTGTCATACAGTAGGAATTTCGGATGTCTGACTTTTGAACGTGAGTTTGTCATTTAGTAGTTTACTCAGCCAGTGGACATGACTCGTGTTTCAAATGACAAATTGAGATTTTCATGTACGTTATCACCCATGCACTGGAGGGGAAGAGGAAGAGGTTTATAAGTGCCAGAGTATTTCTGGACACTGCATCTCAGGTTGTCACCAACTCCGAGATCCCCTGCCAGCTTGGATTTGGCTGATATAGGCCATTATCTTTTCATGGCATATAGCAAGGGTGTGTGGCAGGAGTCATGCATGAAGATCTGTAAAAACACCACAGAACATACTGCTGCCTGGAGAGAGGTACAGGGTATCTCCTTGTGCACATCACAGTGGTCTTAACTTTCCCTCACCCCTGTGACTGAAATCACAGCACCATCCCTAGAATTCTGACCACTTGGTGTCTTAACTTGCCCTCACCCCTGTAACTGAAATCACCACACCATCCCTAGAATTTTGACTACTTGGTGTCTTAACTTTCCCTCACCCCTGTAACTGAAATCACCACACCATTCCTAGAATTTTGACCACTTGGTGTCTTAACTTGCCCTCACCCCTGTAACTGAAATCACCACACCATCCCTAGAATTTTGACTACTTGGTGTCTTAACTTTCCCTCACCCCTGTAACTGAAATCACCACACCATAGCTAGAATTTTAACCACTAGGTGTCTTAACTTGCCCTCACCCCTGTAACTGAAATCAACACACCATCCCTAGAATTTTGACTACTTGGTGTCCTAACTTTCCCTCACCCCTGTAACTGAAATCACCACACCATCCCTAGAATTTTGACTACTTGGTGTCTTAACTTGCCCTCACCCCTGTAACCAAAATCACCACACCATCCCTAGAATTTTGACTACTTGGTGTCTCAACTTGCCCTCACCCCTGTAACTGAAATCACCACACCATCCCTAGAATTTTGACTACTTGGTGTCTCAACTTGCCCTCACCCCTGTAACTGAAATCACCACAACATCCCTAGAATTTTGACTACTTGGTGTCTCAACTTGCCCTCACCCCTGTAACTGAAATCACCACACCATCCCTAGAATTTTGACTACTTGGTGTCTCAACTTGCCCTCACCCCTGTAACCAAAATCACCACACCATTCCTAGAATTTTGACCACTTGGTCAGCAATTGTCTGTACCACGACTGAATTGTTGATCAGTTGTAAGTTTACGGATAACCAAGATACAAATGTTACCAAATCATTTCTGAAAAAATGTAAATTGTAATACATTTTTCCAGTTGCCCATTTTACCCCTTTTACACAGTGACCCCTTTTCCAGTTAATAATCTTGTCTTCCAAACAACAAATGACAATTATTTTTTTAAATCTCATTTCTCTACACCCGTTCAGATGTACTTATATGTTACTAAATCTTTGTTGAAAATTGTTAATTATACTGCTGGACCAATTTTCCCCATTACCAGTTTTCTACTTACCAATTTTACATTTACCCATTTTTCCAGGTAATATGTCTTGCAAAAATCAAAGCACAATACATTTTTTTTTTAAAATCTAATTTGTCTACACTTTTACCCTGTTCTGATGCACTCACTCATCACTTACATTGTATTTATATAAAAGTTGTAACATTTCTCTGTACATTTTTAAATGCTGTGAATTAGTCATATGAATTATTTACTTACTGCTGCTGCTGTTTTGTTTTCTAAACCCATGCACTGTTAAATTAATATGTACAAATTCCTTACCCTCAGAGAACTTTGCATGGTTTAGCCACTACGTAACGATGGACCGTTAGGCGCACTATGTCGTCCATTTGGTGTAGCCATCGTAGGTACCCTAATCAAAGCGCTATGCAGTGCTGTACTAGCAAATTTTTTAGGCTTACATTCTGTCAGGCGCTACTGTAATAGACCGCACGCCTGTGGATCCGAAGGTCATAGGTTCACATCTGCATGAAATCTGATTTTTTTTTTTTCTAATTACAGCTATGACCTTGGCTCCCAGGTTGACCCCGCTTTAAATGAGTACCTGGTAAAGTTTTGGGAAGTAAAGGAGGCTGGCCGATTGGTCTATAAAAATATAAGCCTCATATGCCACATGTGCCACTGGTGTGTAAAGGGATCTTCTTCAATTACTGTAATAAGTCGGAGTGCATTTGCCTGAGAGGCAAGAACCAATAGTCTGCAGACAAATAAGCAAGATCTGTAAAATGGATGCACACACAAAACTCAGGTCCTGGAACAAAGCCAAAGTCCAGGAATGGACAAACAACCAGGTTTTTTCACCTGGGTTTACAGGTTACTTAATTTAATAGACACTTTGTAGCAGAAAAAAAGCTGTGATCCTAATTTCCTTGGAGGTTGAACAAGGTATCTAGGTTTTCTCCTGTTGGTTATATCGTCCAGGGTGCAACTCTTAAAGTTGTCAGCTTTGTCAAATCCTCAGAAAACAGGCCAGAAAGAAAAAACAGAAACTGTGAAATCTATGTGTATATAAATATGTGTGTATGTATGGTGGTATGTATGTGTGTGTGTGCATGTCTGTGTGTGACGGTAAAAATGTATCACTTATATATTAAACTTACCTAATTCATACAGCACTCTTTAGATTGTTTATTTTTCTAAGGTATAACGTAATTGATTTCAATATATTTATATTCTGGTGAATTTTTTTTTTTTTAATAGGTGCTACACTTTTTTAAAAATTAAGATGAATATGTTACAGAACAAATAATGTAACCAAGTATTTGTTGTGACTGGATTTCTTCTTCTTAAAGTGCATACCATGTGGCATTGGTAGTCATGTCTATCTACAACCTTCTGTCTCATGTACTTTCAGTCAACTCTGACACACATGAACCTCCATACCATGATGTCATCTGTCCAGCATCTTTTCTCTCAGCCTCCCTCTGCCTCTCCTCCCCTCCCCTCCCACTTTCCTATTGTTAATATGTACCCCAGTTGTTTTTTCCTGAATGCACAGTTTAATTATTTAGGAAAGGCCCTACGATTGTTTCTTGATCTATGCAAATATTATGAAAAGATATAAAACCTGATGAAAGGTAGAATTTGTCAGTTTTACATTGTCATAATCACAAATGATAAGTGGACGTTGCTGCTAGAAAACCTTCATCAGCACTTAAACAGACAGTGTAAACAGTTACAAATAAGAATACGCTATCATTTAACTGAGGTTTTATGTTCATAACAGTAATCAACCTGTTTATAGTCAAACTGAAATAAGTAAAATAGTCACTTACTGAGTTTATTCACTACAAAGCAACAGTTGTAGTAACTCAGTCTATCAGTCACAAGGAAACAACTAAATGGTGGTAACTTAATAAATGTAGTTAAAAAGTGAGTTGTGTCCCCTTTTCATGATGTTGCAGAACCAATCTCAACTTTTTTTTTTTTTTGGCTGTTGGGGCTTTCTAGGCAAATTTTACGTTCAGTAGTTTGGTGTTGTTGCTGAACGGTCAGCTCTCGGTACCACTGTCGAAACCAGCACAAGAAAAATTGTCCACAGCTGGGATCGAACCCGCCACCCCAGATTACAAAGTGCATTTGCAACACCTAAGCCACAGACGCTGACATGTAGTAACTTAAGTTGTTAATCACAATGACATAAGGAGATGTAGTAATTCTAGTGACATAAGGAGATGTAGTAATTCTAGTGACATAAGGAGATGTAGTAATTCTAGTGACATAAGGAGATGTAGTAATTCTAGTGACATAAGGAGATGTAGTAATTCTAGTGACATAAGGAGATGTAGTAATTCTACTGACATAAGGAGATGTAGTAATTCTAGTGACATAAGGAGATGTAGTTATTCTAGTGACATAAGGAGATGTAGTAATTCTACTGACATAAGGAGATGTAGTAATTCTAGTGACATAAGGAGATGTAGTAATTCTACTGACATAAGGAGATGAAGTAATTCTAGTGACATAATGAGATGTAGTAATTCTAGTGACATAAGGAGATGAAGTAATTCTAGTGACATAAGGAGATGTAGTAATTCTAGTGACATAAGGAGATGTAGTAATTCTAGTGACATAAGGAGATGTAGTAATTCTAGTGACATAATGAGATGAAGTAATTCTAGTGACATAAGGAGATGAAGTAATTCTAGTGACATAAGGAGATGTAGTAATTCTAGTGACATAAGGAGATGCAGTAATTCTAGTGACATAAGGAGATGTAGTAATTCTAGTGACAAAAGGAGATGTAGTAATTCTAGTGACATAAGGAGATGAAGTAATTCTAGTGACATAAGGAGATGAAGTAATTCTAGTGACATAATGAGATGTAGTAATGCTAGTGACATAAGGAGATGAAGTAATTCTAGTGACATAAAGAGATGAAGTAACTCTAGTGAGATAAGGAGATGAAGTAATTCTAGTGACGTAAGGAGATGAAGTAATTCTAGTTTTTAAGCCATTGTAAAACATGTAAATGAATAAACTCAGTGCAATATGTTCCTGATGTGAATGGATAGAAATAATGAAAACACAAATAGGCTTCACATCTTAGTGCATCATAGAAATCTGTAACTTCTGACTTTTTCTAATAGTCTATGCCGTGTGCCGCTGGTGGTCATGTCTGTCCACAACTTTCTGTCTTGTGAGTCAGTTCTGAGACATGATCTTCCGTGCCATGGTGTCAACTGTCCAGCATCTTCTGTCTCGATCTCCCTCTGCCTCTTTTCCCCTTCCAGCTTTTCCATCGACATTATGTACTCCAGTTTTCTTCTTCTCATCACATGACCGAAGAATGTAGATTGTCTCCTTCTGATGTGGGCAATCAGTTCTCTTCCTGAGTCAGTTCCTTTCACATCTTCATTATTATTGTGTTCTCTTTCCAGGGTATTCTCATTATTTACCTGTAGAAACCACATCTTCACCCCTTTTCCACAAATCATCCAACTTTCCATGATTTACTTTCACATATCAGGATAGAATTTATATAGTTCTTGAAATTTCTCTCTCGTCTTAATTGACACCCAAAAAAAATACCATGATTTAACACTAACATTAAAACAATGTACTGTGTGTGTTGTGTATTTCAACTAAAAAAGATTTTCCTTCTTCTAATTTCACCCTTCAGATGGTAATTAATTGGCATGTTATATTGTATTTTACAGCTAGGCTGTGATATCTGCATCTTTCAGCCTATGCCTCCTGTTTCAGCAAACCCTTGATTAGTGGCCTTTGAAGACTTGCTTATTAGGGGGCAGTTGGTTTGTTATTCCCCCCCCCCCCCCCACCCCACCCCCAAATGAGACCTCAGGACCCACACATGGAAAAACAGATTCATTTTTGTGCTTCACTGTATGTTCTCTCTCTCTTGATCTCTTATTTGTTCACCGGCTGTTAGCTCTGGCGGAAAGTCCTGGTTGTTCATCCATTTGGACTTTGGCTTGTGCCAGGGCCTGAGTTTTGCGTGTACATCCATTTTACTGGCTTATCTGTGTGCAGTTGGTTGTTTCTTGCCACTCGGGCAGATGCACTCAGACTTTGAAGGAAGTTCCCAGTTAGTCAGCTCCTACGACATGCTTGTTGGGGAGGCAGTGAGTATTTTCTTGTTGTCCTCACAAGGGGGGCCCCGAAACCCACATGAGAAACTGTATGTTTTAATTCTGTATCATGCGCCAGATAAGATGCAACAAAATATGCCAAGACAATAAACTGTGCAATCTATTGTTTCTGTCTTCATTATTCAAGTGTAGTGATTTTTAGCAACAGTGCCAGATTATTTGTTTCATTGTAACTTAAATGGCCAGCATTTTTTTACATATCACAATTTACATATTGAGAAATGTGGTGCTTGGAAACCCGCATAAAAGCACAGAATCAAAGCACCCACATAATTTTTTTAATAAATGTAACCTCCAGCAGAAAATTCTTGCTGGTTGTCCACTTCCGGACTTTTATCTTGTTCCAGACTTTTAGTTTTATGTGCACTTTCTTTTTACAGATCTGGCTTATTTGTGTTGGTTTCTGGTCTCTCAAGCAGATGCACTCAGACTTTGAAGAAGACATCCCTAATTAGTCGTCTTGTAAAACGACACGCTGGTTAGTGGGCAGCAAGTCTGTTCTTTTGTTTTCTTTCTAAAAACTGGACTGTTTATTCTATATTATCATTATAAGGTGGCCATGGAACCACACACTTGGACTGTTTATTCTATATTATCATTAAAAGGTGGCCATGGAACCACACACTTGGACTGTTTATTCTATATTTTATAAGGTGGCCATGGAACCATACACTTGGACTGTTTATTCTATATTATCATTATAAGGTGGCCATGGAAGCATAAACTTGGATTGTTTATTCTATATTATCATTATAAGGTGGCCATGGAACCATACACTTGGACTGTTTATTCTATATTATCGTTATAAGGTGGCCATGGAACCACACACTTAACCCACAGGGGCATATGAATAAAGGAAGGCCAAAAAAAACACATGGGGAAGAGAGCTGGAGAATAAAGTTAAAAAGATGTTTTTTTTTAATCTAGAAGAGGCATTTGATAAGGTTCCCTGGGCAAGCTCTGGGACTGCTTGGCAGGGAAAAACATCCCAGCACCCCTGATCAGTGCAATAGTTTCCACAAAAGCTGCAGAAATTATGTAAGAACAGCATACTAATAGTCAGAAGAATTTTAAGACCACTAGTGCTGTTAGAGTTAGACAAAGTGATATTCTCTCACCTTAAGTCTTCATTCTTATGATGGATGATGTCATCAAGACCTGTAAGGAGAAGACAAAGAAGTACTCAGTAGGGTACTGGAAGATGAGACCAATCTGTATATCAGAGCTGGCATTTGCAGACTATGTGGCCCTGATAGCTAAATCAGAGGCACACCTTCAGTCCAACTTACCTGTCTGGAAGGAAGAGCTTGAGAAGAGAGGGATGACCATCAGTATCTCCAAAATTAAAACCATGGTGATCTCAAGAGATGAGAAGAAACACCAGAGGACTGCAATGGAACAAAGCCAGAAAGAAGACTTCTGATGAAGTCTGACAATCTCTCTAGCAAGCATCTGCATCCCAGGGTAGAAGAGGAGCGACTAAGTAGGTAACAAATTCACTCACTTTCAAAAACTGCTTGAATTCTCATTCACCCCCCCCCCCCCCCCCCCATGTTGGAGACCACAGTTAGTTTGACGTTAGTCTATCTATCTATCTTCTTTTACCCCACCAGGACATCACACAAGCAATAAAAACCCGTTGACACAAAGTGCCACCATATGGTAGATGATCACCCATGGAGAGGTCCCAGAAACCGCGTTCAGCCTTCAGACCATATTTATGGCCGGGCTATATCCCCTGGCAAAAGCCAGAGTAGGGCTTCAAATAACGAAAAATTGCACCCTCAAAGGGGTGATAAGGATAGACGTTAGTCTCCCCCAGACCCCGCTTATATGCACACTAGTTCACTTGTGATTGGTAGTTCGTGAGCCTCGTGACCTTTCCACAAGGTTACGCAGGTGCTCCACAATGCTGTTGATATCGCGTTTTGTATATTTCAGCACGCCAGCGCTTTTAACACTAAAAACATGTAGAAACACAACCCACCTAGAGAGTGCTGCAACCTATGTCACATTTATTCTCTTTCTCGGAGTTAAAACGTAAATGCAAGACATTGCAGCAACCAAACAACAGAGCGGGATACACCCGTAACCATCAGGAAAGTCGACCAGCCGAACAAACTTGAGAATGAAAAGTGACCTACTCTATTTGGGGAGACTAACATCGAGCTAACCGAGACTACTCTGTCTTCCCCTTTGCTTGTTTGTGTAAATGTTGCCAACGATACCTGTCACGTGAATACCCCGGGGTACTTTGTGCGGCATTTACGGAAAGCATGCATCAAACATAGCTTTCTTGTATGGTAAAGACCCTTATATCTTGCTGTATCTCGTCAAATACAGTAAAATTAAATATAGCAAAGCAAATGAAGGAGAGTTAGATTTAAACATTACCCAAGGAACACGAGAGAAAACTAAACACCTCTGAAATGAGATGTCTGAGAAATGGTGCAAACAAAACCAGAAGAGAATTTGGAAGAAATGGAGAGATGAGAAGAACTGTTGGAACAGTAAAGTAAAGTAAAAGATCCTTTTCACGCCTTTGGAAGTATTGGCCATAAAGTGCTAGACCTAAATTGTGTAGACGGCGAGTGATGTGTAGTCAGCATCACGCCGACCGTTTTTTCTTTCTCGGACTATTCCTTGTGTTGGAACTAATTTTTCTTAGCGTTAACTGATAGAAATTCCGGTGGAAAATACTGGTCGTTCATCCATTTCGACTTTGGCCTTGTACCAGGACCTGAGTTTTGCGTGTACATCCATTTTACAGACTTTTGTGTGTTCAGTTTTATTCCCTGCCTTTCAAGCAAATGTACTCCGACTTGGTAGAAAGACGTCTATTCTACCTCTAGGAATGATTGTGGTCACTGTTTCGTGGGACACGACATTGCCTCATTTGTGGGGTGTCCTCTTTGTCTCTTGATCTACGGATATTCTCTTTGAAGAACCCCTTTAGGGCAACAGCGTGTAGACTGGTCGGCCCTTAAAGGAAGGCAGGGGCAGATCATGGTCATTCCCCGCCATCCCAGGATGCCTCTATAAATGCAGAGCTGAGACTGGAAGCTCTTGTTCTGGGCTCACACAAGGAATTGTCACGTCCTGTACATGTCTGCTTATCTTCACAACCGTATTTTGAGCTTCTGCCTTCTCTAGATAAATAGAGAAGGCCGTAGTTGAGCTTGCCACTCGTCACAGTCTGTGTCTTACAGGGGTTAGCAGGGAGCAACCCGAAGGTCAGCAGGGAGCAACCCGCGGGTCCATGACTTCGATGACCACACAGATAGGTACATTCTTCCTTTATCACCTTTAACGTTGGTTCAACTGTGCGCTAAGCACGACAGTATGGAGAGGCGCGCATCAGCATGACCTCACCTGTTTGGTCCCCAACACTCGAGCGAATGTTACGGACATTTGAACATTTCTACCAATCAGTATGATTTTATTACGGTCGAACATGTAGGTTGCTTGTGTACCATAGGACATGCATTTGTCAGACATTTGAACCATAGCCAGCAGACTGACCAGTGGCTATCGTGGTGTACCTCAACGCGGTGACCGGTGGTTGACAAAGGGGGTCATTTCCACGATAATCTTCCCGACAGACCGCCAATACACACACACTAGCTCACTTCTGATTGGTCGACCTTAAGTCACTCGACCTTCGCACACTACTACCGGAGGTGTTAGGCAATGGTCTGGTCTGGTCTGGTAGTCTTAGTTTCAGCTTCATAGCAAACGGGTCGCCCCATCTTTGCTCTGCTCCTGTGCCAACGAAAAACACCTAGAATGTTTATCACAGTCCCTTGTGGAAAGATTGACAGACTGCTGTCTCAGCATATCTAGCATACACTCGCATTAAAGCATACGGTAGCCATCCGAAGTGCTAACACAAACAGTCCAACATTAGAAATGCAGTTCATCATTGATGATAGCAGAACTTGTCGCCAACAGATCAACAGTTGCCCACGCGTGCAATTTTAACCACATACGGGCCCCGCCAACATTGCACGACATGCATCACGCCATTTTCTGAATCTAACATTCACACCACCACGTTGGTCACAGTCGAAAATACATTCTAAATGCTATCCGCAGCTCACAAGAGTCACGCCATGCATTCAACTCAGAAGCTGGGCGACGAAACTATATCCAGTCTACAAATGGAGCAAAAATACTTCGGTCACCGTCCGGCAGAAGGAAAAAAAATTTCGCGAGTTGTATATTTAAGCACGCCAGCGCTTTTAACACTGCAAAAATATTTAGATACTACGTCTAACACACAGCAACCCCCCCCCCCCCCCCCCGCCCATCCCTCCCGAGAGTACTGCAACCTATGTCACAGGCATTCTCTTTCTCCGTAGAAAAAAACGTAAATGCAAGACAAGCCAGAAAGAAAACGGCATAGCGGCAACTTGGGTTGGGGGCGGGCAACCAGTTCTGAAATCCCCTGCCAACTCTTTTAATGCTCATTTAAAACATTATTAGTGGCGCACGACGGGGACGTGCAGCAAGAGTCTTGGGCGAGGTTCCGTAAAACCAGGATGTGAGGTACGGAGTATCTCCTTTTATATTCTATTGGACTTAACTTTTCCTGAACCATGTGACGGGAATTACCACGCTAGTGTTGAAAAAATACTTATAACTAAATTCATTTTTTTTTTAAACAGAGTGAAATGAGTCGGTCACCTTGTGAGAGTGAACCTAACGAAGCCGGCATTGGGAGGCCCAGAACAGTGTTCTTTCACATCGTAGCAGCGGCCGCACTATCCGCCACGGAAAGTC
>CAJHNH020005190.1:478268-528268 GCA_905116865.2 Candidula unifasciata
CCCGGAAAACTTGTGTACAGACAACACGAATTTTGGCGTGTTAGAGTTCCCATGTCCTTATGATTTCATAGTCTAGAATTGCACAGGTGCTGCTATTCTCTAAAAGCTGCTTTTTCTAAAATCTTTGTTTGACTAATAATTTGTTGCATACCTCAGAAAAAATATACATAAACTGCAGAGATTGTTTGGGAAATCAGTTCACGTATGCAGCAATGCCTGGTGATTATATTGATAACCTTTCTCACATGCAGTAAAAAATTGTTTTCAAGTTACTGGCTAGAGGCCTAACGCTGGAGATGACCACCGAGAAAGAAAAGTGCATGAACAGAGTGCAGTCTGGTGTTTTGAAAAGTCCCCAGTACTCAATTAAATGTAAGCATGGCCGATTATTTGTTTTCAATCAGTGTCTGTCCCCCCCCCCATCCATCCCCCATCCCTCAAATACCGCAAATACCAGCAAATACGACAAAGTGAAAAACTAGCTGTTCGTTTTACCAGGGATATGAGCTTGAACAGGTTGCATATCAAATTTTCAACAACACTGACGCAGAACGGGTACTGAGTTGCAGGTTTTTAAGTTAGCCCGGACTTCAGGACCGGACTTAAGTGAAGGGTAGACATGTAGTACAGGTGACAGAAACCTATAGGTTCACGCGCAGCTTTACTGCAATGGTATAATTTCAGTCAGTTCTGACACAGATGATCTTTCATGCCAATGCTGTCAAACTTCCCATCACGGGGCTCCACAGGCTCCCCCCCCTTGGGTTTATTTATGCATATTATGGAACTAGGACAAAAGCTGAGGGACTCGAATATCCCAGTTTAGAAGCCAAGTTTTTCAGCTGCGCTGAAGTGCCCCCCAGGATGACCGGGCCCCCCCCCCCCCCAAAAAATTAACATCACCAATCTCAAAAATATATTCTGCCTTAAAAAGGATGCCTGTACCCCTCCAAAATTGTTTGCGTACTGCTTAAATATAGCCCTTGTTTACATGATTATGTAAACAATATGTACTATGATAACTCAAAAAACGCATTTACTCTACTCCCAGAGGATAGGAAATACAAACATATCATGATTGCTACTGGCACTACTGGTATTGGAACTGCGCTGGCTGCTGAAGATGAAGACCGATCGCTTATGGGAATGCCCGGACTTCTGATATGTCAGTTCTTGAATCATCACAACTCAGCTCAACTCAGCTTGAGGGCCAGTCACTCTAGCTATTTCAGGGTGTCTTATGGGAGGTGGGAGGGGGTGGTCTTGCGGGGTCTGGAAGTTTGACGACTGTATCCAGACTCATTCATTCCTCAATTCATTCATGTACTCGAACAACTGTAGCTTATTCACATCTCATTCCGCCTCTCCTGATTTCTTCCGATTATCATTTTTATTCACTCCAACAACTAAACAATTTTTATATAAACAGACACTGGGGAATGTAGCATGTCCTCTTCCTTCATTTTTATACTCCAACAACTAAAATGTTTATATAGAAGAGTGGGGAATACGCATGTCCTCTTTGAAGAAGACTTTGCTGAAGTAAAATCTATGCTAAGGGCATAATCAGTCAAACATTTTATGACAAAATGTTATTAATATAATGTTAATATTCAGAGTACAATATTCTTTCTTATTCACAAACGAAATCAAAGCAATATTTGAAAAAAAAAGTATACACAAATGACAGTAACACTTAGATTAACCGCCACCGCCAGTACCAGGGCTGTGACGGATAACAGAATAGAAGATCTGTTAGACAGACAGACAGACAGACAGACAGACAGACAGACAGACAGACAGACAGACAGACAGATAGACAGACAGAACAGACAGACCGATAGGATCCAGACAGGACAGACAGACAGACAGACAGACAGACAGAACAGACAGACAGACAGACAGACAGACAGAAAGACAGACAGACAGACCAGACAGACAGACAGACAGACAGACAGACAGACAGACAGACAGACAGACAGGACAGACAGATAGATAGATAGATAGATCGATAGATAGATAGTATAGATAGATAGATAATCGCAATAGATAGATAGATAGATAAGATAGATAGATAGATAGATAGATAGATAGATAGATAGATAGATAGATAGATAGATAGAATAGATAGATAGATAGATAGATAGATAGATAGATAGATAGATAGATAGACATAGATAGATAGTCAGATAGATAGATAGATGGGATGGACAGTGGATGATGGATGGTCCTTCCCTCAGTATGTATCACAAAGTCCGGTGGCTAAAAGTACCAGTTCTATGCTGATTAACAAGTCCTCTAATGTAGCGGTTCTCAAACTTTGTACAGCGGCGCCCAGGTGTGCCGCGAGTGTAGGCCAGAGGTGCCGCAGCATAAATCAAAAATTTTTCAAAATCTGGGTGCAGGTGTATTCATTAAAAAAAAAAAAAAACACTATTGGCAAGCTGCAGTGCATTCTCAACGTACGCTTACTTTAAAAAAACAAATAGAGGAGCAACATTCAAGTGATATGAGGGTACAATTAACTAAACTTCCCACACACATAAAGGAAATAATGAAAAATGCATCCAAACAGTTTAATTCATAGCATTAAAGACAACCATACATTAAATTTGCACTGCTTTTTGTTTCCCTAAGTATTCAGACCGTTCTAAAGGTAGTGTGCGTCTCGTTTTTTCTTTGTGCTATGCCGATCCTAACTCCCAAGTCTATCATTCTGGCGAGTGATGTGGATTCACTGCCTCCCCCCCCCCCCACCCAAATCCCTTCAATGTGATATCAGCATGATCCATATGTTGATCGTCAGTAGTGTTAGCGGATCTGCCAACATATCAGTATTTTCATTTCCATTGATGCCCGCGTATCCCGGAACAAAAATAAAAGTGATGCACAGTATACTGTCATGATTCAACACTTTGCCTTTGCACCAAACCTCCTTGATTCCTCCAGATTTACTCACTGAATCACTGAGTACACTTGAGCGGGTGTAGTGTTGTGTTTCGCGCCAGGCAAACTTTTGCGTTACTGCCATCATCTCCATCGTCATGCTGCTGGTTGTCATGGAGAAGGCGCCGTTGGCTTCTTCGACCGTTCTGCACGCTGAGCGTGCTGTGAACACTTATGCGCTTCTTTGTGGCGTATCACGGATCCATCGGTGTAGATCATTATATATGCCTCATCTGAATTTTCACTGATGAGAGCCCTGACTTCTGCATTGACAGCACCAGGATTCTGCTCCAAGCATCGCCTGTCGAGTGTGGCAATACAGGAAATGTACAAATAAGCGCACGAGGCATGGGTATTCACTCTGCACCAAGGGTTTGTCGATTAGGCTGCATATTTTGTTGATGACATCAACTGCGAGACCTTGCCACGATTTTCCTCTCTTCAGCCTGTTGCCCTTGTTACTGAAAAGCGCTTCAAGCAGTGGGTGTTTCTTATTAGCTCATATTTTAAGGTATGCCTGAGCACTCCAGATCCTGATCTGTTTGTTTAAAACAATCTGGCATCCCCTGTACATTGATGCTCAAGCTTTCTGCTCGGCGATGTTCTGTACATTTGATGCTGGAGCTTTCTACGCGGCAATGTTCTGTATCTTTGATGCTGGAGCTTTCTACGCAGCGATGTTCTGTACCTTTGATGCTGGAGCTTTCTACGCGGCAATGTTCTGTATCTTTGATACTGGAGCTTTCTGCTCGGCGATGTTCTGTATATTTGATGCTGGAGCTTTCTGCGCGGCGATGTTATGTATCTTTGATGCGGGAGCTTTCTACGCGTCGATGTTCTGTATCTTTGATGCTGGAGCTTTCTGCTCGGCGATGTTCTGTATCTTCGATACTGGAGCTTTCTGCGCGGCGATGTTCTGTACCTTTGATACTGGAGCTTTCTACGCGTCGATGTTCTGTATCTTTGATACTGGAGCTTTCTGCGCGGCGATGTTATGTATCTTTGATGCTGGAGCTTTCTACGCGTCGATGTTCTGTATCTTTGATGCTGGAGCTTTCTGCGCAGCGATATTCTGTATCTTTAATGCTGGAGCTTTCTGCGCGGCGATGTTCTGTATCTTTGATGCTGGAGCTTTCTGCGCGGCGATGTTCTGTATCTTTGATGCTGGAGCTTTCTGCGCGGCGATGTTCTGTATCTTTGATGCTGGAGCTTTCTGCGCGGCGATGTTCTGTATCTTTGATGCTGCAGCTTTCTGCGCGGCGATGTTCTGTATCTTTGATGCTGGAGCTTTCTGCGCGGCGATGTTCTGTATCTTTGATGCTGGAGCTTTCTGCGCATCGATGTTCTGTATCTTTGATGCTGGAGCTTTCTGCGCGGCGATGTTCTGTATCTTTAATGCTGGAGCTTTCTGCGTGGCGATGTTCTGTACCTTTGATGCTGGAGCTTTCTAAGCGGCGATGTTCTGTATCTTTGATACTGGAGCTTTCTACGCGTCGATGTTCTGTATCTTTGATACTGGAGCTTTCTACGCGTCGATGTTCTGTATCTTTGATGCTGGAGCTTTCTACGCGTCGATGTTCTGTAACTTTGATGCTGGAGCTTTCTGCGCGGCGATGTTCTGTATCTTTGATACTGGAGCTTTCTGCGCGGCGATGTTCTGTATCTTTGATGCTGGAGCTTTCTACGCGGCGATGTTATGTATCTTTGATGCTGGAGCTTTCTACGCGTCGATGTTCTGTATCTTTTATACTGGAGCTTTCTGCGCATCGATGTTCTGTATCTTTGATACTGGAGCTTTCTGCTCGGCGATGTTCTGTACCTTTGATGCTGGAGCTTTCTGCGTGGCGATGTTCTGTATCTTTGATACTGGAGCTTTCTGCGCGGCGATGTTCTGTATCTTTGATACTGGAGCTTTCTAAGCGGCGATTTTCTGTACCTTTGATGCTCAAGCTTTCTGCGCAGCGATATTCTGTATCTTTAATGCTGGAGCTTTCTACGCGTCGATGTTCTGTATCTTTGATGCTGTAGCTTTCTGCGCGGCGATGTTCTGTAACTTTGATGCTGGAGCTTTCTGCGCGGCGATGTTCTGTATCTTTGATACTGGAGCTTTCTGCTCGGCGATGTTCTGTATATTTGATGCTGGAGCTTTCTACGCGGCGATGTTATGTATCTTTGATGCTGGAGCTTTCTACGCGTCGATGTTCTGTATCTTTCATACTGGAGCTTTCTACGCGTCGATGTTCTGTATCTTTGATACTGGAGCTTTCTGTGCGGCGATGTTCTGTATCTTTGATGCTCAAGCTTTCTGCGCAGCGATATTCTGTATCTTTAATGCTGGAGCTTTCTGCGCGGCGATGTTCTGTATCTTTGATGCTGGAGCTTTCTGCTCGGCGATGTTCTGTATCTTTGATGCTGGAGCTTTCTGCGCGGCGATGTTCTGTATCTTTGATGCTGGAGCTTTCTGCGCGGCGATGTTCTGTATCTTTGATGCTGGAGCTTTCTGCGCATCGATGTTCTGTATCTTTGATGCTGGAGCTTTCTGCGTGGCGATGTTCTGTATCTTTGATGCTGGAGCTTTCTGCGTGGCGATGTTCTGTACCTTTGATGCTGGAGCTTTCTAAGCGGCGATGTTCTGTATCTTTGATACTGGAGCTTTCTACGCGTCGATGTTCTGTATCTTTGATACTGGAGCTTTCTACGCGTCGATGTTCTGTATCTTTGATACTGTAGCTTTCTACGCGTCGATGTTCTGTAACTTTGATGCTGGAGCTTTCTGCGCGGCGATGTTCTGTATCTTTGATACTGGAGCTTTCTGCTCGGCGATGTTCTGTATATTTGATGCTGGAGCTTTCTGCGCGGCGATGTTCTGTATCTTTGATGCTGGAGCTTTCTGCGCGGCGATGTTCTGTATCTTTGATGCTGGAGCTTTCTGCGCGGCGATGTTCTGTATCTTTGATGCTGGAGCTTTCTGCGCGGCGATGTTCTGTATCTTTGATGCTGGAGCTTTCTGCGCGGCGATGTTCTGTATCTTTGATACTGGAGCTTTCTGCGCGGCGATGTTATGTATCTTTGATGCTGGAGCTTTCTGCGCGTCGATGTTCTGTATCTTCGATACTGGAGCTTTCTACGCGTCGATGTTCTGTATCTTCGATACTGGAGCTTTCTACGCGTCGATGTTCTGTATCTTTGATGCTGTAGTTGCCTCTTCTTGCATTTCAAGACGTTATGTGGTTTATCTTGATGGTATCCCACCCTAAGACGTGGAGTCGTACACCTGTTTAGCAGTAATGTGGTTTATCTTGATGGTATCCCACCCTAAGACGTGGAGTCGTACACCTGTTTAGCAGTAATGTGGTTTATCTTGATGGTATCCCACCCTAAGACGCGGAGTCGTACACCTGTTTAGCAGTAATGTGGGTTATCTTGATGGTATCCCACCCTAAGACATGAAGTCGTACACCTGTTTAGCAGTAATGTGGTTTATCTTGATGGTATCCCACCCTAACACGTGGAGTCGTACATTTGTTTAGCAGTAATGTGGTTTATCTTGATGGTATCCCACCCTAAGACGTGGAGTCGTACACCTGTTTAGCAGTAATGTGGTTTATCTTGATGGTATCCCACCCTAAGACGCGGAGTCGTACACCTGTTTAGCAGTAATGTGGGTTATCTTGATGGTATCCCACCCTAAGACATGAAGTCGTACACCTGTTTAGCAGTAATGTGGTTTATCTTGATGGTATCCCACCCTAACACGTGGAGTCGTACACCTGTTTAGCAGTAATGTGGTTTATCTTGATGGTATCCCACCCTAAGACGCGGAGTCGTACACCTGTTTAGCAGTAATGTAAGTAAAGATGGGAGAACTGACAGAGATATTAAAATAAGAATACAAAAGCTTAGAGGGATCTTCATAGCACAATGGAAACTGTGGAGGTCAAAAGAAATTAAAACTGATACTAACTTAACGATCTTCAGTCCTAATGTCAAATCAGCACTGTTGTATGGAGTGAAAACATGGATAACAACTAAGGCTAATAAATATAATAATAACTAATAAACTGCAAACTTTCATTGACTGGTGCCTGCGTAGAATAGAAGGAAATAAAGGGTATGACAGAATAACTAATTTATTCCCAGTGGGGAAAAATGTGGTGGGTAAAACACATGTTAAGAAAACCTGAGAACAATATAGCTAGAATGTCTTTGCACTCAAGCCTACAGGGGCATAGAAATAAAGGAAGGCCAAATAAAACACAGGTAGAAAGGAGCTAGAGAGTAACGTTAAAAAGATGGAGAGAACTGCATGCAATAACAAAGGATGGAACGACTTCGCGTAAGTTGGTTGAGCACCTATGCTCTGCTATGGGTTAGAAAGGCAGAAGAAGAATTTACATAAATGTATTGTAAAATTTATTATAAACCTATATCACTTTAAAACAATCTGTCATCTCCTTTTGTGTCCTTAAGGCTCCAGTCTTCTGCCCAGAGAAGTTACGTATCTTACACAGAAGTAGGATCTGTGCTGCTTTTCAAACCACTAGCTAATTGTTAATTTGAACGAAAACGAGTGGCCTAGACCCGTACTCTAGTACCCGGTGAGGGCGAGGGTCGTGGGGGGGGGGAGAGAAAAGGAGGTGGGGGAGACTGGTGTCCACCAGAATAAGAGCTCCTGTGCTGTTAAAATCTAGTGCTCAGAGACGAGTGTTGGGTGCGAGTGAAAAGAGATTGTGGGTGGGGGAGGGGGAGGAGGGGTGGGTGGGTAGGGTGGCTGGTGTCCACATCTTTATTTTGAAGCCGGGCCGGCCACGACAACTACTCATCTTTAATTCACCATAGAGGATGTTCTTCGGGACTGTACCTCTTCTCCATTCTCAAGTTTGACTCAGCCATCTGAGCCTTCAGACAATGAGCATTGAGAAGACTGTTGTAGTATCTGCTCTTTCCAATACCTCAGTGTTTGCCATTTAATGCCAAGTATTATTCTTAGGCATCGCATGTGAAAGCTATTTAGCCGTTTCTCCTGGTGCGAATAAGTTGACCAAGTTTCACTGCCATAAAGCAGAGTGCTGAGAACACAAGTCTGATAGACAAGATTGTTTGCTTTAATCGTTAGCTCTGTGTTCTCCTAAACTCTTTTTATTAATTTGTTCATTGTTGTTGCTGCCTTACCTATCCTGATGTTGATTTCTTGGTCCAGCGATACTTTGTTAATCACTGTGGAACCCAGAGAGATAAAATGGTCACCTGTCTCCAGCTCTTCACCGTCAATGCAGACGGCATGCATTTCATTAACACCTTGCACTATAACCTTTGTCTTCTTGTTCCTGATTGTTAGTCCAAATTCACAGCATGCATGAGTAAATGTAGATAGTTAAAAACTGCAACTCCTCTTCTGAGTGCGTGGTAACTGCTGCATCATCTTCAAACAGGAGCTCTCTGATAAGTATCTTTTATATCCTGGTTTTGGCTTCAGCCTACGAGCATTGCAAAGGCTGCCGTCAGACCCTCTCGATCTCTAAAAGCATATTCCAATAGAATTGAGAAGTATACTCAAAAGAGGGAAGGAGCGAGTACACATACCTGCTTAACTCTATTGTTGATTACAAACTCCTCTGATGTTACACAGTCGAAAGTTGATTGTACCTTTCATACTAATGTGGAACGACAATAATGTTCAGTAGGCTAGGTGAAACTAAATCTTCTGGAGCGTATTGAACTGACCTTTTCGGCTAACCAAATCAAATGCCTTGTAAAGACCAATAATAGCAATATACAGTGGCTGAATTTGTTCAGGACACCTTTCCTGCAACTGTGGTAATGAGAATATCGTAACAGGGTCAGACCAGTTCCTACGAAGGCCAGACTGTGACTTAGGGCAAACCCGGTAGCCTAGGATCTGGAGTCTTCAGGAAACACAGAATAACAAATATAAGTAGTCCTCGAACTGGATAAACAATATATATCCCAGTTATAACCTTGAGGGTTGAACAGAATGTTTTTCTAAAAATTACAGCTGCTACTACTTCAGAGCAAGGATCCACACCTTGAAAGATTAATTTAGCAGGGACCACCAGGGGTTCTGGCCAATTTACAATAGAGATTTAAAAAAAGGGAAAGTGGGGGGGGGGGGGGGGGGGGGCTTGGTTGCTTAGGTGGAATTTATTCAGGTTGTAACTTGTACTGTTAGCATCTCGACTCCTGATCAGCTACTAAGGAAGAAGACGGAGCACGTGTGAGGACTCCTGAGTACAGTGATGCAGCTAGGGCTGCGTTAGCGCAGTCGATAGGAGGCTCGCTTTCAAATCCAGCTGCGACTCGCTGCAGCCACGGTCGGTGTTCGAAACCGGACGGTTCCCGAGGTTCACCTAGCCTCTAGGAAATGGGTACCAGAGTTGATACTCTGGGGTAAATGGAGGAACGTCGCTGTAGCTACAGAGTTACGTGCGGAAGGCGACACAGGCGGACAATTCTTATCAGCTGTCCGTACTGGTGGCAGAGCACTTATGGTTTATAACCGCGTGAAATGACGCTGGTTCACATCTCCCGACTTTACATTTTTTTCCCCACCAACGACTGTATTCAGTTCAATATAACCCCTTGATGCGTTTCTGCGGGACTGCCGTGTTTTTGGCAGAACTACATCCGGGGTCTTGGCAGCCATATTGTGGTGTTTTCCTGAGATATTAGGAGGTAGAAATACAAGAATAAGATACCCTGATATCTAGCGTCTACGGTAGATGCATTCATTGATGTTTTATCATGTATGGGTTAACCGTAGAACCGGTTGTCAAGCTTCAAGACTTTACCGAATAAATCTGCATAAACTGTTTTGGATTTTATGTTACCATTGACTGGATCCTCTTGAAGAGTTCTGTTATTGTTTTGGCTTGGAAAGAAAGGTTCGATCCCCCTCCCTTTGTTGCTCTTGTATTTAAGTTGTGCAACGTCAGGACAGCTAGATAACTTCACTCACACCTACAGCAGGTAGGCTTGGTTCTGGTCGCATTTTGTAAACACTATTGTTATTGTTACTTTCCCTCAAACGTTTTCTTTCCCAACGGCAGAAAGAAACATCTGAAACGAAGTAAACTAATATTATTGAACCGAATTGTGCGAATTGTGTGCCACTGTGCTTGAATTCTGAGAATTCTCATATTGATTTTTAATTTTTTATCTGATTCCTTTATAATATTTTTTCAGCAGTATGTATAGTATTGTATACTGTTACCACTTGACTTAGAATTAACATTAACACTCACTTCAGACTTCAGATATCAAACTTGAATAAATTGTGAAAAATGATGACTGGTGATACTGAGACTGAATGATTGGTATATTGTAAAAATTCAAGAAAAGATGCATAGACCAAGATAATTGAAAATATATTATTATAATATACATGGTTTGGCATTCATTGATGGCGACCTTAGGGGGCACTACTTGTCTTCACAGTCTGTTGTAATTGTAATTTAACATTCATAACTGTAAGTGCCATTGCTAGGGGACCTAATATTTTGTTTGTGTAAGTTCACATAATAATAATTTTCTTTTATATTTAATACTGTCTGATGTAACCCAAACCTTAATGTGAAATGTTACTACATAACATTCAGCTCTCCTCCGAACGGCATCATAATATTATGGCGGCCATAAAATTACCAAAAAATATCCGAACGGGGCTCAGGCATATCTAAAATACGGACTTTCTGCCAAGGAACAAATCGCGGCAAAACTAGGATTACTTGACAATATCAACATTGCACACGGTAGTAGCAGACGATAAATACCGACCATTGACAATTTTAAGCGTTTTTGCAGACGATACTAGCAGACTATATTAGTGACCGTTGACAATTTTGAGCGTTTCTGCAGACAATACTAGCAGACGATATTAGTGACCGTTAACATTTTCGAGACATTACAGACGATGAAAACGATATGGCGGGTAGACCACGTGCTCCCACGCAGATTAGCAATACTGTTCGTCCGATTGAGGATTTAGCAGCGGTAGATGTCAGACCTGCCTACCTGTATCCTCACATTTTTCGGCATGCGCGATTTATCTTACCGCCGAGCGTATCACCTGCGCGTAGCGGCGAGGATGGGGGGCAAAACTAGGTGCCTGGGACTCACGAGCAAATTAGTTGGAGGAAGTTGCAGGAGATGCGTTAGCTGCTGCTCGTGAGTCCGTGCGTAGTGGCGCGGGGGATACGCTCAGCGGTGAGGCACAGTCACAGAAACAGGTCCGCAAGTAACATATCGCTAAGACCCTGTTAGAGCATTTGTTTGGTTATATGGAGCTCACATATTTTTAAAAGAACTGAAGCCCCGTTTAGATATTTTTGGATATTTTATGGCCGCCATAATATTATAACGCTGTTTGGAGGAGAGCCGAACATTCTTATGTGAACGTACACAAACTATGGACTGTTCCTTATAGTTGCCGTAAACAAATAGACTGTGTCCCCTAGGGTCACTGTTGCACGAGTGCCCATGGTTTTTTCACTATAGTCTAAACTTTCTGATCACAAGGGAAGATACTAGAGAAGACACCTTTACCATTGGTAGGCAGGTATGAATGAATGCATGAATTGTGTACAAAATCATTTTGTAAAAATGGACAGTCAAGACTGCTAACTATTACTACTCCTTAACTACTACTACTTAACTACTACTACTTTACTTATGCTTAACTACTACTACTTAATAACTACTACCTAACAACTACTTAACTACTGCTTCTACAGTCTACACACTTATGAAGTTAATTTTCCCTGTTGTAAAACTACTGAAGAAAGACTGCACCGTTTGTTTCTTTATATACCACATGACATCAGCTACGAGGTTGGGTTGGGAATGCTTAGTTATTCATAGCGGTTTCCTTGGACAGTACCATATTATGGGGGGGGGGATTTAAAGCTAGTGTTAAATGAATAGCGACTACTACTAAGCCTAAGCCCCCTCTAACTATGGTACGTTCTGGGAATTTCCCTACCAAATCTGGAAGCCAACTTGATGTGGTTGTATACAATTAAAGAACTCACCTGTTTACACCTTCTTAGCTTAGTGTATGAATGTTATAAATTTACAGTACTTTAAATTGGTCTGCAAGAATATCTGGGTATTTTAAATTAGTAATATTGCACATTCACATAAATGACTAAATGAAATTCCACTGAACTCAGAGGAGATAGGGCACACAGAAAGAGAGAGAGAGAAGGGTAAGAGAGAGAGAGAGAGAGAGAGCATGCCAAGTTATTTGCTGATTACTAAACGTGGTTTCAGTATGGGACACAATACCGATAAGTATCTTCATTTGTCCTGGCAGGCTCAAGTTCTCTAGCCGTGTGTAGGCCTGCCCTGCAGACATGCCTTGTTTGTGGCCTTGTGGTTGCTTACAGAGAGCTCATAGCCAGCCATATTTTGGATGGTCTTATGGTTTGGTTATGCTGCTGCTTGTGTTAGCACAAAACTGCTGTAAGTTGTTCATTTCTGTTTTCCTGATGACATTGCTGTCTTTTTTTTAAAAACACAGATGCCAAGTTGCTGAACTGCGTAGCTGATTGGAATGATAGAAACAATGGAATGATAGAAACATTGGAATGATCGAAACATTGGAATGATAGAAACGCAAACAAGGCAGTTATTATCAAGACATGCAAACATGAAACAGATGAGATGAGTGAAGTTACACATAGACAGTCCGTGTGTTTTAGATGTGAAAAGGGATGGATTTGAGAACTTGGTGATGACTGGCAAGATTGGTGGAAAGAGAGAAAGGTGAAGGCAAGAGATAAGTACCTAGAGGGCCTGGTTTAATGGATGGAGCAAGGCATGAACGCTTGTGCAGGAGGCATTAGTATCAAAGTCCTCTTAACCCTGACAGAAACTCAATATTTTTCGGGGGATGTTGTTGTAAAGATTTCCAAACTGTCACTTGTACCATGACTGCAAAGCTGTCCTTTTTCTGCCTAAGGTCAGAAATCAGTGGGTTGTGAAAGACTGGAACTAGGACCTCACATCTCCTTAGTGGCATTATAGGAGTTTGCCAGGGGATGGTTCAACATGACATATATAGAATGGCGGGGATAAGATCTAATGCAGCCACGAGGCAGCACAATGTTATAGACACTGGCAGGGACCGAGTCTAGGTTGGTTATATCTAATGAACAAGAAGGAGCAAAGTGTGCCATTCTAGGCACATTGCTTATGGTACAGTGAATAAGTCGCACGGGCAGATAACTTAGAAATATTTTACAATAGGAAAATCTGCTCACAGCATAGTTGAATAGTTTATTTATCCTTCAAACTGAGGTCAGTGGAAACCAGAAAAAAAGTAAGTAAAGGGAGATTTTTCACCAGGTGGCTCTTTGGACATATTAATATTTTTTTATAGATGCTTGGTTCCAGTTGGGCGGTGTAGTCAGCATCATGCCAGCTGCCTTTATTTCCCAGGACATTTTCTGATACCTATTTTAGTCTGGGTCAACCTGTGAGCCACATTCAGTTTAAAAAAAAAAAATTCTCACTGCAGAATTGACCCTAGCCACTGCCACTGCCCCTTTCATAAGGAAAGTAAGGGTTCATTCAGTAATAAGTTGAATATTTGTTTTTCTGCATGCAGTATGGTTTGATAATAACTTGTATTTTTGTTGTACTTTAGGAGTTGTTGGTTAATTGAAAAAAGTTGAATATTTGTGTTACTGTTAGGGATTAAGGTTTGATAAGTTGTTTGTTGATTAGTGGTAGGGTTAAAATATTAAGTATCATAAAGTTAGGGGGTAAGGTTTGATAAGTTGTGAGTTTATTAGTGGTAGGGTTAAAATATTAAGTATCATACAGTTAGGGGGTAAGGTTTGATAAGTTGTGAGTTTATTAGTGGTAGGGTTAAAATATTAAGTATCATACAGTTAAGGGGTAAGGTTTGATTATAAGTTGCATGTTTGTTGAAATTTAGAGGTGAGAGTTAAAATGTTAAGTAGCATACCGTTAGGGAGCAGGGTTTGATAAGGTCATGTGTGTTGAACTTTAGAGATAAGGGTTAGAATATTGAGTAGCATGCAGTTAGGGAGCATAGTTTGATAAGGTGCAGGTGTTGAACTTTGGAAATAAGGGTTTGAACTTTGGAGATAAAGGTTACAATATTGAGTAGCATACAGTTAGGGAGCATAGTTTGATAAGGTGCAGGTGTTGAACTTTGGAAATAAGGGTTTGAACTTTGGAGATAAAGGTTAGAATATTGAGTAGCATACAGTTAGGGATTAAGGTTTGGTAAATTGTTTGTTGTACTTTAGAAGTAAGGGTTAAATATTAGATATCATACTTTTTTTCACAGGCAAGAGTAAGATTAAAAGCAAAATAAAATATGTTGTTTACTTGTTTTCACTGCAGTTGGTAGAGTCCATAAAGGGTCAGCCATATGTGAGAAGTACGACCGCAAACAGTGTTTGGATGGGACAGGTTCCTGCACGACCACACTTGAAGAATGTGCTAATGTCACCACCGCAAATAATGACCCCTTGGATGAGCCACACAACCACATGCTCTGTTTTGCCACGTGGATTGTGATCAACAACACCGAACAGCAGTTGATCAAAAAAGGATGTTGGATGAACGATAACAAGTGGGTCACTTATTTGTTGCTCTGGTCATGTTTTTTATGATGAAGTGGCTCCTAATTCTTTCTTTCTGTTCTCTAGACCATATTCTGCCCTTTTAGCACAAAGTTTTTAACAAGGTATTTGGTGTGAGCTTTGGTGTTTGCTATGTAGATGCTGCTGTTTGTGGCCTCGGATATTCCATTTATCCATCATCCATCACTGTTGTCTCTTTTTGTGTGTGATTAAGTCATTGATGAATTATTAAAAAGTGTTTGCGTGGGTATTGTGCCTGAGTCAGTGGCATAGTTACTGTCTTGTTATTGTTTTTGAGTCAGTGGCCTAGTTATTGTCTTGTTATTGTGCCTGAGTCAGTGGCATAGTTATTGTCTTGTTATTGTGCATGGGTCATTGTCTTGTTATTGTTTTTGAGTCAGTGGACTAGTTATTGTCTTGATATTGTGCCTGAGTCAGTGGCATAGTTACTGTCTTGTTATTGTTTTTGAGTCAGTGGCCTAGTTATTGTCTTGATATTGTGCCTGAGTCAGTGGCATAGTTACTGTCTTGTTATTGTTTTTGAGTCAGTGGCCTAGTTATTGTCTTGTTATTGTGCCTGAGTCAGTGGCATAGTCATTGTCTTGTTATTGTTTTTGAGTCAGTGGACTAGTTATTGTCTTGATATTGTGCCTGAGTCAGTGGCCTAGTTATTGTCTTGTTATTGTGCCTGAGTCAGTGGCATAGTTATTGTTTTGTTATTGTGCATGGGTCATTGTCATAGTTATTGTCTTGTTCTTGTGCCTGAGTCAGTGGACTAGTTATTGTCTTGTTATTGTGCCTGAGTCAGTGGACTAGTTATTGTCTTGTTATTGTGCCTGAGTCAGTGGCACAGTTATTGTTTTGTTATTGTGCATGGTTCATTGTCATAGTTATTGTCTTGTAATTGTGCCTCGGATATTCCAGTGGACTAGTTATTGTCTTGTTATTGTGCCTGAGTCAGTGGCCTAGTTATTGTCTTGATATTGTGCCTGAGTCAGTGGCCTAGTTATTGTCTTGATATTGTGCCTGAGTCAGTGGCCTAGTTATTGTCTTGTTATTATGCCTGAGTCAGTGGCATAGTTATTGTCTTGTTATTATGCCTGAGTCAGTAGCATAGTTATTGTCTTGTTATTGTGCCTGAGTCAGTGCCATAGTTATTGTCTTGTTATTATGCCTGAGTCAGTAGCATAGTTATTGTCTTGTTATTGTGGCTAAGGCTGTGGCATGGTTCCAACTGTTATCTCGTTGTTTCCTCATTTTCAGTAATATATCCCTTGTCATAATTTTGTAGCTTTCTGTGACATGTTTTTTATTTTATTTTGTTCGTGTAATAGATTTAATTAATTACTGGCTTCTTGCTGTTGTCTTAGTTTTGTGAGTCAGTGAACATTTAGCTGCCTGCATAATCTGATGAAGTAAATGACAAATCTTTTTTCCATTACCTTAGCTAAATGACCCAGATTTTGCAGGTGCTCAATTTATATTCTGCAGATGCTTTTTTTTTTAAGTGCTCTGATGTTATTTTACAGGTGCTATGGACAGAGGGAGTGTGTTGAAGATAAGTACAGCGCACCTGCGTTCTTCTGTTGCTGTGATGGCGATCTCTGCAACAAAGAATACCACCACCGCCCCGCTGGAGACCATCAGGCTGGCAGTAGCCCTAAAGAAGCTAGCAGCTTGCCGGAGCCAGGCGGTGTGGTGCGCCGGTCTGCGGATCAGCAGTTGATGAAGACATTGCTGTACTCTCTTGTTCCAATCATTGGAGGTGGGGTTCTGGTGGTGACCCTGTTCTTCATGTGGCGCAGACATCAGCATCATATGGGTCATATTCAGCTGCCAACAGTGGACCCCAGTCTGGCACCCACTCCCTCCCAGTCTTCCCTGAATTTACAGCTTCTGGAGTTGCGGGCTAGGGGTCGCTATGGATCACTGTGGAAGGCTCAATTGTCTGATCAGTAAGTACCAATTGTTGTTCTTCTTTGCTTCCTCTTTTCCAGCAGCAGGTGCTCAGGGAGATATGAGGTTCTGCTTCCTGCTTTTTTTTGGGCCGCCTCAACAACAGACACATCATGCTTTTGCAGTTTTTCTAATGTTATCTTCTTGGTCTACCTCGTGCTCTGCATCTTTCTCTTCTTTTGGCCGCCTCAACAACAGACACATCATGCTTTTGCAGTTTTTCTAATGTTATCTTCTTGGTCTACCTCGTGCTCTGCATCTTTCTCTTCTTTTGGCCGCCTCAACCACAGACACATCATGCTTTTGCAGTTTTTCTAATGTTATCTTTTTGGTCTACCTCGTGCTCTGCATTTTTCTCTTCTCGTGTATGCCTTAAATGATATGGCGTCACATGGCATACTATCTGCTATTGCTATGATGTTAGTTTCTGTGATGTTTTTACATCATACATTGATATCAGTAGCTGGTTGAGAATCTTAAAATACCACACACAGACAATTTGGGAGGATTTGGATTTGTAAACTAATTCTTGCCATGTCTGCTATAGAGGTTGATTGATGTTAAAATAGATGCAACATTGTTAATGTTTGAAACATCTACTGTGCTGAGGGGAACTGTATTGTGACGTGTGAATTGTATTCTCTGCTGAGTTATGATTTGTGTTATCTTCACGGCACTCCGGACACATCCATAGGTGCTCAGATTCCTCCTTCAGCATATACATCAGCGTCCCGC
Organism: Candidula unifasciata; assembly: GCA_905116865.2. Classification (NCBI taxonomy): domain Eukaryota; kingdom Metazoa; phylum Mollusca; class Gastropoda; order Stylommatophora; family Geomitridae; genus Candidula; species Candidula unifasciata. The sequence continues at coordinate 495,542 of CAJHNH020005190.1, forward strand.
GCTTGATGGTCCCAGTCCTATGTTGGTTAACAAGCGTCCAGTACGCTTCTCGTGCCTGGCTGTGCCGATCTTCCCTCCCAGTTCCTTCGCTCTTAGCAAAGATGTGGAAGTGTGGCTCCCAAAATCCTCAAAATGTCATACCTCTTTAATGACATTAACAGTGTCGGCATCATCCATGGGCCGGCCTTCTGTAACTAAAGCAGAGCCGGCTAATCTGGTGGCTCTTTCCTTGCCAACAACACCCGCATACCCTGGGACAAAGATGATACGCTGTACCGAGGGGAATAGTGTATTGTGACATGGGAATTGTATTCTCTGTTGTGTATGCTGTGCTATTAGTATTCTTTGTATGTAATCTGTAAGAGGAACTGAGGTCATGTTATGGACAATTCTCTGTGGAATGACAACCATAGTAAATCAGTTGGGGCTGTTGTAAATCATGAATTTATCTTCCAACTAGGGACAGCTGTAAAGATTTGATCACTTCTGAGAATCCAGTGATCCCTAGCGCTCTGAAGCATGTGGCTGTAAAAGTATTTCCCCTGCAGGACAAGCAGTCATGGATGGCTGAGGTTGACATCTACAGACTGTCTCACATGAAGCATGACAATATTCTCCGCTTCATCGCCTCCGAGAGGAAGGAGGAGACACATGTTACCGAGTTTTGGCTGATTACAGAATTTCATGAAAATGGTATGTGTTCTGGTAGCTTATGGGAACTTATATCCTTGTTTATTGTTTAAAATGTCCATGTTTTGCCGCGTCTATTTGAATAATCAAACTGTCATTTTCACCGACTTGAATCAGTCCTCTAGGACAGGACAGCATCATCTACGAAATGAAAAACAATTTCAGCTTGATTTGAACAAGTTCTTTAGTGGAGACTGGTCCACTGTGGTATCCCTGGAAATGAAAAGGTAGACAAGCTTGCAAAGACTGCTGGGAACCTAGTGCAGCACCACCCACCACAGAGATTTCAGAGGCAAAGACACTCTTATACAGTCCATGAAGATAAACTGCAGATAGATGAATAACAGTTACTGACCGGACCATGACAGTATAAACAGGCTTGACGTAAATGCTCAAGCCACAATTTTCAGGCTCTGATTGAACACTGTCAACACAGAGCACACCTACATGGAATGGGTGTTCTGGTGGAAAGATCCTTTCATTTAACTTATTTTTAGAGCTGATAGATTTGGTGTATATGTGAGGTCTCAACAAGATGAGAAAATGGACAGAAAATATTAGCCTGAGAAAAAAAACATGAAGCAGTCCTTTTAGATGAAAAACACAAATTGTTTTGCTGTGGACATGTTACAAGATGAGATCCTTCATTTACATTGAGCCCTCTTGAATGTCATAAGAGGCATCTAAGGAAAGTTGGCTGGTAACTGGCTACCTCTAAAACTGGAATTTCCTATATGTTGGGAGGTATGTTGATCCATGGAACTGTAGTCAGATTAAAAATCAAATCTGTACCTAGACCTTATTAGTCAAAAAAAAAAAAAAAAAAGATTAAAAAAAAAAATGGCCAAAGATAGAAAAACAAAAGAAAAGACTTCAAGTAGTAAGAAATTAAGTAAAACATGAAAGTATGTGTCAGCTTTACAAAACTACTTACATTAAACAATCAGAGGACGATGCCTGCCGTGATTAGCTTCTGTCAGCAGTACAATGACAAGAAACAAATTAACTGGCTGAAATGACTATACTATGGCATTCAAATATTAAGTAAAGAATTAAAACAGAATAATAAACTTCACAATTGTATAAAGTATGTAGTACTTAACCCAGACCATTCTAAATTGTATAAAAGTTCTAAATCACAAAGAGGGTACGCCCTAAGATCTTTGCCAGTTTGCTTGGACAGACTCAGCAGTCCTAACTTACAAGTAAACTGATGTTTCTAATAGGGAAGTTACAAGCCTTAGACTGCACAGTTTACTGTCTGACATACTTTGCTGAATGGAGATAGCAATACACTATATACTGTATGGATAGAACGACTTGGCAGGAGTTGGTTGAGGTTTTTTTTATTTTACATTCATGTTTGGAAAACATTGTTTTAAGTAAATCAATGGTTAAAACAGTTTGTACATGTTTATGTTGATACTTGTGTGTAGGGTCTCTGTCTGATTACCTGAAGAGCCATACAATCACCTGGGCGGAGTTGTGCAAGATTGGGGAGTCCATGACGTGTGGACTGGCTTACCTTCACAATGAAATCCCAGGAACTTATGGATCCATGGCCAACTTGGCCATTGCTCATCGGGACTTTAAGAGCAAGAATGTCCTCCTCAAGCATGACCTCACAGCCTGCATAGCAGATTTTGGACTAGCTCTTAAATTTGAGCCTGGAAAGATGTTTAATGAGACTCATCCACAGGTGTGTAATCGAATTTTGTTGCATTGAATGTGGTGTTATTGCTTTCTTTGTAGAAGTTAAATGTGCAAATATCTTCATTGCATTATTGTATATGTCATAATTGTAGACACTGTTATTGTAATTGTCTTTGGTATAGTTTTCATTGTGGATGTCATATTATTGGTATTTTATTGTAAATGTCTTCACTAAAGTTTTTCTTAATGTCTTCATTGGAGGTGTATTCATTGTAAATGTCTTTACTGTAAATGTCTTTCCTGTGTTCAGACTGTAGCCTACTCTCATGTATGGTGTAAGAAATGACTACAGCGAGGCTGAGGCTAGCTGTGACACCCTGTAGAAGACTGGAGCTGCAGAATCCAGCAGATCAAGATCTGTCTGTCTGTGTCTCTCTCTGACTAGATATACGCATGCTATGCATCCCCCCCCCCCCCACACACACACACAAAGATACATGCATGAATGCACACACAAACCCACATGGACACAATAAAAACCAGATAAATTGAAATACTTAATGCAAGGACTCGACATGTAGGTTTCAAGATTCAAATGAGAATATGGCAGGCAAGGTCACTGTTGATGCGTCTATTCTTAGGTTGGCACCCGCCGATACATGGCCCCGGAAGTTCTGGAAGGAGCCATCTGCTTCAGCCTGGATTCCTTCTTGCGTATTGATATGTATGCATGTGGTTTGGTCCTCTGGGAGATGATGACCCGGTGCACAGCTGTTAATGGTGGGTACCACATTTTTCTGTAATAATTATGAACCTAGTAAACTTCTTCTTCTCTTCCACCATTTACCTCAGCGAGGTGTTGGGGGAAGATATAAGGATCGTTTGTGTGCTTTTTCCAGTGCATTGTAGAGATTGGTGTTCATTTCTGTTAGGTTGCTCCTGATGATGTCGCTCCATCTCTTGTGGGGTCTTTCCCTTGCTCTGTGTTCAATATATTTCTTCAGTGTGGCTCTCTGTGGCAGTTGGTACCAGGGCATTCTCGTTAGGTGGCCAAACCATCTCATATGTTGTTCTTTAATAAATTGTATGACTGGTCTCAGTCCTAGTCTTCTTCTGATTTCTTCATTCTTGATTTTGTCTTTTCTTGTCACGCCAGTAGCTCTCCTAAGACATCTCATCTCTGTTGTTACGATCTTCCACTCGTTAGTTGTAGTAAGGGTCTATGTTTGGCACTGGTAACACAATGTCAGCCAAAAAACCTTGCATGCTTGAATGGTGGTTTCCCCTGGGACCCCCTGGGGGGGAAAAATGGGGGGGGGGAAGGGATGCCTAACAAGCTTGTCTTACAAGTCGACTGATTAAGCTTGTTGCCTTCAAAGACGGAGTACATCTGCCTGAGAGGCAAGGAGCCAGCGGTAAAATAAGCTTGTGTCAAATGGATGTGCGCGCAAAACTCAAGCGCTGGAACAACACCAAGGTCCAGAAGTTGAAGAAGAACCTGAACTTTCTGCTGGAGTTTACGCTGGTGAACTCTAAGATTGAAGAAGAACCTGAACTTTCTGTTGGAGTTTACAGCTGGTGAACTCTAAGATTGAAGAAGAACCTGAAATTTCTGTTGGACTTTTGTTGGTGAACTCTAAAATGAAGAAGAACCTGAACTTTCTGGTGGAGTTTACGCTGGTGAACTCTAAGATTGAAGAAGAACCTGAACTTTCTGGTGGAGTTTACAGCTGGTGAACTCTAAGATGAAGAAGAACCTGAACTTTCTGGTGGAGTTTACAGCTGGTGAACTCTAAGATGAAGAAGAACCTGAACTTTCTGGTGGAGTTTACAGCTGGTGAACTCTAAGATGAAGAAGAACCTGAACTTTCTGGTGGAGTTTACAGCTGGTGAACTCTAAGATGAAGAAGAACCTGAAATTTCTGGTGGACTTTACGCTTGTGAACTCAATGAAGAAGAAGAACCTGAACTGGTTCTCAAAGATGGAAGAACCTTAACTTTCTGGTGGAGTTTACAGCTGGTGAACTCTAAGCCTGAACTTTCTGGTGGAGTTTACAGCTGGTGAACTCAAAGATGAAGAAGAAAGAACCTGAACTTGTCTCTGCACTGAGGTTTACAGCTGGTGTCCAACTCTAAGATGAAGAAGAACCTGAGTTGGTTTCTGGTGGATCTTTACAGCTGGTGAACTCTAAGATGAAGAAGAACCTGAACTTTCTTGTTGATTTGTTTATACGCTTTGAGTAGGTGGCCACTCCAAGATATGAAAAGAAGTAGTGGCCACCTGAACTTTCTGGTGAGGTTACAGCTGGTATGAGACGTCATTGGGCACAGAATGTGTTTGAACTTTGTCGGTGTTAGCCTGTTTATGCTCAGTTTCAGATTTGAAGAAGAACCTGAACTTTCTGGTGGAGTTTACAGCTGGTGAACTCTAAGATGAAGAAGAACCTGAACCGTTCTGGTGGAGCCAACCCTTTACGAGATGCAGAACTCAATGAAAGAAGAAGAACCGGCCTGAACTTTCTGGTCAGTGAGTTTAGTAGCTGGTGAATCTCAAAGATGAAGAAGAACCTGAACTTTCTGGTGGAGTTTAAGTCTAGCTGGTGAAAACTCTAAGATCAGAAGAAGAACCTGACATTCTGGTTGGCATTTACAGCTGGGGAACTTATAAGATGATTAAGAACCTGAAATTTTATAGTGACTGCACGCTTGTGAACTCAGATGAAGACAGTCGCAAGGACACCTGGAAACTCTTCTGGGTTGAGTCTTGATTCGCTGGTATGAACTCAACTAGATGAAGAAGAATGATGAAAATTTCTGGTGGGCAGTTTCCACAGATTGGTTGAATATCAAGAAGATGGAGAAGAACCTAGAACTATGATTGCTGTATGTTTTAGTTAACAGATGAAGAAGAAGCAGAAGAATGGGTGACTCCACCAGTCAGATGTCGCCTCTGCACTGAAGGTTGGTTGCAGTGGGTGTCCAACACCTTCTACCTGCTTATTCACTGGAGCACACATTTGGTTCGTCTCTTGGTGTTATCTGACCTATATTGCTCCTACTTACTTCTTGCATGGTTGTCAGTTTGTATGAGTGGTTGTCTTGTATGAATGTTTGCCCATTTGTTGAGTAGGTGGCCATTTGTTCTCAGTGTCCATTTGGCCATTTGTTGAGTAGGTGGCTCATTGTGTTTTAGGTGGCCATAGTACTTCAGTCTAAGATCTCATTTCATTTTAGTAGGTGGCCATTTGTTGAGTAGGTGGCCATTTTAGCACATAGTACTTATCTGTCAAGGTGCCCATTTGTATGGTGGCCATTTCAGCACATAGTTGTCAGTGAGACGTCTCATTGTCATTTAGGCACATTTGTTCTTCTCATTGTGTTTTTGCAATGTTTGTCGGTGTTTGCCTGTTTTATGCAGGGTTTTCAGTTTCATATCTCCTACTTTATGTTGCATATACCTGTGGGTGTAACAGGAAATGGTAATGTTTGATTTTTTGTTTTGGGACCTCTCTCAGAATATGCAGAAATCTACCGCCTACCGTTTGAAGCAGAAGTGGGTCTACAGCCAACCCTAGAAGAGATGCAGACACTGGTGGTCACTCAGAAAGTCCGGCCAGCCATAAATCCGGCCTGGCACCAGCATCAGGTCAGTGACAGCAAACTAGTTCAGTAGACAGGTTGTCATCTTTCTGCCAGCTGAAGAGTTGTGTGTGTCATTAGTGAAGTAATGGGATCACTGACGAGGGCGATACAAGTCTAGCTTTTGAGAAACGTTGGTACTATCAGAGGCAGAGATGGAATCAGACATTGATTTTATTAGTATTGAGTCTAAATCTGTCATTTTATTTTATCCCTAGTATTGAGTCTAAGATCTCATTGTCATTTTAGAACATAGTACTGCAGCTAACATCTCATTGGTCCTTTTAGATAGACAGACAAACATCTCATTGTCATTTTAGGACACTCTTAAAACAGCTCTCAAATCTTTGGTATTAGTCTTGATTCGTCTTGTATGGGACACATACTAGATACAGGAGGGAGAATCTCATTGTCAAAGTTGAACATAGTGGGCAGTCTAACATCTCATTCCATTTTAGCATAGTATCAACTCTCATTGTCATATTAGAAAGATGGAGAGTCTAATCTATTGTCATTTTGATTGCCAGTAGTACTTGAGTCTAAGATAAATTGTCAAGAGGAAGAAGCTTGAGTCTAACATCTCATTTTGGACTGCACATAGTACTCCACCAACATCTCATTGTCATCTTTAGAAATAGTACTCAGTGAACAGCTTTGTCATGATAGTCCCTCAATCTAACAACTCTTTGGCTCTAATCTTCATGGGGATTCAGTTCAGCATTTTATTGACTCGGTCTACATCTCATTGACATCTTATCACCAAGAGTACTTTAGTCTAACATCTCATTGTCATTTTAGCACATAGTACTTCAATCTAACATCTCATTGTCATTTTAGAACATAGTACTTCAATCTAACATCTCATTGTCATTTTATTTTAGCACATAGTACTTCAGTCTAAGATCTCATTGTCATTTTTTTTTAGCACATAGTACTTCAATCTAACATCTCATTGTCATTTTATTTTAGCACATAGTACTTCAATCTAACATCTCATTGTCATTTTAGCACATAGTACTTGAGTCTAACATCTCATTGTCATTTTAGTGCATACTACTTCAGTCTAAGATCTCATTGTCATTTTAGTGCATAATACTTCAGTCTAAGATCTCATTGTCATTTTAGCACATAGTACTTCAGTCTAAGATCTCATTGTCATTTTAGCACATAGTACTTCAGTCTAAGATCTCATTGTCATTTTAGTTTAGCACATAGTACTTCAGTCTAAGATCTCATTGTCATTTTATTTTAGCACATAGTACTTCAGTCTAACATCTCATTGTCATTTTAGTGCACATAGTACTTCAGTCTAAGATCTCATTGTCATTTTAGCACATAGTACTTCAGTCTAAGATCTCATTGTCATTTTAGCACATAGTACTTCAGTCTAAGATCTCATTGTCATTTTAGAACATAGTACTTCAATCTAACATCTCATTGTCATTTTAGAACATAGTACTTCAGTCTAAGATCTCATTGTCATTTTAGCACATAGTACTTGAGTCTAACATCTCATTGTCATTTTAGCACATAGTACTTCAGTCTAACATCTCATTGTCATTTTAGCACATAGTACTTGAGTCTAAGATCTCATTGTCATTTTAGCACATAGTACTTCAGTCTAACATCTCATTGTCATTTTAGCACATAGTACTTGAGTCTAACATCTCATTGTCATTTTAGCACATAGTACTTCAATCTAACATCTCATTGTTTTAGCATTTTAGCTGACATCTCATTGTCATTTTAGTAGTACTTCAGTCTAACATCTCATTGTCATTTTAGCACATAGTACTTGAGTCTAACATCTCATTGACATTTTAGCACATAGTACTTCAGTCTAACATCTCATTGTCATTTTAGCACATAGTACTTCAGTCTAACATCTCATTGTCATTTTAGCACATAGTACTTGAGTCTAAGATCTCATTGTCATTTTAGCACATAGTACTTGAGGGTATAACATCTCATTGTCATTTTAGCACATAGTAATTTTTCAGACAAAAAGCATCATCATTGACATCTGATACCCATCAATTGTTTCCAGTATAGTCACACACATCAGGTATGGAAAAGTCACACACAAAGGTTTGTTTTCCATGTGACTAACAGGTTTGTATCCATAAGTCCCCAGACCAAATCTATAGACACACATCAGGTATTGTTTCCATCTACACACATGGTACACCTATTCATCTGAGGACAAGCAATGTTTTCAGACAAACAAGCCACACATCAGGTATTGTTTCCATCTATAGTCACACACATCAGGTATTGTTTCCATCTATAGTCAGTAGTTTGAGGGTTCATATAAAATCACATTTTGCAGCTAATGTCTACGCCTCTTGTATGTCTACAGGGACTGTGCAGCCTCATATCAACAGTTGAAGAATGCTGGGACCAGGATGCTGAGGCCCGCCTCTCAGCAGGGTGTGTCAATGAACGTATTCGACAGCTGGCCTGTACAGTCAACTCTGCGATCGGCAGACATCTCAATGGCCAAATCCTTCCAACAGCTGTATTGTCACTGCAGCTTCCTCAGATCAACATAACTTCCTCATGTGTGCCTAACTCCACTACCATCAACATGAGTGGGCCAAAGGACACATACTTTACTCTACCTAATGATCCCAGCTCTTGCTGAGAGTTTCACTCCAGGCATCCTGACAAGTACATGTTTATGGGTCAGTGTCAGGTGGCATGTTGGTCTTCCGGGTACCCAGGCTAGGGCATGTTTCACACTGGATGTGTTAATTCAAATGTGATGCTTTTGGGAAGGGCTGATGAATTCATTGTGTTCATAAAGTTCTGGAGAGGCCCAGATTTTGCAGCATTTTTTTTTCATGTCCAGACAACTTCCATTTGACTACGAATGTAATTGGATATGTCCAAATGATTTCCATTTGACTGAGAATATGATTGGAAAGTCTACATGGAACTGGCCAAGCTCTTTGTTAGCATGGCTTTGGACTGGCACATTTGCTGTTGGTATAAATGTGTTTATCTAGATTGTTACGAGCTCCATTCTGTGGAATCTAGTTCCTCCTGATGTCTGGAATGGAATATCTGCTCCATGTTAAAGGACGTATTCCAGTTGTAGACATCAGTCAGTTTCTGGGTTGGGATCTTCTGATCTGCAAATTTGTGAGAGGTGTGAGTCCTTTGGGTGGATTAACTGTTCAACTGTCCACACCTCTGTTCTGCAGTCCACAGTTGACATGCAATTGTTAAAGAAGACGGTCAACTGAGTTGGTTTGAGATGCAATAGTTGTAGTAAAAATAAACACATGGTTTGACATGCATTGTTAAAGTAGATAATATAAACAGTGAGCTGGTTTCCCATGGATTTGTAAAGTAGACAATAAATAGTGAGATTTTTTGACATGCAGTTGTTAAAGTAGATAGCAGTCAAGAAGATGGTTTGACCTGAAATTGTTAAATAGTAAACAGTGAGATGGTTTGACATGCAGTTGTTAGACAGTAAACGGGGAGATGGCTTGACATGCAGTGGCTATAGTAGATAATAAACAGATGGTTTGACATGCAGTTGTTAAAGTAAATAATATAAACAGTGAGATGGTTTCCCATGGATTTGTAAAGTAGACAATAAACAGTGAGATGGTTTCCCATGGATTTGTAGAGTAGACAATAAACAGTGAGATGGTTTCCTATGGATTTGTAGAGTAGACAATAAACAGTGAGATGGTTTCCCATGGATTTGTAAAGTAGACAATAAACAGTGAGATGGTTTGACATGGATTTGTAGAGTAGACAATAAACAGTGAGATGGTTTGACATGGATTTGTAGAGTAGACAATAAACAGTGAGATGGTTTCCCATGGATTTGTAGAGTAGACAGTACACCGTGAGGTGGCTTGGTGACAAATAATGAACTTCTATGAACACTGTGCAGCTAGATAGTGAGAGAGGGATTTGAGGAACTGTGGTTAGACATGAGGTGACTTTTTCAGATGCAACGCATCCTGTTGGGATTTAGAGCAAGTTGGTGGATGTCCAGGTTCGGTAACCTCAGTTACAACCTCAACCTGAGATGTCTGAGTCATGTTGTGAGACTGGTTCAATTGTGATGGACAGACTTTTGTGAAAGAATCAAATCCATTGTTACTTTACTCTGTCCCTCTAAATCACATACGAAGGATCTGGCACATCGGATCGACATGAAATTCACATAGCAGTCAGCATCTGAGTGTCTGCAACACAAGAATTATGTCTGTCTCTAGCCTCATAGTACTCTTTGGGTCACCAGGTTTTAGTTGTGTGTGTGCAGAACTTTCCATTTCTCGCAATCGGTTGTGCTGGATATTGTTGTATTTGAGGCCCTTCAGTTAGCCAGATTTTGAATCTAGAACTTCAGTTGGCCAGATTTTGAATCTAGAACTTCAGTTGGCCAGATTTTTAATCTAGAACTTCAGTTGGCCAGATTTTGAATCTAGAACTTCAGTTGGCCAGATTTTTAATTCAGAACTTCAGTTGGCCAGATTTTTAATCTAGAACTTCAGTTAGCCAGATTTTGAATCTAGAACTTCAGTTAGCCAGACTTTGAATCTAGAACTTCAATAAGCCAGATTTTGGATCCAAGTCTTTATTGCCTGCCTTATGGTAGAAAGCTTGTAGAAGAGTCAGAGGCAGCGTTCTGGTGGTTCTCCTAGAGTTTGAGGAAAAACTGAAGCATCTGGGAAGCAAGAAAAACATCATCATCTTCATGAGAATATCAGATTACAGAGACAATTGCAGAGTAATGTTATCAGTGTCTACACTTGATTAGCCACAAGAATGTGCACAACAGTGGTAGAGTTTATGACGAGATTGCACATCCGATGGTTTGGCCATGTCTCCTGGCAACCAAGAAACAATCAGTAGATGTTAGCTGTTGTTCCAGCTTCGTGCAGAAGAGTTGCCCAATAACTGCTGTGTTCCTGTCTCATTTGAAAACTAGTGAAAAAATGTCACGCTAAAAAAATCTTGAAGCTCCCATATGCAAAGTAAATGCATAAGGCAGCCGTCATTTGTGCCAACACTAACAGTTCTACACCAGAATTACAGCTCACCATTGATGCAGGCAGTCACAAAAGCCAGCCGCAGAATACTGCATCAGTACATGCCATTCCTAACATAATCAGCTATCCGCAGTTTTTAGTGTAGTTTACAGCACAAAGCCATTATGGGAACAACCGAAAAATATTCCACCTAAAATCCACAGCTCACATTGTGTTGTCGCACCAATCACCAAACTCAGTAGCTGGGAGTACTCTAGGTCCAGAAATGAGGAGTTTGCATCAGCAGACCTTGGCCAGACACGCATCACTTTTCAGAGCGTAAGCTGTAAACCAGTAATCTGCCATATAGTACTGGAACTACAAAGAAACAATTGAAAGTAATATAATTCAGTAATAAGGGGTAGACGAGCAGGAGACTGTTATTGTATAGTATAAACTGACAGCAAGCCTGGCACCTGAGAAGCACAAGACAAATTCATAAAAGTCAAGGAGAGTAAATCATCTTTAGCTTTTCTTCCACTGCGGAACGAACCCACCTGGAATGCGAATTCTATTTGCAGAAAAAAAAAAGTCGAAATAATTATGATACATAGCTAATTACATAGCTTAATGTCTAGAGACATTTGTTTTTGCTGACGCTTCCAAATTTGGCGAAAATGCAACACAGCAATATAATTTAAAAATTTACAACGCGCGTAGCCACTTCCTTATTAGGGGGGATGCTTCTCAATGTAAGATGCAACAGTTTGCCATGCTTTCAGCATTTCTCTTATTTCGCCAGAATATTGTTGCTTTTCTGTTACCTCCTCCGCCTCCTCTGACAAACTTTCCTCCAAAACTTCTTGCTGTGAAACACAATGCAACTCCATAAGCTCTTGAGTGGTCAGCTCTTGGCTGTGCTCTTTCACAAGTTCTTCGATATCACTGTTATCCACCTACAATCCCATGATAGTGGCCAAAGACACAATCTCGCTGACTACATGTTCCACAGGTACTGTCTCGAACCCCTCAAAGTCACAAATCGACAACGCTCTCAGGGCCAAAGCTTCTTCCAAGCAGAAGTTAGGGTTCTCTTGGTAACCCCTTCCCCCGCCTTGTCGATCATCTTGAGGCAGGCAACAATGTGAAAGTGATTTTTTTGTCCAAAACTCTTTGAGAGTGAATTTGGTCCCTTCAGTCAGCTGAAAACAAAGCTCGAAGAGTGATTTAGTGTAGAGCTTTTGAAAGTTAGAAATAACTTGCTGGTCCATGGGCTGGAGTAAAGGAGTGGTGTTGGGAGGCAGAAACTGGATCTTGATGAATTTAAATTCTTCAGGGAGGTCATCTTGTAGGCCTGGAGGATTCGTGTACATATAACACAATATAACACAAGATTGAGCATCTGCGTGATCACAAGCGACACTTCGATGCTACAGGAACGATTGCTAAACACAGACTGATGTAACATGCGCAACAATTCGGGACTTCCTCTCTCCTCGCCACTCGTCGCTCGCTAAGCGGGTCATTCTTTTACAATTTGTTTTGCTCGTTATGCGAATTACTCGTTATGAGAGGTGCTCGTTAAGCGAGGTTCTACTGTATTTAATTGTAGTTGCTTCTTTGTGGTCATCTCCTGTAAAATCCTCTTTACATATGAGAGTGTTTGTGTGAATATGCTCATTACGTATATTAGTGTCTCTTGTACGTACTTATACAAATCATTTAGCTGTGTATCTCTAAGGATATCCTGACTGTGTTCATAAGAATTACTTGCGTTCTTCATTGTATGCACACATACCTTGTTGTTTACGTGGGTGATCTATCATGTGTCACTGTATGTGAGTGTTGCACTTTCCTAAAGTCTCTGCTGTTTGGCGTTGGTATTCATGCCTGTCCAAAGTCTTCTGTCTTGCATACGTTCAGACATTCCTGATGAAGTTCCTCTGTACCATGATGCCAAACTGTTCCTGCATCCGCTCTGTTGGTCTCCTTCTGCCTTTCTTCCCTTCAACTTTCCCACTGACACACAGTACACCAGTGTTTACCTTCTCACAGGGCGGTCAAAGAATGTAGATTGTCTACTTCTAGCACTGTTAATCAGTTCTTCTCTTGCATTCAATTATGTGTAAATTGACATCCCTGGCTGCCCATGATTCACTTCCATACACCAGGATTGACCTGGCTAGGCTGTTAAACCTGGCAATACTAAAACATACATGTTATGGCCTCCTTTAGATCTCCCCCCCCCCCCCCCCCCCCCCCCAAGATAATTCTTTTGGGAAAAACCCATTACACATGTCACTTATAACTTGATTAAAATATATTTACGTTTTAAATTTCTTTCCACCGAAAAATACAAGGGGAACTATCAATAAACACAGACAGGGTGAAATTAAATGGAATACATTTCCTGGGGCCTTATAAAAAACAAGTGTCTGATACTCATGCTGTGACTGACCTCTATCACTTAGGCTTATGGGAAAGTTTAAATATTAGCTTGGCTTTAATGAAACCGTTTGGTTTGAAGAAAAAAAAACTCACTAAATGCTATTTTTATTTAGTATATTCAAATCATGACTTCCTAAATGTCTGTGCAGATGTGAAAGTTAGTAGCGTTAACTGTGCATCTCATAAATAGGTCACTGAAGACAAGTCTGAAAAGTGACTTTTACCGAAACTGAAGCCAACCTGAAGTGTCGGTTGTGATATTTTGGTATGAAAGGGTTAACAACTCTCTCTGCATCATGTAACTGTGTTATCATCTTCTTGGGTACTTGAATATCTGATATCTCTCACATATTGTGAACATCTGTATATTAGCTTTCTCACATATAATGCACACCAGCATGTCATCTTTCTGATACACAGTGTACATCTGTGTGCCGTCTTCTTACACACATTCTACATCTGTACACCATCTTTCTGATACACAGTGTACATCTGTGTGTCGTCTTCTTACACACATTCTACATCTGTGCACCATCTTTCTGACACACAGTGTACATCTGTATGTCGTCTTCTTACACACATTCTACATCTGTGCACCATCTTTCTCACACACAGTGTACATCTGTGTGTCGTCTTCTTACACACATTCTACATCTGTACACCATCTTTCTCACACACAGTGTACATCTGTGTGCCGTCTTCTTACACACATTCTACATCTGTGCACCATCTTTCTCACACACAGTGTACATCTGTGTGCCGTCTTCTTACACACATTCTACATCTGTGCACCATCTTTCTGATACACAGTGTACATCTGTGTGTCGTCTTCTTACACACATTCTACATCTGTACACCATCTTTCTGATACACAGTGTACATCTGTGTGTCGTCTTCTTACACACATTCTACATCTGTGCACCATCTTTCTCACACACAGTGTACATCTGTTTGTCATTCCATCTTTCTCACACACAGTGTACATCTGTATGTCATTCCATCTTTCTCACACACAGTGTACATCTGTGTGCCGTCTTCTTACACACATTCTACATCTGTGCACCATCTTTCTCACACACAGTGTACATCTGTTTGTCATTCCATCTTTCTCACACACAGTGTACATCTGTTTGTCATTCCATCTTTCTCACACACAGTGTACATCTGTATGTCATTCCATCTTTCTCACACAAAGTGTACATCTGTATGTCATCTTTCTCACACACACTGTACATCTGTATGTCATCTTTTTCACACACATTGTACGTCAGTATGCCATCTCTTTCACACACAGTGTACATCTGTATGCCATCTCTTTCATACACAGTGTATGTACATCAGTAAATAATATGCTGTACACATAAATCTCTCTCACACATTGGTTACAAAAATGTTTTGTTTCTCTCATATAGTGTGTGTACATGACTATCTTATCTCTCTCATATAGTGTGTGTACATGACTATCGTATCTCTCTCACATAGTGAGTGTACATGAATATCTTTTCTGTCTCACATAGTATATGTACACACATGTTTTATCTCTGTCAGATTGTGTGTGTACGTGAAGATCTTTCAAATAGTGTTTTTTCATAAATATCTCTCTCACATAGTTTGTATACATGAATATCTTATCTCTCTCATATAGTTTGTCTACATGAATACTTTACCTTTCTCACATTGTGTGTGTATGTGAATTTCTTTTCTCTCTCACATTGTGTGTGTTCCTGAATACCCTATCTCTTTCACCTAATGTGTGTACGTGAATGTCGGACCTCTCTCACATGGTGTGTTTACATGGTTATTGTGTTATCTCTGTCACATAATTTGTGTACATGAATACCTCATCTCACTCACATGGTGTGTGTACGTAAATGTCTTATCGCTCTCACATTGTACATGTTCATGAATGTCCTACCTCTTTAACATAATGTGTGTACATGAATGTCTTACCTGTCTCACATGGTTATTGTGTTATCTCTGTCACATAATTTGTGTACATGAATACCTCATCTCACTCACATGGTGTGTGTACGTAAATGTCTTATCGCTCTCACATTGTACATGTTCATGAATGTCCTACCTCTTTAACATAATGTGTGTACATGAATGTCTTACCTGTCTCACATGGTTATTTCTGTCACATAGTTTGTGTACATGAATATCTTATCTATCTACTGGGCATTTTTATACACTAGTATCAGAATAAGTCACAAAGTCGGGCCCAAACAAACAGTGAGTCTGAGTGGTTTGTCATTGGGTGTTCATTAATGCATGTTAACCTTTGATAAATATATAGGGGAATCAGGGTTTCCTCTGCTATGTATATGTTGGCGGACGGACAGGTACACATTGTGTTTTTCTGAACTATTTATTGCGTATATTCTGGTGTTCCCCGCATTATGTTAACACTTCTGAAACCACGGCACGTAGAGTGCAGTCTCTCAACAGACATATGGGGGGAGAGGAATATTCTGGGGTCAGTAAACGCAGTCACACCCTGTAATTGTAATATAGAGCACACATGGATAACAAAAGGCAACCTGACACCCCTCTAATTTACACAAGCATGTGGGAAGGGTGACTAAGCATGAATGAAACTACTACTACAGTTTGTTTGGGCCCAACTTCGTGACTTGTTCCCTAGTATCTATCCTCACACTTGTGTACATATATACATATTATTTGTTATACACATTGTATATACACCTTTTAGAAAAACTGTATATGTGTACATGATGTATCATTGTATTATGTTCATTATGTACAGGGACATTTTGTAAATAGTTGCTGTGTGTGTCAGTTCTATTGTCAAAATTGCTGGATGCATAGATGAGTATGTTGTACAAATACTGTTTATAAAAAGTTCCTTCACAATTATTGTTTATGTACATTGGTTATCTCCATAGGTTGAAGTATTCTACTCATTGAACACCTGCACATATGTGCTTCATTGTATGTTGGTCATACCTTATGTACCCTCCCTTATATGAATGTTGTATGGGGTTATACATGTACGCTATTGTTAAATTTTGATATTGTCTGTAAAAGATAAGTCACAACATTTGCCTTAATTCAAGGATAGCAAAGGGAAGACTTGATAAGTCACAACATTTGTCTTGACTCAAGACTGATGAAGTTGAATATCTCTTGGCAGAAGTGGAAAGATAAGGCTGAGGTAGTTCAATATCTCTTGGTAGAAGTGGAAAGATAAGATTAGGATAGTTAAATATCTCTGTGCAGAAGTGGAAAAATAAAATTAAGGTAGTTAAATATCTCTGTGCAGAAGTGGAAAGATAAGGCTAAGGTAGTTAAAAATCTCTAGGTAGAAGGGAAAAGATAAGATTAGGATAGTTAAATATCTCTGGGTAGAAGTGGAAAGATAAGGCTAAGGTAGTTAAATATCTCTGGGTAGAAGAGGAAAGATAAGATTAAGGTAGTTAAATATCTCTGGGTAGAAAGGAAAGATAAGATTAAGGTAGTTAAATATCTCTGGGTAGAAGGGGAAAGATAGGATTAAGGAAGTTAAATATCTCTGGGCAGACAAGAAAACAAGGATCAGGATTGCAGGTTACATCAGCAGCAGATGGTAAAAATAAACAGACAAGATGAATGTTGTATCAAACAATGCCATTGCGTGGATGTCAGTCAATGCTGTTTCCATGTCTTCTAGCCTGACAATGGGTTCAGCCTTATCACCTCAGCTGACATGTTTACAGTGATCACATTTCTGGTGAGACTGATCACCCCAGTGGCGTAATGTAGTAGAAGTAGATGTGTGGATTACTTGGATCTCTAGAGATGGTGTTATATCAGTGACTCCACAGATGGTGTTATATCAATGACTCCAGCGATGGTGTTATATCAGTGACTCCAGAGATGGTGTTATATCAGTGACTCCAGAGATGGTGTTATGTCAGTGACTCCAGCGATGGTGTTATATCAGTGACTCCAGCGATGGTGTTATATCAGTGACTCCAGAGATGGTGTTATATCAGTGACTCCAGAGATGGTGTTATATCAGTGACTCCAGCGATGGTGTTATATCAGTGACTCCAGAGATGGTGTTATATCAGTGACTCCAGCGATGGTGTTATATCAGTGAATCCAGTGGTGGTATTATTTCAGTGATAGTTTTATATAGGTGATCACAGAGATGATTTTATATAAGTGACCCAGGAGATGGTGTCATTTTAGTTCTTTTATTATACATTTAATATCAAGCAGGTTCTATGGCTACATTTGGTTGGGGAGGGTGTGGAACCACCCACAGTCCCTCTTTCTATCTTATCATAAAAGCTGATGACTAACGAGGGGGTTTGTTGAAATCTGGTGTTGAGCTGATAGAAACAGATATGCAGCCTAGCTGTAAACCACAACATAAGATGCCAACCAATATATAAAGGATGAATGCAGAAGAAGAAATCATGTGGCTTAGAGGAGTTGTCTGTTGTGTCGTACGATTCCGCAGCTAGAAGTGGTCAGAATGCTTGCCTCATCAAGTGTCTTTGTGGTTATCATCTTGAGTTATTTGTTGACAGAGAAACAACTAACCATGTTAGATAATTGACAGAGAAACAACTAACCATGTTAGATAATTGACAGTGAAACAACTAACCATGTTAGATAATTGGCAGAGAAACAACTAATCATGTTAGATAATTGAAAGAGAAACAACTAACCATGTTAGGTAATTGACAGAGAAACAACTAACCATGTTAGATAATTGACAGAGAAACAACTAACCATGATAGATAATTGACAGAGAAACAACTAACCATGTTAGATAATTGACAGAGAAACAACTAACTATGTTAGATAATTGACAGAGAAACAACTAACCATGTTAGGTAATTGACAGAGAAACAACTAACTATGTTAGATAATTGACAGAGAAACAACTAACCATGTTAGGTAATTGACAGAGAAACAACTAACCATGATAGATAATTGACAGAGAAACAACTAACCATGATAGATAATTGACAGAGAAACAACTAACCATGTTAGATAATTGACAGAGAAACAACTAACCATGTTAGATAATTGACAGAGAAACAACTAACCATGTTAGATAATTGACAGAGAAACAACTAACCATGTTAGATAATTGACAGAGAAACAACTAACCATGTTAGATAATTGACAGAGAAACAACTAACCATGTTAGATAATTGACAGAGAAACAACTAACCATGTTAGATAATTGACAGAGAAACAACTAACCATGATAGATAATTGAAAGAGAAACAACTAACCATGTTAGGTAATTGACAGAGAAACAACTAACCATGTTAGATAATTGACAGAAAACAACTAACCATGTTAGATAATTGACAGAGAAACAACTAACCATGTTAGATAATTGAAAGAGAAACAACTAACCATGTTAGATAATTGACAGTGAAACAACTAACCATGTTAGATAATTGACAGAGAAACAACTAACCATGTTAGATAATTGACAGAGATCATTGAACAAACTAACCATGTTAGATAAAACCATGAAAAAGAGAAACAACTCCCCATGTTAGATAATTGACAGTGAAACAACTAACCATGTTAGATAATTGACAGAGAAACAACTAACCATGTTAGGTAATCGACAGAGAAACAACAAACCATGTTAGATAATTGACAGAGAAACAACTAACCATGATAGATAATTGACAGAGAAACAACTAACTATGTTAGATAATTGACAGAGAAACAACTAACCATGTTAGATAATTGACAGAGAAACAACTAACCATGTTAGATAATTGACAGAGAAACAACTAACCATGTTGGATAATTGACAGAGAAACAACTAACCATGATAGATAATTGACAGAGAAACAACTAACCATGTTAGATAATTGACAGAGAAACAACTAACCATGTTAGGTAATCGACAGAGAAACAACTAACCATGTTAGATAATTGACAGAGAAACAACTAACCATGTTGGATAATTGACAGAGAAACAACTAACCATGTTAGATAATTGACAGTGAAACAACTAACCATGTTAGATAATTGACAGAGAAACAACTAACCATGTTAGATAATTGACAGAGAAACAGAAGCTTTGGCAGTTGACCAGACGTGATCAAACAGTAACACCCTTTTGTCTTACTGTCCAAGGTCTGGTTTAAATCTACCATTGGCAGTTGACCAGGAACGGTGAAACAGTAACACCCTTTTGTCTTACTCTTGAAGGTCTGATTGTAATCCACCGAGAGGCGAAGTCTAGAAGTTCAAATGGTTTGTTTGTTCATGCTGTGGAAGCCTTAGAGAGAATCTTAGCGCACCTTATCTATCAGAAATGTAAAGGTCCCAGAAAGACTTTTTGTATTGATTGTTTTTCAGGCTGTTTCATGGTTCTGTCTTCATTTATTGATGTGTTTGTGCAGACTGTTTGGCTGTGCAGTCTTTGAGGATAATTGTTGGAAAAACAGCCTATGTTTATGGAGACAGCCCTGTGTATATATATATGTGAATGTGCCCATAATTTGTATGCCAGTGTGTAGCCATGCATGTGTATGTTCTAAACCTCCCCAACATATGCCTGTATGCCAGTGTGTAGCCATGCATGTGTATGTTCTAAACCTCCCCAACATATGCCTGTATGCCAGT
Source organism: Candidula unifasciata (assembly GCA_905116865.2). Classification (NCBI taxonomy): domain Eukaryota; kingdom Metazoa; phylum Mollusca; class Gastropoda; order Stylommatophora; family Geomitridae; genus Candidula; species Candidula unifasciata. The sequence continues at coordinate 515,584 of CAJHNH020005190.1, forward strand.
GTGTAGCCATGCATGTGTATGTTCTAAACCTCCCCAACATATCCCTGTATGCCAGTGTGTAGCCATGCATGTGTATGTTCTAAACCTCCCCAACATATCTCTGTATGCCAGTGTGTAGCCATGCATGTGTACGTTCTGTACCTCCCCAACATCCCTGTATGCACAGCTCCTCTCCCCCCATCGATCACTCACGCAAAATGACAGACATTAGCAAATGAGGACAAACATAGCAGCCATATTTGATGAAAACTACCTCATTTATGTCCGTGGTTGACATTTTATTTTAACTTGTGAATTTTTGATGCAATATCCGGTCGGAATTCTCCCCAGTTTTGTACACAATTTTTTTGTGTGCCCAGTGTTTGTTCATGTTTCTACGATGCATTTTTATACTTTGATGTGTACTATATTGTAAAGTTTAGATATTTTTAGTGTGTATAATTTAACAGGTTATTTTCTTTTCTGATTTTTTGGGGGTAAGGATTAATTTGTTAGTGTTTTGTACTGCCTCGATTTTTGGAGAGTTGGTCATCTCTAGTTCTGCTGTTTTTTTTACCATCTCTGTTTGAGAGCACCATTGAGCAGGTGTTGCCTGTAAGGTGTGCAGCAGCTTGAAATGCCTGTACACCTGTCTATCCTAGGCACTTTTGTTTCTATCCTAGCTGGTTAGTACTTTATGTCTTTCTGCCTCAGACAGTTTGTATTTTATCTCTTTATAACTCAGGCAGTTAGTACATTATTTTTTTCTGTCTGAGACAGTTAGTACTTTATCCCTTTATAACTCAGACAGTTAGTGCTTTATTCCTTTATAACTCAGACATATAGTACTTTATCCCTTTATAACTCAGACAGTTAGTACTTTATCCCTTTATAACTCAGACAGTTAGTACTTTATCCCTTTATAACTCAGATAGTCAGTGCTTTATCCCTTTATAACTCAGACAGTTAGTGCTTTATCCCTTTTATAACTCAGACAGCTAGTGCTTTATCCCTTTATAACTGAGACAGTTAGTGCTTTATCCCTTTATAACTCAGACAGTTTGAACTTTATCCCTTTATAACTCAGACAGTTAGAACTTTATCCCTTTATAACTCAGACAGTACAATATTTTTTTTCTGTCTGAGACAGTTAGTACTTTTTTCCCTAATAACTCAGTTATTACTTTCTGTCTCAGAAAGTTAGCACTTTATCTCTTTCTGTCTCAGACAGTTAGTGCTTTATCCCTTTATAACTCAGTTACTACTGTCTGTCTCAGAAAGTTACTACTTTATTTCTTTCTGTCTCAGACAGTTTGTACTTTATCTCTTTATATCTCAGACAGTTAGTGCTCTTTTTCTTTCTTTCTCAGACAGTTTGTATTAATCTCTTTATAACTTAGACAGTTAGTGCTTTATTTCTTTCTGTCTCAGACAGTTAGTGCTTTATTTCTTTCTGTCTCAGATATTTTGTACTTTTATCTCTCTTTCTAAAAAATTTCTATCTCTTCGTAAGAATGTTAAAATCTGCCTTGATTCCAGGATAGTGAATCTGATGACTTGACCTCTCAGATAAGATCACAGTGTTATCTTTATTATTGAATCGGAAAAAAACAATGCTGTTTGCCCACCTGGCCCACAACTTTGTCCATGATCGTCTGAACTCACTCTTAAGCCTTGTAGGTCACTGTTGGTTTTACTTCAGATGACCAGTCAATAACTGGCTGGAGTCTGTGGACATGGGACAGAATACATCAATCTTCAGGTATTCGCCAAGTATTTCTTTGATTGTCTTGATTTATTGTCTAAATGTGTATGTTCTTTGTATTAAACTACTGTTAGCATCCTTGATATGTTTGTTCTTGCATATCTTTGATTTATTGTCTTGACTGCTCGTTGCAGCTATGGCAGTTTTGTTTGCAGTTCTATTTCTAGTTCTATTTCTACCTAAAGAATTTTGGCTGGTGCAAAATCCATGGTTACACTGTACTGCAAATCTCTTAGTGTCATAAGGAAAAGACCACACTTTGATGAAACAAAGATAACACTTTAGGGGGTGGGGGGTCCTTAAGCCTTGTTTTTAGTGTGCAATAATAAAGACCACACTTTGAAACAAAGATAACACTCTGGGGGGGGGGGGGGGGTCCTTAAGCCTTGTTTTTAGTGTGCAATAATAAAGTAACAAAATATACCGATTGGCAAAAACTTTTTGAAATAATATAAAATGTATAAACAAAATATGTGTTTAGGCAGACTCTTAGAACCCTTGCAAATGTTATTTGGGGTTGTGGCTTCAGCACTACCTGGATGCTGAAACAAAGATAACACTTTCGGTGGCGGGAGGTCCTTAAGCCTTATTTTAGTGTGCAAAAATAATAGTACACATTTTTTTTTATGATTATCTGCAGAATGGCGATCTGTGTTTGACAAAATCTGAAATGTTGAAGCAAATACATGAAAAGAACATTTATTCCTGATCAGGGGAACCACTGAAACCCCTTTGCTTGGCTGCCATAAAGATTACTGTGGGAGTTGAACACCCCCACCCCCCACCCCTTTCCACCTTACCCCGCTAACCAGGATATTGTACAGGGGAGCACAAAATGGCTGAGATACCAGGCTTCAACATCCCTGCAGACCACTAGTTTGATGATGCTGTCAAGCTGGATGGATCTTGAATCCAGTGTCAACTGACCCTTGACTTCTGCAAGTGCTCATAAGTACAACAAATCCACATCATGACCCAAGGGTAGTAACCCATAAGTGCTCCATTCTACTTCTAAGTCAAGCCTGAGTCTGGCAATTCTTACCGCAGTGCATGAACACCGTAGCACCTGCGAGGATCCTGAAATACGTTGGGAAGATTTTTAACTGAAAATTTTGCCCGTGCAGCGCCGTTAGGCTACTCTTTTCAATTACAAACTGCCAGGGGATTTTTTACGTGCGTCATAAGTACTTGCGAAATATTTCGCATGGCTTGACATGGCATAAAGGAACTAGTCAAATCAATAGTCTGTTTCCACAACTTCAGGTGAGCTGGATACATGATTGCAGGGCCACGGATATGTCCAGGCACGCTGCCAAACATTTCTACCTTATCATGTAACGGGAAAGCTAGATAGTTTTTCTCTTGTAGGATTGCAGTTTGCGCTACAGCAGGCCATATTTGGTAGATTACCACTTCCGAGTCGTGATCGGGTTGGCCTGCCGCAACTCTCTCACGGCCTCCCGTGCTTATGTCGGTGTTCAGTTGCTTCAGCCAAGTGATTAATTCAGAGACAAGAGGGGAGAAAATGAGAGATTTTAGGATAATCTGGGTGCTCTTTGTAATACTTTGTATAAGTTGATCTTCATTCTTTTCAGAATTTACAATTGTTCTTAATGTCGTCGTTGCATGTTTTGCTTGGTCTTCCACCTTACTGTGTGTCTGTTTCTTCAGCGCGACTCTCTATAACAGTTGGTACAAGGACATGCAATGTCAACTGTAGATTACAATGCCCGGTTCGCTAACCTAGCTGGTTAAAGCTGACTTCGCGGCGGCCGGGTGACGAACTCCTTGTGGTCCGGGTTCACTCCCTGGGGTAGGCAGTAAAAGCCACATTTCTCCAAGATTTACGGTACCTATAAACTCAGGTCAAGGTAAAAGCCCAAAGTCCATTTTGGACGAACAACCGCGACTTACCGCCGGAATTCACAGCCGGTGAACAAGAAGAAGAAGAAGAATCAAGGCCGAAGGGTTGCGATATCCATAGTACCGAGCTAAAGGGTTTCATGGTTTCTGGATACTAAAAAGAAGAAAAAACAGAGATTACAATAAACAATGGAAAAACTGAAACGCTTAAAACTGTGTCTCCACTAGAGAGCAACAATTGAGACTTTAAAAAAAAAAAAGTGTCGAAATCTGTTTACAGCATCGCAGACTTGAAACTGACGTCAGTGGCTGAAGCACACAGTTGAAAGTAAACCTTTCCAGAAGATGTACGTTTTCTCTGGCAACATACGGATGTTAGTCATAAATCATTTCGCAATCGCTGAAGAGAAAAATCGTACCTTGGAACTTGAATGTTGCAGAAAACAATTTTTTTTTTTAAATACCATATACCAGTTTAAGATAGAAAAAAACTCTGGTCGTTTGTCGAGATCCCAAGTTTGTTGTACAGGGAGGGGAACAGACCAGGAGGACGGCCATGTTGTTTGTGGCAGCCATGTTTATTCTCACTGGTGACATGTCTCCCTGAGGCTCCTCTGATCCTGTATTAGAAAAAGCGATGGAGCAACTCTTCTTTTATATTTCATCATCATCATCATCATTTAGCTGGCCCTTTGTAGAAACGCCGCACTCATCTCGGTCTGCCTTAAAGAAGCTCAGTCTTTCGCCAGCTCTCCCGCCTCGGGTACTTTAATTTTTAAGGAGTTACTTATATCTTGTGCCATCTTTGCGTTGGTCGGCTCTTGTTTCAAAGGTGTTGGGGGGGGGGGAGTAGCTTACCTTAGGAGGCGTGAGGCCATTTCAAAGGTGGGAAGGGCGCTTACCTTAGGGGCGTAAGGACGTTTAAAAAAGGGGATGTGGGCGTCAAGAAATTATTTAACGAGTACATTTGTTCTTGTAATAATCTTGACTTTTAGCTTTAATAGTCACGAAAAGAATACAGAGTTGCCAGCTCCAAGTGGAGAATGATCTCCGTTGTGCCTTGTCCAGCATCAGAATAACAAGTCAGATGTCATCAGAGAAAAAAACAGTGTTGATCCTCACATTGATATTTTTACACTAAACTGCTCATTTTTGTTGATTGTTTCTTTAGTTATTTGACATATTTTTAATGTTAATGTTTTTCGCCTGGTTTCTGTTAACAATGTTTGTGGTTTTTCTTTTTATCGTTCTATTTGTAATCACTTTTTATTATCCTGAGAGGGATTTTGGGTAGGGGGGGGGGGGGGCTGGGGCTTGGAGGTTTTTGTTAAATACTGAAGAGTACGCTACCTGAAAAAAAAATGTTAGAGACCACTGGTCTAAACAAACTTCCTGTCTACTGGTTACTCGTTTCAAGAGACCACTGGTCTAAACAAACTCCCTGTCTACTGGTTACTCGTTTCAAGAGACCACTGGTCTAAACAAACTCCCTGTCTACTGGTTACTCGTTTCAAGAGACCACTGGTCTAAACAAACTCCCTGTCTACTGGTTACTCGTTTCAAGAGACCACTGGTCTAAACAAACTCCCTGTCTACTGGTTACTCGTTTCAAGAGACCACTGGTCTAAACAAACTCCCTCTCTACTGGTTACTCGTTTCATGAGACCACTGGTCTAAACAAACTCCCTGTCTACTGGTTACTCGTTTCAAGAGACCACTGGTCTAAACAAACTCCCTGTCTACTGGTTACTCGTTTCATGAGACCACTGGTCTAAACAAACTCCCTGTCTACTGGTTACTCGTTTCATGAGACCACTGGTCTAAACAAACTCCCTGTCTACTGGTTACTCGTTTCAAGAGACCACTGGTCTAAACAAACTCCCTGTCTACTGGTTACTCGTTTCAAGAGACCACTGGTCTAAACAAACTCCCTGTCTACTGGTCTACTGGTTACTCGTTTCAAGAGACCACTGGTCTAAACAAACTCCCTGACTACTGGTTACTCGTTTCAAGAGACCACTGGTCTAAACAAACTCTCTGTCTACTGGTTACTCGTTTCATGAGACCACTGGTCTAAACAAACTCCCTGTCTACTGGTTACTCGTTTCCATAGACCACTGGTCTAAACAAACTCCCTGTCTACTGGTTACTCGTTTCATGAGACCACTGGTCTAAACAAACTCCCTGCCTACTGGTTACTCGTTTCAAGAGACCACTGGTCTAAACAAACTCCCTGTCTACTGGTTACTCGTTTCATGAGACCACTGGTCTAAACAAACTCCCTGTCTACTGGTTACTCGTTTCAAGAGACCACTGGTCTAAACAAACTCCCTGTCTACTGGTTACTCGTTTCATGAGACCACTGGTCTAAACAAACTCCCTGTCTACTGGTTACTCGTTTCAAGAGACCACTGGTCTAAACAAACTCCCTGTCTACTGGTTACTTGTTTCAAGAGACCACTGGTCTAAACAAACTCCCTGTCTACTGGTTACTCGTTTTCATGAGACCACTGGTCTAAACAACTCCCTGTCAACTGTTACTCGTTTCAAACAAAACAAACTCCCTGTCTACTGGTTACTCGTTTCAAGAGACCACTGGTCTAAACAAACTCCCTGTCTACTGGTTACTCGTTTCCATAGACCACTGGTCTAAACAAACTCCCTGTCTACTGGTTACTCGTTTCAAGAGACCACTGGTCTAAACAAACTCCCTGTCTACTGGTTACTCGTTTCAAGAGACCACTGGTCTAAACAAACTCCCTGTCTACTGGTTACTCGTTTCAAGAAACCACTGGGTCTAAACAAACTCCCTGTCTACTGGTTACTCGTTTCAAGAGACCACTGGTCTAAACAAACTCCCTGTCTACTGGTTACTCGTTTCAAGAAACCACTGGTCTAAACAAACTCCCTGTCTACTGGTTACTCGTTTCAAGAAACCACTGGTCTAAACAAACTCCCTGTCTACTGGTTACTCGTTTCAAGAGACCACTGGTCTAAACAAACTCCCTGTCTACTGGTTACTCGTTTCAAGAGACCACTGGTCTAAACAAACTCCCTGTCTACTGGTTACTCGTTTCAAGAGACCACTGGTCTAAACAATCTCGTTACCTGTTTCTATTTTTTTTTTTGAAATGCCAACTGTTTTTTTTAGTCCTGTTTGATATTGTACTCGTCAATCGTCGACTCTGACATGTTTGCAACGTTTTCTTTCCTGTATGTCTCTGTTGAACACGAATCTACGTAGCATGCTGACCTCTGTGTTTTTCGAAGCGTGCCTCACGTTCCCTCCCTAGTGGTTTGCTTGTGAGGTTCCATCTAGCCGGTGTCCCTTCTTCTATTGTTGAGCTGGTATCTCCACAACTTAAGGTTGCTCACGTGCTTTCTGACCCACTATTTATATCTAATCTAACAACGCAAGGAATTTTGTTGTTCTGTTCACTAATCACTTGTAGAAAGTTCTATTATGCTTATCATGTGTACCAACTATTTTCTCAGCGTGGCATTTCATTATCGCGTCTCGCCTGCATCCTTTAGTTACACAACTTTTCAACTTTAATTAGGTTATAAACTGCCAGACATCTTCTGTACGGTTTCCTTATCCTTCTTACTCTTATCTTTCGTTGATTTTTCTTCTCTTTTTCTTCTTCATCTTCTTCATCTTCTTCTTCTTCTATTCTTCTTCTTTTCTTCTTAGTTGCTGTTCTTCTTCTTTCTTCTTCTTCTTCTTCTTCTTCTTTCTTCTTCTTCTTCTTCTTCTTCTTCTTCTTCTTCTTCTTCTTCTTCTTCTTCTTCTTCTTGTTCTTCTTCTTCTTCTTCTTCTTGTTCTTCTTCTTCTTGTTCTTCTTCTTCTTCTTCTTCTTCTTCTTCTTGTTCTTCTTCTTCTTCTTCTTCTTGTTCTTCTTCTTCTTGTTCTAGTTCTTCTTCTTCTTCTTCTTCTTCTTCTTCTTCTTCTTCTTCTTCTTCTTCTTCTTCTTCTTCTTCTTCTTCTTTCTTCTTCTTCTTCTTCTTCTTCTTCTTCTTCTTCTTCTTCTTCTTCTTCTTCTTCTTCTTCTTCTTCTTCTTCTTCTTCCTTTTCTTCTTCTTCTTCTTCTTTTTCTTCTTCTTCTTCAGTTGCTGCTTCTGCAGTTACAAAGTTATGTAAATTTTCAAATGTGTAAGTTACAATTTTTGTATGTATACTGCTAAACTAGCAGTAAATGAGACATTTATGAAAACGCATATTTCTGCATGTAGACAGTAGAGTAGGTAAGTCTGTTGGCAGGGTTTCAGTCTGGCATGTTGAGGGACACTGTTTAACATTGATCCAATAATGTTAAGAGCTGAAACAAATCTTTGCATCGACTCTAGTTCAGGAATGTTGCGAAAGTTGCTGCGAGGATAAATCGTTGCGCTCAGTAAAAGTGAAGTCCTACAGATGACTCATTAGCTGACTAAACAACGGCCAAGTCTGCGAGATGCGTTAGCAACAACGTGAAGTCAGGGGCTTCTGAAGCCACCAAAGCTACGCAAGCCTATGTAAAATGGGTTAATTTGGCTTTTGTTTCAACTAATTTTGGTAGCCAAGGATAACTTAGGACTCTGAGTCAATCTAGGCGGTTAAAGATAATTTTGGCGGTTAAGAGATTAACTGACGGAGAGACAGAGAGGCAAACACAAACCAACGGACGCACAAAATGGACGATTGGATTTATAGACAAATGGATAGATTAATAAGTGGACAGACAGACAGACAGACAGACAGACAGACAGACAGACAGACAGACAGACAGACAGACAGACAGACAGACAGACAGACAGATAGACAGACAGATAGACAGACAGACAGATAGACAGACAGATAGATAGATAGATAGATAGATAGATAGATAGATAGATAGATAGATAGATAGATAGATAGATAGATAGATAGATAGACAGACAGACAGACAGACAGACAGACAGACAGACAGACAGACAGACAGACAGACAGACAGACAGACAGATAGATAGATAGATAGATAGATAGATAGATAGATAGATAGATAGATAGATAGATAGATAGATAGATAGATAGATAGATAGATAGATAGATAGATAGATAGATAGATAGATAGACAGACAGATAGATAGATAGACAGACAGATAGATAGATAGATATAGATAGATAGACAGACAGATAGATAGATAGATAGATAGATAGATAGATAGATAGATAGATAGATAGATAGATAGATAGATAGATAGATAGATAGATAGATAGATAGATAGATAGATAGATAGATAGAAGGATAGATAGATAGACCTAACTTTATTTTCAAAAGGTCAGAAATTGGGCACGCTTGCCCGTCTTACGTTTGGCTCTCGCAGATACAATCACACAGTATTTTATCAAGAAAACATATTTTATTTATATAAGAATATGCATAATATGAATATCAAGGAAAACACCAAAAGCATACATGGTAAATGTAGGCGCACATGCACACTCACGTATTCACTTATTCACCGACTTGATCAGACAAGCAGACAGTGAAAATATATACAGGGTTTGAAGACGGAAGAAATACAAGATACTTACATACAACTAGCTATTACATTCACTAAGTATCCATTACCCGTGCCTATATGGTCACGTGATGTAACTACCCTGCTAGTATTTCCCACATAAGGAGAGACAATTACGTCAAATTGCCGCAAATGATAACCTCTAGGTCTAGCTGGCAGACGGGCAGGTCTGAGTACTTCACTGTATCGGTGCAGACGACTCTAAACATCAGTCAGTAACCGACACAAAGAAGACAGTGGCCTGGGTGAGATACAGGCGACTTAGCGCCCTTATATATTCTTTGGAAAGCGGGCAACCTTTGTTACCTCCTCTACTTATCTAACGGCTGCACACAACAAGATTGTGACAGTCGTCCTGTGGGGGCCGTGTTTTAGGGCGCTCAGTATGCGGAACTGTTTGTTTCGTGGCGGTGTGACTTCAAACTGACTTGGTGCTAACACAGATGAACAGTGCAAAAGCTAGCGAATAGCCAATTAAACAGGAACCAGGCCCCTCAGAACCAGAACTTAGGCAACAAATGAACAAACTCAGGTGAAAGTGATCACCACAAGGAATATAAATAAAATAAGATAGCAAAGGAACCGTCCTTGAAAAAGCAGGCCATCAGGCGGCTAAAAAAGGACTAAGCTTGAAATTTTTGTTTGATTTTATACGATACGATACGATACGGTGGGGTGGGAACCAGGGCGCCTTAATCTTGATTAAGGGCAACCGCGAACAAAATATAGGGGTAAAACTTAAAGTACTTAAGTCTCATGTTTCCAGCGCTTTTGATCAGCCAAAATGTGCCTGGAGGTTGGGGTGGAGCTAGGCTGGCATATAATGGAGAGAACTTTAACAGATGGTCAGTAATAGACGAGCTGGGACAGTAGATAGGCTGGCCGAACGGTTAGAACGCTGGGCTGTCAAGTGGGAGACTGGGTTCGAATTCTCAGTAAGGCTGAAGATTGTTTTCTGTCGGAGGCAAAATAAAATCCTGACGTACACAGTCGTGGCGACAGCGCTAGCCATGCGGCCGTCAATCCTCAGGCTGAAAGATCCCCCTCTGCCTACACCGCACAAGTGGTATGATAAAGGTAGTAATTGACAGTTTTTGGCAGAATAGTAAATAGGAAACTAACTAGCTTCTGATTGGACGACCTACTGACCACCTCACTTCTGAGAGGTCGGCCTCGAGCGATTCGACTTTCACACAAGGTCATGGGGATATTCCGCACTTGCGCTCATACCACGCGTTGTATATTTCACATGCCAAAGCTTTTAACACTTGTAAAGCATTTAGATACTGGGTCTAACACACAACCCCACTAGAGAATGACAAAACCTATATCACAGGCCGTCTCTTTCTTGGAAAAAAAAAACGTAAATACCAGATAACAGACTGCGACACCCATAACCTAGACCACGGTAGACTAGTCCAACCAACTTATCAATGGAGAAGACCTACAACTGGTGGTGCGCAAATGGGGAGACCATCGTAAAAATAACCCATAAATGCAGTTTACCAAAACACCAGAGGGCATTGACATTGATCGTTTACTTTCTTCTGTACTATAGAGTACCTGGTCAGTAGTTTTTTCTAGCACAATGAGGCGTGTCCTCTTCCTCCGTGGCCCGCTCCCCCTTTCCCCGGTCATCCAACCTCCTCTTCTCTTTGTTTTCTTCCTCAACGGTATCAACCTTCTCAGCATCATCGCTTTTTGTTTCTTTCTTGAATCTTTCTACTTCGCATTTTTCTTTTGGAGTGCAAGTTTTAGATTCTTTCAAGTGTCTGTCATTTAATTAATGATCCCAATCTTTTTTCACGAATAAACAACGCATTGAAATGGGAAATGCTAATGGAACATCATCATCATCATCTTCATGTGCCCTGCCAACTGGCGAAGGCGCTCATGCGTCTCCACAGATCACGATCCCTGGTAGCCTGGAACAGCTCTCTTGATGATTTTCCTCCAAGCCATCGTTTCAGCTCAGCCAGCATTGTCTCTCTTGGTCAGCCTCTACCCCTTTTTCCACTGATCTTACCAGTTGTCACGATGTTCACCAATGTCTCTCTTCTCATTATGTGGTAAAAAAACAGTGTTTGTCTCTTTCTTATTATTGTACTTATTAGCTTGTTTCAGGCAATCGTTGTTAGTTACTCTGGCCGTCTAAGGTATTCGCAACATTCGTCTCAGAAACCACATTTCTATTGCTTCAAAATTCTTTTTAATGAAACTTATGAATCGAAATCAATAAAAAGGAAACAAAACGCCACTGAAAGATATAGACAATTACATGAGTGCTGACAATTTCCAGTTCTTCATGTTGTATCATTTTGGCGGTGTAGTCGAGAAGCGGCTGGCCCAATGGTTAGAGCGCTTTCATTCGGGAGACCCAGGTTCGAATCCTCGGTAAGGATAGGTATTTTTTTCCCCACCTGCACAGTCCGTGGCGACAGCACTAGCCATGCGACCCTAAATCATCAAGCTCAAAGACCCCCTGACCCCCCTGAGTCCCCCCCCCCCCCCCCCCCTGCCTACACTGCAAAGTGGTTTAATAAAGTCAGTTTTGGTGGTGTTGGTGGGGAAACAATGCGAAGGAGGAACAAATCTGGGGGCCTTTGAGCTTAAGTATTTGTGGCGGCAGGTGCAGTGCTGTCGCCACAAACTGTACAGTGTACAAGTTAGGATTTTAGTTTTGTCCCTGATAGAAAAGACCCAAAACCTTATGAAGGATTCGAACCCGGGTCTCTCCATAATCCGTTTCATTCAAACGGGACGGTTAACTATCCTAGGCTGCTCCGTTCTTGTAGTTGGGCAGGTTTACAGAAGAAAAACTGGTTGCATCAATGACGACACTACTCATTTTGTTTAGTTTATTTTTTGTCTCCGGTGTTTATATTAAAGACGTTCAATGAATCTTGTGGGGGTTGACACGAAGCAGGTGCCTTGCTCTCTCTCTGTCTCTTCACGTCAGTTCTGACTTGAGATATTTAATTAGTTGCGTATTTTTTACAGGACGTTGCAGAACCAACCCCAGCACTTTCTAGCTGTTGTGGTTTTTCTAGGCAAATTCTGCTTTCTGTTGTCAATATCTACTTATGCCGCTAGGCGTTGCCGTTCATCGGACTATCGACACGAGCCAGGGCCCGCTCAGTCGCTTGATATGCCGTGATGTTTTGCAGTGTCAATGTGTCAGTGACTCCTTCAATCCATGTTCTTCTCGGTCTTCCCCTGCCTCTTGGTGTTTGATTTTCAGGTTGTACGCTCTTGCTGCTGTCATCGTTGGTTTCATTCTCATTAGATGGCCAAACCATTTCATTTTTAGTTTCTCAATAAATCTTGGGATAACGTCGTTTCTCATTCGATCTCTTCTGGTTTTATTGACAGCCATTCTCAAACATCTTATCTCGCAGGTGGTTAGTTTTATTTCATGTTCTTTTGTCAGTGTCCAAGTCTGACACTGGTAACCTAAAGTCGGTATAAATATTGCATTTATAATTTGTCTTTTTGTCTCTATTGGGATAGCAGGGTATTTCAAAATTGGAGCAA
>CAJHNH020005190.1:533268-578268 GCA_905116865.2 Candidula unifasciata
CAAACCAGCCTGGTATCAGTTGGAGTTGCTGTTTAGGCACAGACCAAACCAGCCTGGTATCAGTTGGAGTTGCTGTTCAGGCACAGACCAAACCAGCCTGGTATCAGTTGGAGTTGCTGTTTAGGCACAGACCAAACCAGCCTGGTATCAGTTGGAGTTGCTGTTCAGGCACAGACCAAACCAGCCTGGTATCAGTTGGAGTTGCTGTTCAGGCACAGACCAAACCAGCCTGGTATCAGTTGGAGTTGCTGTTTAGGCACAGACCAAACCAGCCTGGTATCAGTTGGAGTTGCTGTTCAGGCACAGACCAAACCAGCCTAGTATCAGCTGGAGTTGCTGTTTAGGCACAGACCAAACCAGCCTGGTATCAGTTGGAGTTGCTGTTCAGGCACAGACCAAACCAGCCTAGTATCAGTTGGAGTTGCTGTTTAGGCACAGACCAAACCAGCCTGGTATCAGTTAGAGTTGCTGTTCAGGCACAGACCAAACCAGCCTGGTATCAATTGGAGTTACCGTACGCGCACAGACCAAACCAGCCAGGTATCAGCTGGAGTTGCTGTGCGGGCACAGACCAAACCAGCCAGGTATTAGCTAAAGTTGCTGTTCGGGCACAGACCAAACAAACCTGGTATAAGCTGGGGTTGCTGTAGGGGCACAGACCAAACCAGCCTGGTATCAGCTGGAGTTGCTGTTCACAGACCAAACCAGGCTGGTATCAATTGGGGTTGCAGATTTCAGCTGTGACTCCTAGATTTCACTGTCACCGATTGTTTAGAAAATGACAATAATTCTTATGTAGTTTCGTCTGTTTGGTGGGATTGTTCATTCTCAGTTTTTCCTGCCAGGTGCAATTGATTTGTACATTTTTAAAGTACAGAAGTAACCCCCCCCCCCCTCCCCCCCCCCCCCAAAAAAGAAAAGTGTATACAAAAAATACCAGACATTAAAAGCCAAGAGTAAAAATCTGCACCAGAACTTCTCTGTACACCACAACATTCCTAAACAATATCTTTAAACACCACAACATCCCTAAACAACATCTCTAAACAACATCCCTAAACAACATCCCTAAACAACATCCCTAAACAACATCCCTAAACAACATCCCTAAACACCATAATATCCTTTAACACTACAACATCCCCAAACACCACAACATCCCCAAACACCACAACATCCCCAAAGACCAGAACATTGCCAAATACGACAACATCCCCAAACACCACAACATCCCCAAACACCACAACATCCCCAAACACCACAACATCCCCAAACACCACAATATCCCTTAACACCACTACATCCCCAAACACCACAACATCCCCAAGCACCACAACATCCCTAAGCACTACAAAATCCCCAAACACCACAACATCCCTAAGCACTACAACATCCCTAAGCACTACAATATCCCGAAACACCACAACATCCCCAAACACCACAACATCCCCAAACACCACAACATCCCCAAACACCACAACATCCCCAAAGACCACAATATCCCTTAACACCACTACATCCCCAAACACCACAACATCCCCAAACACCACAACATCCATAAGCACTACAATATCCCCAAACACCACAACATCCCCAAACACTACAACATCCATAAGCACTACAATATCCCTAAGCACTTCAATATCCCAAACACCACAACATCCCTAAGCACTACAATATCCCTAAGCACTACAATATCCCTAAGCACTACAATATCGGTAAGCACTACAATATCCCTAAGCACTACAATATCCCTAAGCACTACAATATCGGTAAGCACTACAATATCCTCAAACACCACAACATCCCTAAGCACTACAATATCCCTAAGCACTACAATATCCCTAAGCACTACAATATCCCTAAGCACTACAATATCCCTAAGCACTACAATATCCCCAAACACCACAACATCCCTAAGCACTACAATATCCCTAAGCACTACAATATCCCCAAACACCACAACATCCCTAAGCACTACAATATCCCTAAGCACTACAATATCCCCAAACACCACAACATAGCAAAACACCACAACATCCCTAAGCACTACAATATCCCCAAACACCACAACATAGCAAAACACCACAACATCCCTAAGCACTACAATATCCATAAACACTACAACATCCCCAAACACCACAACATCCCTAAGCACTACAACATCCCCTAACACCACAACATCCCCAAACACCACAACATCCCTAAGCACTACAATATCCCCAAGCACCGCACGACTACCTAATTTTCTTGAAGCAGGACGCACATATATCCCCGGGAAGACACTCTAATCACTTGTATATATCCTGGCTTTAAATTTGATTTCATCGTCACTCAATTTTTGCATCTGTTGAAAAGTCGCAATTTAAAATAAAATACAGAAAGCCTTGCATCGCTTTTATGGCTTACTTATCTGTCTGGTTCTATCTAATTCAATCACCTTTTCTCTGTTTGTGTTTGTTTTTGAGTTTGACATTTTTGGGGAGACAAGTCCTGTAAATGTACACAACATATGTGCATACATGTAGTTCAAATAGTCGGCTTAAGAGCTCCCAATGTTTTTTGCAAAGAATCAGCTAAAAGAATTCACTGATTTTTTCTTCATTATTAAAATAATGTTAGTTTATTCATGAAAACATTGTTGAGCCTATTTGAATCAGACTGTGCTGTTTATCACCCTTAACCCTTTGGAGACGGAGCAGTTTTTGAGTTCCAGTGCCAATAAGACGAAATTTCAGGAGGCGATTCTCTTGTTCGCTTAGTTTACACGTAACATTTAACAGAGAAAAAGCGTCTAATTACCATATACAAGCAAAATTATACATATTGAATGAAACTATAACAATCTTTATGAATTCTACTGACATCTCAACGTTTATTTGAATTAGCTAATTTTGCATACGCTTGTCTAGGGTTCAAGCACGACCGGCTCCAACTGAAGGTCCGTGCTGCTGACGTCACCGGGTCGGAGTAACGATGCGTTAACGCATCACCTTAGACAATAAATCAAAAACCACTATTCCGGTTTATAGCTGACATTAGGGCTTCCATTAACACTCAAATGTTGCTGACGCAGAAAGGCGCCTCTTTCCAAAAATAAAAAGGTGGAATAAGCGGCTTTCGGGGGTCTCTATGCACACAATTCTAACATCTTTTGCCAAAAGAGTTCACTGTTGCAATATGGAACCCGGAAGCTCCGCCTTTTCCTCTGTAAATTCAAGTCCCTTACAAGATCATTCCGTTCTATTTCTGTTTTTAAGTGTGGTTGAGTTTGCTAAGAATCTAGGACGACTGAGACTGGTGTTTCAAGGCCACCATGTAATCTTCTTTATCAGTGCAAGCAGTTGAAAATTCTGGCCGTCTGGAAAATGGCAGGCCAACGCTATGCGGTATCGGGCGTATTGTAGAGGTGATGTTTGCATCCCCCAGAGCCAATTTGTTGTTCTTTGATATGCCTTTCCCGGTTGGACGGACCATTCAAAATTAACAGTTGTTGAAGTGATCAGTTGACTGTGTAAATCACTGGATCTACAAATATCGTATCTTGCCGTTCGCCAGTCAATAGCCTAGCTTTTGATGTGCAAATGTGTTGGAGCATCTGTGTGACTCTTACCTGTCATCCTTGTCTTCTATTCTGCAGCCTAAATACAAACTGCACGCCTTCTGAATCACTTTGGTTATGTTTCGTTTTTGTTACAGAAATTTTACCTTACCACATTTACAACAAAAATTATCTGCCCTGCTTACACATGTCCTAAACATTTGTAATTGCAATACTTTTGATACGGATAAATGCACTAATGGCAAGAACTGTAAACGAGAGAATAGATTAAAAAGCAAAGTGACCTATTTATAGGTCGGATTCCATCATCAGCTTCTATTTACATTTCTATCTAACACTAGAAAAAAAAAAACACACACACAACCGCAACAACAGTTGCATTATAAAAGTTAGTTGTGTATCCTTTACGGGACGTTGCAGAACCAACCCCAGCATTTTTTGGCTGTTTTGTTTTTTCTAGGCAAATTTTACGTTCAGTAGTTTGCCATTGCTTACTAAACGGTCAGTGCTTGATACCACTGTCGAAACCAACGCACGACAAATCTTCCGCAGCTGGGTTCGAACCAGGCACCCCGACATCACGAAGCAGTTGCATTATAAATGTATATATAAAGTGACCGTAATTAAATAAACTAGTGGCATATATCTTGGAAACTAGTAAATCAAAACTGTTTAAATGTCCCTGTTTTTATCTGTTTTTGTTTTTGGTACATTCTGGTTGTTGACCAGTGTAATCTTTTGTTTAGGCCAACAGGTGTCTTGTCCCGGAAGCTTAAAAAGGGAATTGTTAACAATAATGTCATGATCAGTGGAGTCACAGATAACAACAACAACAACAAAAAAGAAAGAAAAAAGAAAAGAAAAGAAAACAAAAAAAAAAAACCTTTTTCCACGCCTGTCAGTCGTATTGGGTATATAGAGCTAGATTTAAATTTCATGGACCAAACGGCACTTCGTCTGGGATGTGGTCAAGATCACATCGGCCGCCTTTACTTCCCAGGTCTGTACCTGGTACCCACTTAAGACTGGGTCGAACAAGGAGCAAAAGTAATTGTTTTAAAAATAAAAATCCGGCCTTGTCAGGAACTGAACCCACTACCTTCCGATCCACAGCCTAGCGTCTAGCCACGTGACCACGTGACATGATGATTTTTAAGACTACCTTCTGTGTGTCTTATATGATGATGATTACCTTGATTAATTGTGTAATATTACTTAATTATATTGTTTATCTGATATTTTAAATTTGTAAATATTACTTTACTGTTTAATTATTATTCCTGGAGGAAATGTTTGAATCAGTGAAGCCCTGGGATTAGAGGTTGCAACGAGTAGGCCTATTCTTGAGTGCTGCATGCTACCAGTTTTGACACATGTCTATGGGTAATGAACAGTTCCTAAGCAAAGTAAACATTGACCAAGGCCGTGGCAATGTTGCATTGCCGGGGAATTCTGAACAATGTATTCGCTAGTTAATGCGGGTATTCTAAATGTTTTTAATGGCGCTCAGATGCAAAAAGAGAACTTATTCCCAAAATAAAAAATAGCTGTTAATCATGTTTTGCCAGAAAGGAGCTGGAACATGTGTCAGGCAAAGTAATTTATGGAAGTTGAGATGGAGGCAGATAATGGCAGGAGGATTTTCTTGGCGGCCTTCTTTAGACGAAAGAGTGTCAGAACAAGATGGGACGAATCCTTTAAGGCAGTGCTTTCTATCTGGGTGCATGTCAACATCGCATACCTCCCGCCCAACTCTCAACAAAACAAAATGTGATTAATACGAGGGGGACACACGAGAAAAATCACAAGCACTGCTCACATGAAAGTGACATAAATCACAGTGTCAAATATCACAAGAAATCCTCACCAACAACTTATGCCTTAATATTCCTGTGATGGCTGACAACGTTTCGTCTTGAGGATATCTTTTGTCTGATGTTGGACAAGGCGAAAGGGAGATCATTCTCTACATCAAGCTGTCTGCGCTGTTTTATTGTTGTGGCTGTTACAGCTGAAAATTCGCATTATTACAAATACAAATGAACTTAGTTTTAAAATTACCTGATGCCCCCTTGAAACTACCTCAACTCCCCCTTCCCTCTTCATTCCAACTCCGAGGCCTGAGGGAATCGCAGGATATGATGACCTACCATCGCCCACACTATATGGACATCATCTATCGAAAACCGATTGGTCTATATTCTTCTTCTACGTTCGACTTCAGCCATGTTAAACATTGAGTCTCGCCTGGACGATAAGTCTAAGGTAGCCGCCGGTCATCAACAGGACGATGAGTCAAAGGTAGCCGCCGGTCATCAACAGGACGATGAGTCTAAGGTAGCCGCCGGTCATCAACAGGACGATGAGTCTAAGGTAGCCGCCGGTCATCAACAGGACGATGAGTCTAAGGTAGCCGCCGGTCATCAACAGGACGATGAGTCTAAGGTACCCGCCGGTCATCAACAGGACGATGAGTCTAAGGTAGCCGCCGGTCATCAACAGGACAATGAGTCTAAGGTAGCCGCCGGTCATAAACAGGACAATGTGTCTGAGCTCGCCGCCGGTCATCAACAGGACGATGAGTCTACGGTCGCCGCCGGTCATAAACAGGACGATAAGTCTAAGGTAACCGCCGGTCATAAACAGGACAATGAGTCTAAGGTAGCCGCCGGTCATCAACAGGGCGATGTGTCTACGGTAGCCGCCGGTCATCAACAGGACGATAAGTCTAAGGTAACCGCCGGTCATCAACAGGACAATGAGTCTAAGGTAGCCGCCGGTCATAAACAGGACAATGAGTCTAAGGTAGCCGCCGGTCATCAACAGGACGATGAGTCTAAGGTAACCGCCGGTCATAAACAGGACAATGAGTCTAAGGTAGCCGCCGGTCATAAACAAGACGATGAGTCTAAGGTAACCGCCGGTCATAAACAGGACAATGAGTCTAAGGTAGCCGCCGGTCATCAACAAGACGATAAGTCTAAGGTAGCCGCCGGTCATCAACAAGACGATAAGTCTAAGGTAGCCGCCGGTCATCAACAAGACGATAAGTCTAAGGTCGCCGCCGGTCATCAACAGGACGATGAGTCTAAGGTAGCCGCCGGTCATCAACAAGACGATGAGTCTAAGGTAGCCGCCGGTCATCAACAGGACGATGAGTCTAAGGTAGCCGCCGGTCATCAACAGGACGATGAGTCTAAGGTAACCGCCGGTCATCAACAAGACGATAAGTCTAAGGTCGCCGCCGGTCATCAACGGGACGATGAGTCAAAGGTAGCCGCCGGTCATCAACAGGACGATGAGTCTAAGGTAGCAGCCGGTCAACAACAAGGCGATAAGTCTAAGGTCGCCGCCGGTCATCAACAGGACAATGAGTCTAAGGTAGCCGCCGGTCATCAACAGGACGATGACTCTAGGGTCGCCGCCGGTCATCAATAGGACAATGAGTCTAAGGTAGCCGCCGGTCATCAACAGGACAATGAGTCTAAGGTAGCCGCCGGTCATCAACAGGACGATGACTCTAGGGTCGCCGCCGGTCACCCACAGCCTGTGTTTAATTTAGCCCCGTTAGCTTTTGTCTCTGAACTCTTTATAAAATAGCATAGCTCTTGACCTGTTAAGATCATGGAAGTGTATTGATGGACGCAGCTTCTTTTCTTCGACTACCCCCTTTAGTGTTCCTTAAAGTAGTCCTTACAATCGAATCATGACGCTCCACGTGACCGAATCAAGCTAGCCTGCAACGTTTTACCACTTGAAATTTCTCATTTTTTGCCAGAGCTCAGCATGCCACACACGGTCAAACGCTTTCATGAAGCCAATATATTTATGTTGATGTTGTGAGTTGTTTTCTCTCATTGTTCTGACATTGCAGATTTGTTCCGTGGCGCTTCTATTTTCCGGAAACCCACCTGTTCGGCTAGTATTTCTTCCGAATTTGCTTTCAATCTGTAAAGCAATATCTTTATCGTTATTTTGCTTGCATGGGTGATACGACTAATTGCTCTATAACTGTTGCAGCTTTTCAGATTTCCTTTGTTTGGCAGTGGTATCACCAACAATTCTGTCCATTCAGTAACCCATTTTTGTGTCACCCACATTCTCTAGCATACCCCTGTCACCACCTTAGTTATGTGTTCTCCTCCATATTTCAAAAGTTCCACTGGGACATTGTCCAGACCTGGCGATTTCCCTCCTTTAGTGAATGTATCGCATCCTCAACGTTTTTATATCATTATTTCAAAATCGCCTTTTCTGTTCTCCATGCCATGCTGTCAGGGGCTGTAGTGTCCGGTTCTGCTCTTTATTATGAAAAGGAAAAGTATAATCTTTGATTATGGAAGTCCTTATAAAATTGCATCTATCTCTCCAATTTTCCTGTTTTCTCATTAAGGACTTGTCTGTTCTTATCCTCTATAATGGGGTACCTCGTGTCTTTGTGTGGCCTGGTTAATGTTGTTATTGTCTGGTACGCTGCCGTGTCGTTGCCCTGCTTAGATCCACCGCTCTGTACTTACTCTGGCTTTTTGATCTAAGCTCTGCTAGAAGGATATGGATCGATCCTGCAGTACACTCAGGATTCTGTCATCTCCGCATTTCTTGGTGGCACGTTCTTGCACGTCTCTTTTGCGAAGGTGTAATTGTTGCTAATAAATGTATGTCAAGTTGGTTCCAAAGTTGCTATACTGTCTTATTTCACCATCAGCCATTTGCCCTCTTCACAAATAAGGTGGTCTGCATTGGATCTTCACAACACGCACTGTCTCTTTTCTTAGTGGTGCACTAACTAAGACGTCTGTTCGCCCCTCCCTAGATGTTGTTCTCCCATTTGTAACGTTGTCTACCTCATGCTTTTTGCCTTCGACCTACCCTTTGGTATGGTTTTTTAAAAACCTATTATGTCTTTTTAAGTGGTCAAAACATTTAAATTCTCTTTTTTTTTGTTTCTATAAAAAAATGTTCTTTTTAATCTCAGTCTTTCCAGAACCTAGGTATTTGATTGTTTTTGTCTCCATGAAATCCGACCCTTCTTCTGTGTATCCACATTTCCAGAGACTCAGTTCGGTTTTCTTCAAGACTTGTTTAGTGTCTAAGCTTCTCCACCATACAGCTGGGTTGAGTACACATAACATTTGACACTACTTTTTGGTATGTGTTGTTTATCTTTATAGCTGTCGATTATTTTCATATCTTTCTGAGGACAGTTTTTAGCCATTCATATTCTCTTTCTTATTTCTATTTCACCTCTGTAATCATCTATATCCATGTGTCCAAGATAGGACTTTCACACAAGGATAGTCTGAAAGCTAAATCTTCAATGAAAGGCTGACAAAAAACGCCCTGTTCACATCAAGGTACTGAATGTAATTTATTGTTACAAACACTGACACGTAACATTACATTAATAGACGTGGTAGCACAATGTAACATTACATTAGTATATGTGGTAACACAATATAACATTACATCAGCAGATATGGTAGAACTGTGTAACATTACATTAGTTTTGGTGGTAACACAATGTAACATTACATTAGTTTTGGTGGTAACACAATGTAACATTACATTAGCAGATGTAACACAATATAACATTACATCAGCAGATATGGTAGAACTGTGAAGCATTACATTAGTTTTGGTGGTAGCACAATGTAACATTACATTAGTTTTGGTGGTAGCACAATGTAACATTACATTAGTTTTGGTGGTAGCATAATGTAACATTACATTAGCAGATGTGGTAACACAATATAATATTACATCAGCAGATATGGTAGAACTGTGTAACATTACATTAGTTTTGGTGGTAACACAGTGTAACATTACATTAGCAGATGTGGCAGCATTAGAAGATATTACATTAAATGACCGCCAGTACAGAATGGAGTGTGACATTGCTAACACGAAAACGAATCATTTACCAGGTTCCAGAATAAAAGGCGAGGTCCAAGGAGCTTCGAAAAAAACAACTATGGTCGGTGATAACAAGTATCAATCAGACGGCGTCTTCACAAAGAAGGTTGGATAAATGAACCTCCAACACCCTGAGTCTCTTGTCTCGGGTGTACAGTCTCCGAAACCATTGCTCCTCCACCTCCTGGTGTTGTCATATATAAACTGTATCATCATCTACCTCCATGTGGTGTCGCAGTAGCGGATAAATAGTTTGCCTGTGGATTGGAAGGTCGTCGTTCGGGTCCTGACGGGGCCTGATTTAGTTCAAAAATGACCATGGCTCTAGGTCGACCCAGCCTTGAGTGTGTGCCAGGTGCAGTCCTGGGAGGTAAGGGAGGCCGACGTCATGCTGACAATATCACCCACCAAATGCCGATTGGTATATACAAAATAAGGTACGACCCCATATGCCTAAAACATCTGAAGGCGTGGAAAAAGGGTCCTTTTAATTTATCTCCGTCATTCTTGATGGCGTTCGACTTTCGGTACTTAATTTATAACTTACCCCTGACGTCACGACAACGTCACGGGAGATATTCCCAATAAATTCTAGGGTGTTCAGGTTGTAGTTTCTCGCGATTTATCTACAGCCAAGTTAAGGGTTAGGCTTAGGCTTAGGGTTAGGGTTAGCATTAGAAGACACTAGATGAACACTCAAAAAAAAGCACTACACAACAGCACACTTCCACCCCTTGAAATAATGGACTGTCAGGTCAGCTGTGGATTTCCCACGGGGATTTCGTGTTTGGGGTACGTTATAAATTAAGAACCGGACTTTCCCATGTGTTACACTATTTATAATAGTGTTTTCTATAAGTTATTTGTCCTTACTTGCGATCTGCCCAGGACATCTGTGTTTGACCGGTACTGTCTCCATGAACCAAGATCTATTTTTTCCTTTGTGAATTTACATCTCCAGAGATTGCCTTCGACTTGAGTTGAGTTTTGAGCTAACAACTCCGATCACAGCACTCGGGACATCCCCATAAGCGCCCCATTTCCATCTTCAGCAGCCAGCGAACAGTTCCAGTTCCGACGTTGCTAGAAGCATGTTGATTATATGTCAGTCTGGCTTTCCCCCTAAGATGATGGATGGGATGGTTTAGTGTTTTCCCTTCAGCGTTGCAGTCTGTAGGATTAACACACCGAGGATTAGAATCCAACAGCTGCAAAATCGCGGAAACCCTATTCTGTCGTACAGCCAGATAGCATACTTACACCAAGACCGTCTGCATCTGATGGAGAAAGTCGTGATTATACCGGGCCACCTCAAGACTATAGTACCCAGTGCACCTGTAGTCCAGCATGAGTGGCTCTGAATGATGGCAACGACCGTGGCCAGAAGATGGCGGTGACTTACAACGGTTTTGATGTAACATTTTATAATAGTCAAACAAATACAATAACAATAATTAATCTAAATGACGACAATAGAAGTGAAGTGAGGATAATGGTTTCAGACAACTGATAATGAAAATGTTTATGATGAGGATGATGACGACTATGATGATGAGAGTAATTGTAACAAATAACAACATCTATAGAAATTAAATTAAAATAGATTTTATAATGATTGTTGATTACTATAGAAATAACAACAGCAAACAAAATTACAAGTGAAAAAATCCGTAATATCTAAGTAATAATGATTGTTTTTTCATGATGATGATATAAATATTATAAATTTGACAAAATAGAAATGTAATCTAAGTGATGCCTTTGTAACCATAACCACAACAACAACTTTAGCAATAATAATTAGGTTCAAATATATTATCAGGTTTTAAGTCATCACTGCCGCCCTAATTGTCAGTGTCAGCTAGGCTGTCACTGATTTATTGACTGCCACTGAAAAGGGGACTGTCACTAACAAGTTGACTGTCACTAACAAGTTGACTGTCACTGACAAATTAACTGTCACTGACAAGAATACTGCAAGTGACAAGTTGACTGCCAGTGACAAGTTGACTGACGCTGATAAGTAAATTTTCAGTGATAAGTAAATTGCCACTGACAAGTAAATTAACACTGACAACTAAATTGCTACTAAGAACTAAATTGCCACTGACAAGTTTGGTGCCACTGACAAGTAAATTGCAACTGACGAGTAAATTGCCACTGACAAGTGTACTGCCATTGACAAGTAGACTGACACTCAAACATAGCCTGCCGATTTTAACATACATTTCATTTAGGTTCTGGGTAATTCATTTTTTTTGTCAAAGAAAGCAACTCAGCAAGATAAATGTCTTAGTAAAGAGGTAAGCAGTTTGTGGTACTGTGGTATTCACTAAAATAATGCGTCAAGTAGTAAATTATTCACACACATATCCAGCTGCGACGAGCTGCAGCCACGGTCGGTGTTCGAAACCAGGGCGGTTCCCGGGGTTCACCCAGCCTCTAGTAAATGGGTACCAGAGTTGACACTCTGCGGTGAATGGAGGAACGTCACTGTTGCTACGGAGTTACATGCGGACGGCGACACAAGCGGAGAGTTTCTTATCAGCTGTCGGTACTGGTGGCGAAGCACTTATGGTTTATAACCGAGTGCAATGACGCTGGTTCACATCTCCTGACTTTACCTTTTTTTTTAATGATCTGTTCTGCAGTCACTGACTCACTAAAGTAGCACACCGATAACAAAATCAAGTATTGAGATATACAAGACATACTTTGGGCGATATCAGTGCTGTGGATGGACATATTCTTAAGTAATTTGAGACAATCTCCTTTTTTCTTCTTCTTTCTTCTTTCTTCTTCTTCTTCTTCTCCTTCTTCTTCTTCTTCTTCTTCTTCTTTTTCTTCTGCTTCACTTTCAGCATCTGAAGTCTTCAGCGAAAAGTTCTAGCTATTGGTGGACGTCTGGTCTTGTTTCAGAACTGGAGTTGTGAGTGAACTTCCGTAATAAAGACCTGCCTCATTTGTATGCACACATTTTTTCCAGGTAACTTGGAATATCATGTTTCCGACTGATTGACTGACCAAATGATTCCTAGTGGCAGCCGCATGTCTTGGATGTTGCATTTGTTTCAGTTCGTCTTTGTGTGCCGATTTCTGTCTTTTGTCGATTTGCTTGTGAGGTATGTTACTTTTTGGGTTGAGAGGTCATGACCTATTGACACAACTCATTTCAAAACCCTGTAGATAAGTGGTTTACCTGAGGACGTGAGGTGAGGATGGGGGGGGGGGGGGGGGAACATCCTACCTAAAATAGCACAAGGAAGTTTCCTAGAGGCATCAAGCAATTCTGATACTCGTCATCATCATATGCCCTGCCAACTGGCGTAGGCAATTATGCGTCTACTCAGATCCTGATCGCTGGTTGCCAGCTCTCTGGATGCTATCCCTCCATGCCATCGTTTCAACTCTCCTGCATAATCTCTCTTGGTCTGCCTCTACCCCTTTTTTTCACTGATCTCTCCAGGTGTCACGAAATTTTACAAAGTCTCTCTTTTCAAAACGTGGCTAAACAGTGTTTGTCTCTTTCTTGTTGATTTTGACACTATACTAATATATTTCTAGAGTTTAATTCGAAGTGTCGATTGGCAGCTTTCCGTCTTTCCAGACGATAGTTGTATAATGCGCTATGAGGAGGCATTCACTCACAACCCATGGCGAAGGCGAGTATGACTAGCAAGACCCACCCCCGTTAAAAAAAAAAAAAAGTCAAGTATGTGTGATAGGTTACCGTCTCTGTGAAGGGTCAGTCAAATGCGTATTGCCTCCGCCTCCTGTCTCAACATTCTATAGTGATTTAGTTGGTTTGATTTTGTCTCCGTGTGGCGTGACACTGCTCACTGAACCCCATATGTGTATACTCAGTGTTCCACGATCATTGTCTTATTTCCTTTTTTTTCTGTCTTTCTTCTCCAAACCTTGTCTGTCGCACTCCCAGGGGAGGTGTAGAAAATTGTAACTAGCACGCATGCTGGTCACATGTTGAAGTCCCAGCTTGTTGAGAGAGAGAGAGAGAGAGAGAGAGAGAGAGAGAGAGAGAGAGAGAGAGAGAGAGAGAGAGAGAGAGAGGAGAGAGAGAAGAAAAGTAGACCAAGTGAACTGTGAGATCGACCAAGTCTAAGTCTTTAAATTTAAAGCAATCGGTTTGATAATGGAAACTTCACAACTGAAATTCTGAGTGGTTAACGAAAATGTTCTTGAAAATGATTCCTTTGTGTGGGGATTTGATCCCTGTGTGTAGGTTTGATTCCTGTGTGTGTTGATCCCTGTTCGAGGATCTTATCCCTGTGTGTAGGTTTGATCCCTGTGTGTGGATTTGATCGCTGTGTGTAGGTTTGATTCCTGTGTGTGTTGATCCCTGTTCGAGGATCTTATCCCTGTGTGTAGGTTTGATCCCTGTGTGTGGATTTGATCGCTGTGTGTAGGTTTGATTCCTGTGTGTGTTGATCCCTTGCGGGGATCTTATAATTACTACCTATGTGGCGGTTTGCTCGGATACCCATGCTAAAGCTCTAGAAGCAGCGGCTATTTCCATTGTCATGCTTGACGTGGTTGTCTGGTAAGAGCCGCTGTCCTCATGTCTTGTTTTCCCCTTTCTTTGCGCTGTGTATGCCCATGCTGACCTTGATCCGCGCTTCACAGATCCATCTGTGTAGATGATGGTATCTTCTGGGTCTGAATGCTGATCTATCAGTTCCCTTACTTCTGTGTCTACGGCCGCAGGAATTTGATCCCTGCAGTACCTTCCTTAGAGATGCCATGCATGTCTACTGGTGTATTCGTCCATTCTTTTCCGTGACTGATCACGTCTAGGTCACATACCTGCTGAATTAGGTCCACAGCCTTTGCCATCCAAGAGCAGCCTCTTTTGAGACGCGTTCCTTTTGTGTCGTGTATAGCTTTGTGTAATGGGTGGTTAACGTCTGCCGATACCCTCATGTAAGCCTTGACCTGTGCCACTTTGTATCTGCTAGTCATAGTCGGCAGACCCAGGACATAACGCATGGCGTTGCAGGAGGTTTCTTTTGTGGAGCCGAGTATGAGTCTCATGGCCTCATTCTGTACTCGGTCTAGTCTTTCAAGCTGGGTTCTGCTGACAGTGAGGAGGCCAAGACCATAGTCAATGACGCTAAGCACAAGCCCTTGATAGAGAAGGAAAAGTAGACGTTGTTCAATATCAGCTGCTGCTAGCACCTTGAGTGCTGTCCTGGCTCTAAGTAAGACGTTGTCTACGTGGCATTTGTATGACAAGCATCTGTCAAATGTCATGCCCAGGTATTTCATAGTGTCCGCTCTCTCGATGTCCACACCACAGATGCTTACGACTGGCGTTGGAGTACTAACGATGTGGGTATTCAGAGAGAACCATGTTAAGGAGGCTTTGGACGGGTTCACACGAGCTCTTGATTCCTGGCACCACTCACTAAGTCTGTCTAGTTCGTGTTGTAGTGTGGTTGTAATTTCCTGCCTGCTTTTACCTCGACGGTAAACAAGGATATCATCTGCATACGACCTTGTTCTGCCTAGGCGTTGTGATCCCTGTGTGTATGTTTGATTCCTGTGTGTGTTGATCCCTGCGCGGGGATCTTATCCTTTGGCGTAGATTTGATCCTGTATATAGGTTTGACCCCTGTGTGTATTTGATCCCTGTGTGTAGATTTCATCCCTGTTTAGGGGTTCAGGGACCCGATGTCGATTGAGTAAGGGGTGGAAAGGGGAAGTTGGGAGAGGGAGGGGATAGGGGAAGTATAGATCCACAGTATGTTAGGAAGCCTACCATACCAGTCTATGAATTAGGTGTGTGTTTGTGTTACCTTGAAAGTCGAACTGTATCTACATGAGATGCGAGGAATCATCAGTCAGATATACACATAAGCTAGACCAGTAAATGGGTATGCACGCAAAACTCAACTTCTGAAACAACACATAAGTTCATAAGTGGACGAACAACCAGACCGTTCAGCCTTTCTTTAGAGCCGATGATAGCAAAGAAGAAAAGGAAGGATGTGATAAGTATATAGACCATAAGAGAGCAGCTCTAATGGTAGTGGTAGAGGTCGCATGGATGATAGTGGTTTTAGTAATGGTGATGGTGGTGATAACGGTAGTTGCAACAGGTTTATAGTAAAGGTGATGGTGATGATAACGGTAGTTGCGACAGGTGTTATAGTAAAGGTGATGGTGGTGATAACAGTAGTTGCAACAGGTGTTATAGTAATGGTGATGTGTGGTGATAACGGTAGTTGCAACAGGTGTTATAGTAATGGTGATGTGTGGTGATAACGGTAGTTGCAACAGGTGTTATAGTAATGGTGATGTGTGGTGATAACGGTAAATGCAACAGGTGTTATAGTAAAGGTGATGTGTGGTGATAACGGTAGTTGCAACAGGTGTTATAGTAAAGGTGATGTGTGGTGATAACGGTAGTTGCAACAGGTGTTATAGTAATGGTGATGTGTGGTGATAGTGTCCGCTCTCTCGATGTCCACACCACAGATGCTTACGACTGGCGTTGGAGTACTAACGATGTGGGTATTCAGAGAGAACCATGTTAAGGAGGCTTTGGACGGGTTCACACGAGCTCTTGATTCCTGGCACCACTCACTAAGTCTGTCTAGTTCGTGTTGTAGTGTGGTTGTAATTTCCTGCCTGCTTTTACCTCGACGGTAAACAAGGATATCATCTGCATACGACCTTGTTCTGCCTAGGCGTTGTGATCCCTGTGTGTATGTTTGATTCCTGTGTGTGTTGATCCCTGCGCGGGGATCTTATCCTTTGGCGTAGATTTGATCCTGTATATAGGTTTGACCCCTGTGTGTATTTGATCCCTGTGTGTAGATTTCATCCCTGTTTAGGGGTTCAGGGACCCGATGTCGATTGAGTAAGGGGTGGAAAGGGGAAGTTGGGAGAGGGAGGGGATAGGGGAAGTATAGATCCACAGTATGTTAAGAAGCCTACCATACCAGTCTATGAATTAGGTGTGTGTTTGTGTTACCTTGAAAGTCGAACTGTATCTACATGAGATGCGAGGAATCATCAGTCAGATATACACATAAGCTAGACCAGTAAATGGGTATGCACGCAAAACTCAACTTCTGAAACAACACATAAGTTCATAAGTGGACGAACAACCAGACCGTTCAGCCTTTCTTTAGAGCCGATGATAGCAAAGAAGAAAAGGAAGGATGTGATAAGTATATAGACCATAAGAGAGCAGCTCTAATGGTAGTGGTAGAGGTCGCATGGATGATAGTGGTTTTAGTAATGGTGATGGTGGTGATAACGGTAGTTGCAACAGGTTTATAGTAAAGGTGATGGTGATGATAACGGTAGTTGCGACAGGTGTTATAGTAAAGGTGATGGTGGTGATAACAGTAGTTGCAACAGGTGTTATAGTAATGGTGATGTGTGGTGATAACGGTAGTTGCAACAGGTGTTATAGTAATGGTGATGTGTGGTGATAACGGTAGTTGCAACAGGTGTTATAGTAATGGTGATGTGTGGTGATAACGGTAAATGCAACAGGTGTTATAGTAAAGGTGATGTGTGGTGATAACGGTAGTTGCAACAGGTGTTATAGTAAAGGTGATGTGTGGTGATAACGGTAGTTGCAACAGGTGTTAGAGTAATGGTGGTTTCAATAGTTATTGATTTGATTTTAGTAGTGGTGATGACAGTAGCAGTATTTCTTGTCATAGTGGGGATGATGGTGGTCAATTTTTTGTAGAAGTTGTAGTAGTGGGAATGGTGATGCAGTATCAGTGGAAGCAGTATAAGTTGGAGCCGTATTAGTATCAGCTGCAGTCGTCATAGTGGTACTATGGCGGCACTTTTCCTGTTGGTAAATTAGCCCAACCCTCCGATGTGAATTGTAATTGATCTGCTGGCCAGGTAACATGAGTTTAAACATGATGACGGACGAAATACACCGGACATCGAATGATTCCTTCCTTAAAATGAAATTATCCTCAAGCAACAGTCAAGCTACAATCCCGACCTCGCTTTAGCCTCGTCATGCTGTTATCTCCGTTGCCAACTAGAAGATGGTTTGACGAAGAAGACGAGGAAGACGAAAGGTTGGCCAACTGTACAGTGTTGTGGTGCGCCGTCGTATCATCCGTGACGCTAAGTCGGAACGCTTTGGACATTCCAGAGATGGTAGAGCCTCGGAACCGACGAGTCTGTCTTCGCGGCAAACAGCAAAAGAAGAGAGTTTCCAGACATCGCTTGCGGAACCGCTGAGTGCTGAAGAAGTAGAGATAAAAGTTGACGGCGTGAGTGGAGTCGGACAACATGAAAGCCAACTGGTTGATGAAGAGGTACTTGGCGTGCTCTCCCGGGTTTTGTTTGTATGACCAGTAGGGCTGGATGGCGTAGAAGAGAGCCAGTGGTGTAATGAGGAGAACGTATGCGATGCAGACAACAACCAACATGATAGTGATTTGCCTCTGTTGTCGCGTAGTTTCTGCTACTTGAGAGGCCTTGCTTGTTAGTTCTCTCTGAAAATAATAAAAAAGTAATAAAAATAATGATAATAATGAGAATTATAGTGATTAAAGACAATGTTTGTTAATTAATATTATACAGAGTGGTTGATGTTGCTGATTCTGGGTGGTTAAGGGCCAGGTGATCTTCTCACTGAGTGTATGCCTGTTGGATGTCCTAGGCAGAAACTAAGCTATTGGACAACCTGGGCAGACACTAGTCTTTGAGGCGTCCTGGGAAGACACTAGTCTTTGAGGCGTCCTGGGCAGACACTAGTCTTTGAGGCGTCCTAGTCAGACACTAGTCTTTGAGGCGTCCTGGGCAGACACTAGTCTTTGAGGCGTCCTGGGCAGACACTAGTCTTTGAGGCGTCCTGGGCAGACACTAGTCTTTGAGGCGTCCTGGGCAGACACTAGTCTTTGAGGTGTCCTGGGCAGACACTAGTCTTTGAGGCGTCCTGGGCAGACACTAGTCTTTGAGGCGTCCTAGTCAGACACTAGTCTTTGAGGCGTCCTGGGCAGACACTAGTCTTTGAGGCGTCCTGGGCAGACACTAGTCTTTGGGGTGTCCTGGACAGACACTAGTCTTTGAGGTGTCCTGGGCATACACTAGTCTTTGAGGTGTCCTGGGCAGACGCTAGTCTTTGAGGTGTCCTGGGCAGACACTAGTCTTTGAGGTGTCCTGGGCAGACACTAGTCTTTGAGGTGTCCTGGGCAGACACTAGTCTTTGAGGTGTCCTGGGAAGACACTAGTCTTTGAGGTGTCCTGGGCAGACACTAGTCTTTGAGGCGTCCTAGTCAGACACTAGTCTTTGAGGCGTCCTAGTCAGACACTAGTCTTTGAGGCGTCCTAGTCAGACACTAGTCTTTGAGGCGTCCTAGTCAGACACCAGTCTTTGAGGCGTTCTGGGAAGACACTAGTCTTTGAGGCGTCCTAGTCAGACACTAGTCTTTGAGGCGTCCTGGGCAGACACTAGTCTTTGAGGTGTCCTGGGCAGACACTAGTCTTTGAGGCGTCCTAGTCAGACACTAGTCTTTGAGGTGTCCTGGGCAGACACTAGTCTTTGAGGCGTCCTAGTCAGACACTAGTCTTTGAGATGTCCTGGGAAGACACTAGTCTTTGAGGCGTCCTAGTCAGACACTAATCTTTGAGGCGTCCTGGGCAGACACTAGTCTTTGAGGCGTCATGGGAAGACACTAGTCTTTGAGGCGTCAAGGGAAGACACTAGTTTCTAAGGCATCCTGGACAGACATTAGTCCTGTAAGATATCCAGGTCAGAAACCAGTCTGTTGAATCTCCTAAGCTGGTAATTGGCTATTGGCAAGCCTAGACAGACAATAGTCTTTGGGGCATCCTAAGCAGACAGTAGTCTGTTAAGTTATCTTAGACAGACACTATTGTGTGGGACATGCTGAGCAGACAGTATTCTGTGGAACATCCTGGGCAGACATAATTCTGTGGAACATCCTGGGCAGACATAATTCTGTGGAACATCCTTGGCAGACATAATTCTGTGGGACATCCTGGGCAAACATAATTCTGTGGAACATCCTTGGCAAACATAATTCTGTGGAACACCATGGGCAGACATAATTCTGTGGGACATCCTTGGCAAACATAATTCTGTGGGACACCATGGGCAGACATAATTCTTTTGGACATCCTGGGCAGACATAATTCTGTGGGACATCCTGGGCAGACATAATTCTGTGGGACATCCTGGGCAGACATAATTCTGTGGGACATCCTGGGCAGACATAATTCTGTGGGACACCATGGGCAGACATAATTCTGTGGGACATCCTGGGCAGACATAATTCTGTTGGACACCATGGGCAGACATAATTCTGTGGGACATCCTGGGCAGACATTTTCTGTGGGACAATGGGCAGACTGTGGGACACCATGGGCAGACATAATTCTGTGGGACATCCTGGGCAGACATAATTCTGTGGGACACCATGGGCAGACATAATTCTGTGGGACATTCTGGGCAGACATAATTCTGTGGAACATCCTGGGCAGACATAATTCTGTGGGACATCCTGGGCAGACATAATTCTGTGGGACATTCTGGGCAGACATAATTCTGTGGAACATCCTGGGCAGACATAATTCTGTGGGACATCCTGGGCAGACATAATTCTGTGGGACATCCTGGGCAGACATAATTCTGTGGGACATCCTCGGCGTACATAATTCTGTGGGACATCCTGGGCAGACATAACCCCGTTGGACATTCTCGACAGCCACTATTCTATGGAACATCCCAAACAGACACTAATTTGTCGGACATCCTGGGTAGACACAAGTCTGTGGGACATCCTGAGTATATACTAGCATGTGTGACAATGGGACATCCATGGCAGACACTAGTATGTGCGCATCCTGTTTAGATACCACTTTGTGGGACATCCTAAGCAGGCATTAATCTATAGTGATCCTCAGCTGACACTAGTCTGCTGAGCATTCGGGGCGTGCACTGTTCTATTGGGCGAAACGAGCAGGCCACCATCACATGAGACATCCACAGCAGAGAGTAGTCGATGGGACATCGGTATACACGATTTATGGTGGTATCATTACTACTGATATTTAATTTTTTTTTTCTTGCAGTAGGTTTTAGACCTAGAAAGTATTTCCTTCCCTGGGCACAAACATTCCTGTACGTTCAAGCGACAATTACGTGGTACAGGAAGTTTTGATCAAGGCCTTTCTTGCTAACAGAAACTGCAAAAGAAAAACCAAACTGTGCTGAGCTGTTACCTGCACTATAGCCGAGTGTCGAATCCCTTTGATAATGAGGGCGTTGAGAACAATGAGCAGCAGTGCTGGAAGGAAAGCGTAAATGACGGCGTCCAGCCAGTACCAGACTCGCATGAACCAGTCGTAGTCGCCGCTGGGCTGACATTTGTAGTCCCCATTCTTGTCGATCATCTCAGAGGTGATGGCAAAGTGGCTGTTGAGTCCGAGTAGAACGATAGCGATCAACAACAGGCCGCCAGCGTGCAACCTTCTGTGGATGGTGGGAAAAGTTCACAAAAGCATAATCAATCAAACAATCAATCAATAAACAATCAATCTCCATGTCATTTACAGGATGACGCTCTCTTCACGGAACGCCTGAAAGTCTCCTTTCTCTAACCAAATCTTTAGCCCTCTGCGCTTTTATTGTCAATCAAGCTTCAACGTCTTGTATCCACGTTCGCAGAAGTCGGCCTCTGCCTCGACTTCTGTAAACTGAACCTTTGGTCAGTTCTCTATAGACCATCACAATAAAGACACGATTACAACAGAATCTCAGTCACAAAAGAAACTGCATAACAAAACGAACAGAACCAGAAACAATGATTTGATTAAATAGTCCTGAAAAGTATCATAACATCAGCCAGGAGATGAACTTTCCAAATAAAGTCAGTAAAGAACTGCAATCGATGAAGTGAAAAGCAAACAGAAAGGAAAGCATGATAAAAACATTTTCGACATTTTGGACCCCGAGTAAAATTAGTTAAATAAACCTGTCCTAAGCTATTGGCAGCTCTGAAGACCCTAATGTTTAAAACTACACCAACTAATCTCAAAAATAAACTTTCAAATATATACCTCTTTCCAATATACTAATGCTATAAACATATTGTCGTGGTACATTTTATTATTGAACTGAAAATTACTGAAAATTTTCTGAACTGTGAGATTGTGAAACTCTCCTAAATACTCATCCACGGGCAGAGATACTGACATGTGAAGCAAATACCGAAGAGCCTGATTTTAAAGAAGTACTGTATGTCATAACACGGCTTGAAAACAATAAAGCAACTGGTGCTGTTGGAATTGCAGCTGAACTTATAAACGAAGGTAGTCATGCATTACATGCAAAGACATATGAATTAATCAAACTAGTTTAGAAAACGGAGAAATTACCCACGGATGGAAAATTTCATTAGTAATACCCATTTTTTTAAAAAAAAAAGGGTAAATGTAAATTATAGAGGTATATCACTGTTATCTACAAGCTATAACATACTATCGGATGTACTGCCAAACAGACTAAAACCATACGTCGAAGACATATTGGGAGATAAACAATAAGGTTTCTGACAGAAAACATCAACAACAGATTAAATATTCGTTTCACGGCAAATAACAGACCAAAACTGGGAACATAGAAATGTATAAAATGTTTCTGTAGATTTCAAAAAAGCTTATTATAGTGCACTTAGAAGCAGTTTAAGGAAAACGAAAACAGTTAATTACCATGACCAAATTATGTATGGAAGACACATACAAGATAGTAACATTTAAAGGCAGAAAGTCAGATCTTTTTCAAATAATATCTGGTTTATAGTAAGGAGGTGATGCTCTGTCCATATTTCTGTTCAACTTGGCCCTGGAGAAAATTCTAAGGACATTGAAACAAGAATTTACTGTAGGAGAATCTCCAAGAATACTAGAATATACAGATAGCTTTGATATCGTTGGAGAAAATGAACTAGGGACGGTAAAGATCATGACTTTGTGAGAAAAAAAAAAAGCAGCTTAGAAAATGGGACTAGTTATCAGTCAAGATAAGACAGAATATATGAGAATAACATAACAGGGAAAAGCCACATACAAGTCGATAATATGAAAATCAAACGAACGGAAGTATTTGGGTGCAATCTTCAACTGCTCCAACATGCTGAAAGAAGAAATACATTCTAGAATACAATCTGGAAATAAAGTTGACTATGCCCTTCAACATCTGTTAAAGTCAAAGTGTCTGTCTCGCAACATCAAGATCGAAATTGAGAAAACTTTGATAAGACCAGTTGTATGGAAATAAAACTTGGAGCATAAATAAAAAGAGACAAAGCCTTATTGCAAATTTTCAAAAACAGTCTTATGACGAATCTTTAGACCCATTAAAGATATAAACAGCGGAGAGTGAAGAGTGCGAAACAGCGAGAAAATTTGCAATCTGTTTAAATCACGATTGATCACTGGCATCATGAGGTTTAATAGACTGAAACAGGATGGGGCATACTGAGAGAATATCAGATGACAGTGAGGTAAAATCTGTATACACAAGGGAGTCGAATGGTGGTAGACCACGAGGCAGACCAAGAAGACGATGGGGAGATAATGTCAAGATAGACCTACAAACACATGGTGCCACCAACTGGAAAGAGAAGGCCAACCAGAGAGATGGGTGGAGGCGGGTGATAACTGTAGCACTGAACCACAATGACTCGGAGTGCTGAAGCAGAAAAAGTCATTTTTTTTTAGTAAAAGAAATTATAAAGAGTGTTTACAAAATTACACAAATTATTTATTTCTCATAAGAGCTCTGCCACAAAAAAACTGCATTTGTGACTAAATAAAGGGTGGGTGGGGGGGGGGAGGGGTAATTTGATGTAACCCCTGCAAATTATGAGGCCCTAAGCTGCAGTTTAGTAAGCTAATGCCTAAATCCAGCACAGCAAGTCTGGGAGGTAAAGGCGATCCTATCTAACCCTTACAGACCCCTGCAAGATACACATAAATGATTGAGCAATGTCATTTAGCTAACTGGACCAGGTTGTTACCTCTAACTTACACTCGTATTTCTATCAATTTTCGAGTTAGCATAATATCGCAAACAGCAACATCGCCTGAACAACTCACACGGCAGGTCAGATATTGACATCATTGTTGTCTGTCTGCGCCACTCACACAGACATGTCTTGACTGACAACAGAGATCCCAAACACAACGTGGGATGTACAGATAAAGCTTCCAATTTATTTGGGGGAAAGCCTTCTTCGCTGAATAATGTCACATTTCCTAAAAACTTCCAGACATGTCGACAGACGGGCAAATACTTTGTCTGATCAGACTTTGAAGACATTCGAAACAGACTCCAGCAGACGCGAAAGTCGTGGTGTAATTCGGAGATTTTACGGCTAATCCCGACGATTTCCCACCAAGTTCAAGTGCAGACGTCATTCAGAACACGAAGCGAAAATAATGGCAGAAAATGACAAAATGAATGTTTGAAGACAGCATGTGTCAGTAAAGTAAACGGCCTTTTCCATGCCGTATGGGGCATACGGTGCTAAAACAATATTTTATAGACAAATCGGCACTAGATGGGTGTGATAGTCAAAATCACTCCGACCGCCTTTACTTCCCAAGACTTTACCTTTTACCCGTTTAAGGCTGAATCGGGAAACTGGAAACTTAAATTAAAGCAAGCTGTGGCTGGATTGTACAGTGAATGTTATGCAAAAAATCCATGACCACACAATACAGTTGATAATGTATCGATTTTCCCCACCTATCTTCAGCTTAATAAGGACCAATGCGAAACAAAGAGGAGAGGAGTGAATCAAAAACAGGTCATGTTTAAAAAAAAAGTATTAGAGTAACTGTCAATAGAGGACAAAACATAATCAAAATATGAAATGTAGATTTTACTGTACTAGTTGCACAAAATGAAAAAAAGATCATTGATATTTAGTTAATCATGTTTTCTCACACAGTGAGAAATTAGAGCTCGAACTCAAGAAGAGGAAAACAAAAAGTTGTGATCATCTCGGAGAAAGAAAAGAAAACAAAATACAGAAATATAACATCCAATAAAATGGAGAAAATCAATTAAAGGTGGATGGTTACAACTTCATTGTTACAGAGAGGCGTTGTTCATTCGTCCACCACAAGTGATGGGATCCACTCTTTCCTTCATCCGTCATGACACTGCAGTTGAATGTCTTGTGAGCGGAGGTGACATGGGTCCAATACGTGCCCGGAAGAGTCCTGGACAATGAAGACAGGGCACAGTGTTTGTAGACAAAGGGCCTATTTGAAGTCATTTTTTTGTGTGCCTGTCCTTCACTGTTTAGTTGCCCTTGTTCTAGATGCCTCGCAGATCGTTGCACCTTCTCGGATACATGTCAGATAGGCCTATAGTATTTTCTTTATGACCGTGGCTGCTGGGTCGACCCAGCCTTGAGTCGGTACCAAGTAAGGTCCTGGGAAGTAAAAACGGCCGTCGTGATGATGACCACTTCACCCATCTTGTACCGTTGGTCTATAAAATATAAGTCAAGGCCTATATACTCAATACGCTTGAAAGGCCTGGAACAGGGTCCTTGACTTTTGACTTGTATATTTTGACCTAGAGTGTGTCCTGACCACATCTTGATGTTGTCCGTCTATTTCAGTGTTCCGGTACCCTCACCTCTCGATCCATTATGGGTTTCACTATGTCATAACTGACGGTACAGGAGGCAGAAGACTGGGGATAAACAAGATTACAAATGCCACATGGATGGATACTAAAACGGAACACTGAGCCGGGAATGCATAGACTGACCAGCAGGTGCCACGGAGGTGGGAATTCAGCAATAAATTCAAGATAATGCTCGCTCGGAGGAGTTAATCATTTACACAGACGGTTTAGTGTCAAGAGGTAAAAGAAGTGCTTGGGGTTTCTTAGCAAAAGGTTAATGGGCAACGTTTGCTGCAGGAGAGCCTAGCATATGATACCACAACATCCAGCTTAAGAATAGAGATGGAGGCGGTCACTGCAGCTTTCCAATGGTAGAAAACACCAGACACACCCACACACACACACACACGTCGTGATTGTGGCTGACTCAGGAAGCATGCTGAGGAAGA
This sequence comes from Candidula unifasciata, assembly GCA_905116865.2. NCBI lineage: Eukaryota > Metazoa > Mollusca > Gastropoda > Stylommatophora > Geomitridae > Candidula > Candidula unifasciata. The sequence continues at coordinate 558,866 of CAJHNH020005190.1, forward strand.
TCAGGACAGGCATGCTTCGTGCAGAGTGGCATGCTTCACTGCAGAGGGCACGGAGGAGGAGTTTTGTCTGGAATTTTTTTTTACCGGGGACGACGGTGTGTTGGGAAATAAAAAGTAATAAAGCAGATGTGGTTAGTGCCTTATACAGTTTGGAAGAGCAGATGGATCACCACAGTCTGGTGAGATTGATGCAGCGGGGAGTGACGGGAGGTTCTGGCAGAAGCTCGAGGCTCAGAGAAAAGGCAAGACGGACGTTTAATCAGAATGCTACTGGCATCATTGGTATCAGAACTTTTCGCTGACTGCTAAAGATGGGGACGGAGCCCTGATGGGAATGCGTCGAGTGCTGTGATGTCGGTTCTTAGAGCAATTCAACTCAACTCAAGTGTTAGGAGAACAAACATATACTAAATAATACTGTTTGTATATAAGCAGTTAACAAAATGAGCGTAAATTCATACCTGGTGCAGATGGAGCCGACCTTGAGCGGCAAGCAGATGGCCAGACATCTCTCTACAGTCATGGCCACCAAGAGCCAGTTTGCGAACTGGGAGGTAAAAGAGCCCAAAAACTGCAACACTGCACAGCCTCTGTTGCCAATGTTGACATCAAACTTGGTTAAAGAGAAGAAGAGAATTTTGCACAACAAACACACGTTGTCTACAAACGCCAGAGTGGCCACGTAGCGAGTTGGTGATGTAAACGGCTTCATACGAAGTATCGTCATAAAGCTCACAATATTCCCCGGGAAGCCAAAGGCGAACACGATCCACAAGTAATAACTGTTGAGGAAGTAAGCGACGTGGAAGAGAACGTATTTCTCCAGTTCGGGATCAAATTTGGTGCTGCGATTGCTGCTGCCTTGGTGGAGTGTTGCCAAGGTGCTGATGGTGGTGTCCCAGAGTGCATTGCTGACCTGGATGTGACCTGCCGTGCTAGGCGAAGTCATGTTGCTATGGATGCTGTCCAACAGTAGAGTGACCTCAGCGGATTGAGAATTGCCCTCGATGTTAAGTGCAGACGTCATCTGAAATGTAAAAGTAATTAATGACATCTCTTTTCTGGGACATGGGACAAAGAATGCTTTTCACAATGTTCCAGCATTTGATCCGGTCAGTAATATATTAGGGACTTGGAATGCTTGCCATATCAAAGAGTCAGCTGATGAAACTTGAATGCATAATTGCGGGTAATTCTGGGATGTACCAGATATACCCCTGTAGTACGTATGAGATTCATACTTGCACGGCCTACTACTGGAGATAGGCTCAAAGTTCTGCAAGCAAAGTCATATCTCAGAGTCAATACAGACAAGAAGCACCTTCTGCATTAAGCTCTAGGTAGAGTTAAAGGTCACAGACGGGAAAGACGAAGGACTTGGATGACACAGGCTGATGACACAATTAGATATGTGTGCAGGCTTGATCAATTTTGCTGAGGAGAGGAGTGGGTCAAAGTTTCCCAGCAAGAATCACACTTGTATAGGGTTCTTATCACTTTAGGACGTAAGTGCAAGGGTTGACCAGCTGGTGCTGCAGAATCAGAAGTTCAACAAATGATTCATGACGATCCCCGCCCAGTTGGAACTGTGTGGAATAACAGAAGAAGTGCATGATGGTTCATAGACGTCGCTGAGTGCAACAAAGCAGGGCATACGATATCACAATATCTGGTTTGGGAATGGAGGTGGCGGCAGTCACTGCTGCCTTCCGCTGGCTTGAGAATTAGTTGTACACATACATCGTAATAGTTGGCCGTCTTTCGTAAGTAAAAGTATAGAACCTTTTCACGCGTTTAGGCGCATCAGGCATATGGAAAGAGCACCAATATTTTTACAGACTAATTGGCACTAGGTGGATAATGTGGTCAGCATACATCTAACACATTCTAAAAGTGCCGATCAATGCATAGCCTGTTTGTTTAGTATATAGAGTATTGTTACTAGAGATAGATCATGGAACTGATGCGGATGTCCTGTAGTCTTCTGAACTTAACACTCTATCCACTGATTTGCTGGACACATGTAGGCGTGGTTAGAATACCATCACACATCGTAGATTCATATGGGATCATGGCAGCCATTGATGGACAAATGTGGCGGCCAATTGAAAGACTTTCAGAACCAGTGATCATGTTAGACGTGTTTGACAGAAAATTACACAATGGCCAGCACTACAAAACGGCCGGGACACTGCTCTCATTGAGAGACAATACAGTATTATGTGTGTGTATATATATCAGGCAAAGTTAGGTTTGCACAAATGATTGGTTGTAAACAATACACAAGATTATGTACATGGTAATCTCTTTGTTATCAGTGCAGTTACTTTTCTAAATCAGTGGAAATCATTGCTGGAGGTAGAGTGCTTGTGTTGTGAGGGAGATCTAGTCATATGATAGAAATCCAGGTGTGATGTATTGAACTAAAATGCTAGAGAAGAATTCTTAGAATACCATGGGCTAGGAAGAAGAAAAAAAAAGGTAGACATCCTTGCATGAAATGAATATCAAGGAGAACTGGCTCATAAACAGCATCCTCTTCAAAAGCTGGTGTCGTATAAAAGCATCAACTCCCCTACCCCAATAGACCCGAACACAGTCTAGACACTCCTCACTAATTGGTGTATCTATATATATCGGATAGTCCTTCCGTAGATATATAGTTCGTTTGATATTGGGGAGTCCAGATGTGAGGAACATATATAAATCACTCCTAAATTAATCCTTTTTGGCGTATAGTGTCAGTATGAATGATACGACACGTTTTCAGCGCCTGTTCAAGCCTAATAGTTTGACCGCTTCACTGCGAGCATGAGCCGTATCCTTGCCTAACGGCTGTAGTCAGGGACTAAGAATCGGCTATCTTCCGAATAACGGTCCCAAATTATCGAGGCAGAAAATATACCCTAACAGGTTTGACAGCACTCAAGGTGCTAGCAGCAGCTGATATTGAACAACGTCTACTTTTCCTTCTCTATCAAGGGCTTGTGCTTAGCGTCATTGACTATGGTCTTGGCCTCCTCACTGTCAGCAAAACCCAGCTAGAAAGACTGGACCGAGTACAGAATGAGGCCATGAGACTCATACTCGGCTACACAAAAGACACCTCCTTCAACGCCATGCGTTATGTCCTGGGTCTGTCGACTAAGACTAGCAGATACAAAGTGGCACAGGTCAAGGCTTACATGAGGGTATCGGCAGACGTTAACCACCCATTACACAAAGCTATACACGACACAAAAGGAACGCGTCTCAAAAGAGGCCGCTCTTGGATGGCAAAGGCTGAGGACTTAATCCAGCAGGTATGTGACCTAGACGTGATCAGCCACGGAAAAGAATGGATGAATACACTAGTAGACATGCATGGCATCTCTAAGGTTGTCATCACATTCGGAAGGTCCTGCAGGGATCAAATTCCTGCGGCCGTAGACACAGAAGTAAGGGGACTGATGGATCAGCATTTAGACCCAGAAGATACCATCATCTACATAAATGGATCCGTGAAGCGCGGATCAAGGTCAGCATGGGCATACACAGCGCAAAGAAAGGGGAAAACAATACTTGAGGACAGCGGCGCTTACCAGACAACCACGTCAAGCATGACAATGGAAATAGCCGCTGCTTCTAGAGCTTTAGCATGGGTATCCGAGCAAACCGCCACACAGGTAGTAATTGTCTCAGACTCAAGGAATATGCTTCAGAAGATAGCAACAGGCAGTATGCGCTCTGAATGGATAGAAAGCATTTGGAAATCGCACTTAACCTCCGTAACCTGGATCTACACACCGGGTCATGCGGGCGTGAAGGGAAATGAGCGAGCAGACCAACTGGCAAGCACTACACTGATGATTGCGGGAAAAAGTATGGACAGAGCAGATATAGTCAACGCTGTACGAACTGGGCTAGTGGAGAATGAGGAATCACTGACACTAACACGATTGCGTGACATGGGAGTTAAGCATGGTGATGCACCTCTTTGCCGTCTTCGAGACCGAGAAAGGAGACAATATAACCAGCTTCTCATGGGGACAATTAGTAGAAGTACTTTGGAGTGGCTGCTGATTCAAAGAACTGAGCACGCATGGGTATGCCCATGATAACAAAACATAAAAAAACATCTTAGTAGGGAGTCGGCAGTCCGAAACCCAAGTTCAAGGTGTCTCCTTCGTGCCAAAGAACTGCATGGCTGTTGGGTGAACAGTCGTTAACGATGGCAGGCAGGTCGTTGTAGGGGCGACGCCTGCTGGTGGATGTAATGTCCTAAGTCCCTTCCCCAGCTAATAATGAGGGTACTGCTGGGGTGACCGTTTATTAACCCTCATATAATGCTTCCGGTCAAAATGGACGCTAGGCACGGCAACTGTTTTTTTTTTAAAGCCGTGGCAAATGTTTTTTTTCTCTCTGTCAGACGGTGGCCGTTGCATTTTTGCTCCATTTGTAGACTGAAAGGATGCAGCTTCGTCGCCCAGCTTCTGAGTTGAGTGCATGGCGTGACACTGTGAGCAACTGTGGGGTGACCCGTTTGCTATGAAGCTGAAACTAGGACTACCAGATTACCAGATTACCAGATACCCTAACAGGGCCTCAGTCACGTGTCAATTTCCGCCACCGCCGAGTGTACCCCAAACGCAGCCCACGCTGCGTGGATTGGAGCTAAACTAGATGGCTAGGACTCAAGGGAAAATAAAATGAGGGCAGTTGCTGGAAATGCGGTAGCTGCTGCTCGTGAAACCCAGCCGCGTGAGCGGCGTGTGGGATACCCTCGGCGGTGGCGGAAGTCGTCGGAAGTGCGCAATTTAAGTTCTCTTTGAGAACATTATGAACTATTGTTTTGTTTATCTTTGTTCTGCATTTCGTCTTCCTTTAACCACAGGTAATTTATTACATTATGTTTCTTTTCACAAGATTTCTTAGTCTTGGAAAAAAGTTGTCTCTGATGGAATCATTTGTCATGGTCAGAAGTGTATTCATGTCTTGTCAGACCTACGGTTGTTAATATAATCGACTGTGTTAACGTTGTTTACCAGTCTAAGGGCAATATTAGTAATGAGGATGTCTGGCCGAGTTGTACCCAAGAGTTTGTATTAACCCTGAGGAGTCAAAGCTCGAGTCACCTCATTCCTGAGATAGGCTGAATGTATGTTTGAACCGAGGGTTTGGCCTCTAGACAAACGATGGCCAACATTCAGAATACCCCTATCTCAGAGTACCTGAGGATTCGGGAAAATAATTCTGAAGTAAAGCTACGCGACGAAACTGCCATACGACAACTGGGGTATTTTAGACACTTCAAGCGTCTTGTTGGTCGGGAGAGAACGGTGATGGAGGCTGCAGCTTCCAGAAAACGATTCAGAGGCCGACCTTCGCGATAGTGGATACAGGACATTGAAGAAGCACTGGCTATTAAAGCACAGACAGATAGAGGACTGGCTAGAGATAGAGATAATTTCAGGGCTGACGTAAAGAGAACGACGTTCTGTGAAGGAAACGCTGGTATATATATTTATATAAACCACACACACACAAAAACCTTGTGTCTGCATATCTAAAACATTCGCTCACTAACTCACTTACTTTCCCACCCAAAGTTTTTTGATCCAGAAACCACAAATTGTAAACCTTTTGACTCGGTTGATATCGCAACCCTTCGGCCTTGATTCCATGACAGATACCGTAAATTTGGGAAAATATGTGGCTTTCCTGCCTACTTCCGAGCGTGAATTTTCACCCGGTCACCACGTAGTTGGTTTAAAACGAGCTTAGCTAGCCCGCCGGGCACCCAATTTTATAAGACCACTAAATAACAACAAACGTTCTTTTCAACACCTATGTGTAAGAAAGTCAACATGTTTGATTAGTCATCTACCAACCTGTTTCTCCTGGGATCGTATCCTCTCAGTCAATTACAGTAAACCTCCTTTGTTGCCAGTCGCAGAAACCTCTTCAGCAGCCCATGGGAGAAAACTACTTTAGCCAACAGTCGACTGGAGATTGTCTGATGGCTGCAGAGCCGTTAATATTTAATTCTGGTCACGGAAAATCTCTGAAATTACACAGTCTGAGTGTGGATGGCAGACCAGCAGGAGAGAACACGTGTACCCCGTTCAACCTCCAGAAAAGCTTTTACTGAAAAACCCAAAGGCCTGGTGTAACATGCACTCTCGTGTGGCTGAGCTACTTTTATTTGCACTAACTTAAAGTAAACATCTTATTTGAAACACGCAACTTGGCGTAGCAACAGGTCTGAGACTTTGTGCGAGAAGATGTCAAAGCAAATCAAGAGTAGAAACACGCATCTTGGCGTAGCAACAGGTCTGAGACTTTGTGTGAAAAGATATCAAAGCAAATCAAGAGTAGAAACACGCATCTAGGTGTAGCAACAGGTCCTAGACTTTGTGTGAAAAGAAATTAAAGCAAACCAGAATTAGAAGCAGTCTGACAACACCACAGTCACAATCGACAACACCACAGTCACACTCGACAACACCACAGTCACACTCGACAACACCACAGTCACACTCGACAACACCACAGTCACACTCGACAACACCACAGTCACAATCGACAAGTTCTTCAATGATTGATGTGATACCTGTAGGGCAGAGATTGTCTAGCAACGTGTTAACCATTAATATTTGATTCTTGCCAGTGAAAAGTAGTCAAGATTTGGTAAAACACCACCTAGTCTCCAGACAGTATATGGGTCATGGAAATATTCTAGGCAATGACGGCAGAGGGAAAGGTTTTGTCGAAATTGTCCTGCGGCTGGTGATCGGTCTACTAAAATACGTCGCTCGTACCGCACACAAAATAACCCTCAGTTCACGGAACACAGTCTTGTGTTTCCTGGCTGCCACAGAATTCAGATGCCTAACAAAACAACACAGCTTATATTTAATCACCGCATGGGTCTGTTTATCTTGTCGTCGTAGATTCCACTTCACTGCTGTAGGACGGTCGATGCTAACAGAGATTGCTTCAATCACACGGGTACAGTTCTCTACTCTTGGAATTTGTCTGCATTTCCTGCCAGAATTTGATAGTCTGACCTAGAAAGGGAAGACAATAATAATGCAGCCATCAAAAGTCTGCGGATATAAAAATTGAGGTAGAACAAATATTGTGATTGAACAGTAGAAGGCATAACTAATAGTCAGCTTCTCAGCCTTCACATAATCATGGATCTTTTCAAAGATTTGTTTGTGTCACCAAAAGTTTTCAAGTAAGACTCCATAAAGTAGCCGGTCGCTTTCCTGCTGAGCGGAAAGTCGTGGGTTCCAGTCCCCACAGTACTGTACTTTTTTTTAAAACATGACTTGGCTCGTAGGTCGACCCAGACTCATAGGTGGCAAGTGAAATCATGGGAAATAAAGGCGCTCGCTTGATGTTGACCATATTACTTATCTAGGGTTGTTTAGGCTAGACAAAAAGTGAGCGTGTCATCATATGCTTTTGCTTTTGAAGTCTTTGGTGTGTAAAAGGACCTTGACTTCTCATAACTGACAAAGTTGATTGCGTTTCCTGTACATGGCCTTGCTTTATCCATCCGCAGCAGTGTTTAGTGCTCGGGTCTTCTTCTTCTTCTCTTCCACCTTGTACCTCATCGAAGTGTCAGGCGGTCATGTAATGTTTGTTGATAAGTTCTGTCAAGAGCACTATTAAGACAAATGTTCATTTCTCTAAAGCTGTTCTTAATGTCATTACTCCATATTTTCCGAGGTCTTCCACTCGCTTTATACCCGTTGTAACGTTTTAGTGTGGCTCGCTGTGGCAGATAGTACCAGGGCATTCTTGTTAGCTGTCCAAACCACTTCATTTGTTGTTCTTTGATGATCTGTAAGACTGGCTTTATTCCTAGCATTCGTCTCTCGGGTAAAAGGCAATTTTTACGTTCAGCAGTTTGCCATTGCTTTTTAAGACACAAGGCTCATTGTCCAGATCAATGCAGAGCGAACCGCTGCCAAATTCGCTGCAGCGGGGATTAAAAGGGGTATTTACGAATAACACAACGCGATCTGCTACTCAAAAGCCAGCCATAGACCCTGCATTTTGATTTTTATTTTTTATTTTTTACATTTCGTACATTATTAAATTGTAATAAAACAAAAACCAAACACTAGATATTCATTCTATCATAAAAAACTAAGAACAAGTGGTTCAGAAAGGAAAATACATTGCCCGGGGGTTGGGGGTGGAAGCGTAAGACGGGGTTCTCTAGAACAATAGAAGAAAACACTTCAAGAAGAAGAAGAAGAAGAAGAAGAAGAAGAAGAAGAAGAAGAAGAAGAAGAAGAAGAAGAAGAAGAAGAAGAAGAAGAAGAAGAAGAAGAAGAAGAAGAAGAAAAAGAAGAAAAAGAGAAGAAGAAGAAAAAGAAGAGGAAGAAGTAGAAGAAGAAGAAGAAGGAGAAGAAGAAGAAGGAGAAGAAGAAGAAGAAGAAGAAGAAGAAGAAGAAGAAGAGAAGAAGAAGAAGAAGAAAACGAAGAAGAAGAAGAAGAAGAAGAAGAAGAAGAAGAAGAAGAAGAAGAAGAAGAAGAAGAAGAAGAAGAAGAAGAAGAAGAAAAAGAGAAAATAGAACGATGATGAGTGGATGATTATAATGATGACAGTAGTACAAGCAATTAGGTGAAAAGGAATTTGAGGAAAGGGGAGGAGAAGGGATGGGGGGAGAAGGGGGTGGGGTGAGAAGGGGTGGAGGGGGGGAGGAAAAGCACTAGAGAACATACCAAAAAAAAAAAAAAACAATAATAACAAAAGCAACAAAAAGTGCAATTAAGTTTTTAAAAAATAATTAAAGTATAATTTACAACAGCATAGACTTCAGAAAATTCAACTAATCTCATATACAGGTACGGTATAAGTCCGTTAGACTTGAGCCGAAATGTTCGGTTGTATTTGAGCTTTTTCTAGTCACAGTTTGTGTTATTGATCACTTGTAACCATAAATCTATCTACTGCTACAATGAAATAGTTTCCACCCATGATACTGATATATATGTGACCAAATGACGGGATGTGGCTCCAAGCATTTATTGACGTGACAGAAGTACAGTAATGATAACCCAACGCACAACTCAACTTTCCATCCTTAACGTCTGAAAGTTCACAAAGAAAATTATCGACTACACACTTCGGGCGATATTTCACAAGCATAAAACCACTGTAGAAGCTTTCATGAATGGTTCTTGGCTAGAACAGTTTTGATGAAACAATTATATTCGCTACCACGGCCGGGAGTTTATAACTGAATGTTATGGCCCGCTAGAGAAAGCCTTGCGAAGCTGTATTCTCATTATAGCTGTTATCTGTTGGTCCCTGAAGTGACATAATGCCACATATACTAGGTTGTAACAAGAGACTGTGGGGTGACGGATTCCACCCGTTCAACGTTCTACTACTAAAGGCTGCTTCTACTGCACTATAGACAGAGTTGATAGGTCTTAAGTTGCTACTTCTCGTTTGCTGTCATTTGCTATCATCGTGTCGTTATAGGAAAATTAAGGAAGTAAGAGGTGCTGTACTAATTACATAGGAATATCGCTTCTCATTCACACTAGGAAAATGTATGCTTAGATCATCGAAAGAAGGCTAAGACCATTCATAGAGTATCAACTATCAGAAGTTCAGATGGGCTTTTGACGAAACAGAAGTTGCACAAATGCCATTTATACATTGAGACAGCTATCAGAGTGAGTAATAAAACACGATAAGACATGCTTGTTGACATTCATAGACCAGGAAAAAGCCGCCGACAGGAATATGTTGTGGAAATGTATGGGGAAAAAAGGAACCAGCAGTCAGCTCATTATTGTTTCCAAAAGCCTGTACACACGTAGTAAATGCTGCATAAGATTGAAGGCAGGGTTGTCAAGAACTTTTATAGTGAAATCTGGTGTGCGCCAGGGCTCTATACTATGGCCACTTTTGTTCAAAACAACATACATGGATACCATATGTAAGGAAACAAACTTTAATCATGAAGAAGATATTACAAAATTACTATTCGCCGACGACAAGGTACTCATAGCAAAAAGTACGGAATGCCTGCAGAACCACCTAAATCAAATTAGCAACAAAGAGTAGGTATATAGAATGAAAAGATGTGCCAAAGCTAATCAAGTAATAGGGCAACTGTCACCTCTGTTGACACACAAGCAGACACCCTGGATTACTAAAGTGAATATTATCAGAACTATTTTTTGGCCAACACTATGTTATCAATGCCAGACGTGGACACTTACATCCTCCAATGAACGTAAAATTGTGACAGCAGAGATTAAATGCCGTAGAAGAGCTGCAAAAGTTTCAAGGAAAGACAGAATACTAAATCACGAAATCAGACGAATGCTAGGAATAAAGCCAGCCCTACAAATCATTAAAGAACAACAGATGAAGTGGTTTGGACACCTAACAAGAATGCCCTGGAACTATCCGCCACAGCGAGCCACACTAAAACGTTACAACGGGTATAGAGCGAGTGGAAGACCTCGGAAAACACGGAGTGATGGCATTAAGAACAGCCTTACAGAAATGAACATCAGTCTTAATAGTGCTCTTGACAGAGCTCATCAACGAACATTACACCTCTCCCTGACACTTCGATGAGGTAAAAGAGGAGGAAGAAAAGAGGAGGAGAAGAAGAAGAAGAAGAAGAAGAAGAGAAGAAAGAAGAAGAAGAAGAAGAAGAAGAAGAAGAAGAAGAAGAAGAAAAAAGAAGAAGAAAAGAAGAAGAAGAAGAAAGAAGAAGAAGAAGAAGAGGAAGAAGAAGAAGAAGCAAGAAGAAGAAGAAGAAGAAAGAAGAAGAAGAAGAAGAAAAGAAGAAGAAGAAGAAGAAGAAGAAGAAAAAGAAGAAGAAGAAGAAGAAGAAAGAAGAAGAAGAAGAAGAAAAAGAAGAAGAAGAAGAAGACATGTCTTTTTATTGTTTACTACGAAACGACTTACGAATAAACAACTGTATGCAAGAAGTGGACAAGTAAAGCAGAATGTAAAGAGGGCCTACAAAGCCTATTGTTTAGGTTTTAAAAAAACAGTTCTCTCGTTCTTTCGTTTTGTCTGTCTAAATAAGCAATTCTCAACCTGTGAGTCGCGACCCTTTCACAGGGGTCGCTAAACACCATCGGAAACACATAGTCTCACTTAAGTGAGGAACTGTATCAAAGCGTCGCTATAACATGAGGAACGGTATCAAAGGGTCACCATAACATGAGGAACTGTATCAAAGGGTCGCCATAACATGAGGAAACTGTATCAAAGGGTCGCCATAACATGAGGAACTGTATCAAAGGGTCGCCATAACATGAGATAACGTATCAAAAGGTCGCCATAACATGAGGAAACTATATCAAAGGGTCGCCATAACATAAGGAAACTGTATCAAAGGGTCGCCATAACATGAGGAAACTATATCAAAGGGTCGCCATAACATGAGGAAACTGTATCAAAGGGTCGCCATACCATGAGGAACTGTATCAAAGGGTCGCCATAACATGAGGAACTGTATCAAAGGGTCGCCATAACATGAGGAACTGTATCAAAGGGTCGCCATAACATGAGGAAACTGTATCTAAGGGTCGCTACAACATGAGGAATTGTATCAAAGGGTCGCCATAAAATGAGGAACTGTATCAAAAGGTCGCCATAACACTAGGATCTGTATCAAAGGGTCGCCATAACATGAGGAACTGTATCAAAGGGTCGCCATAACATGAGGAATCTGTATCAAAGGGTCGCCATAACATTAGGAAACTGTATCAAAGGGTCGCCATAACATGAGGAACTGTATCAAAGGGTCGCCATAACATGAGGAACTGTATCAAAGGGTCGCCATAACATGAGGAAACTGTATCAAAGGGTCGCTACAACATGAGGAACTGCATCAAAGGGTCTCCACAACATGAGGAACTGTATCAAAGGGTCGCCATAACATGAGGAAACTGTATCAAAGGGTCGCTACAAGATCAGGAACTGTATCAAAAGGTCGTGGCATTAGGAAAGTTAGTATCCTCTGGTGTAGAAGAATATTGTTTCATCTGTCCATCTGAATGGATGACTGTTTGTCTTTATATGTACCTCCGCATGTCTGTCTGATTGACCGACAGACTCTCTGTCTGTGAAGGTACCCTCTCCGTGTCTATGTTTATACATAATCAAGATACCCTAAATGCACAGAAGGAAGTGGACGAGTTAAGAGAAAGCAGAAAATGATAATAAAGAAAAGATAGAAAAGTAAGGATAAAAGAGTTTAAGAAGTTTGCAACAGATACAAAAAATACTTAATGGGACATTTTTGAAAGCGAAATCAGAAATGATAAATCACGGGAAAGATTCTTGAAACAACTATGGGAAATGGAAAAAAATGTCTAACCATCAAAACAGCCACATTATAGAGCGAAAGACATAGGCCCATGACAACATCCACATTATAGAGCCACACAGATAGGTCCATGACAACATCCACATTATAGAACCACACAGATAGGTCCATGACAACATCCACATTATAGAACCACACAGATAGGTCCATGACAACAGCCACATTATAGAACCACACAGATAGGTCCATGACAACAGCCACATTATAGAGCCACACAGATAGGTCCATGACAACCGCCACATTATAGAACCACACAGATAGGTCCATGACAACAGCCACATTATAGAAAACACACAGGTATAGGGTCCATGACAACATCGCCACCAACATAGAACCACACAGATAGGTCCATGACAACATCCACATTATAGAGCCACACAGATAGGTCCATGACAACATCCACATTATAGAACCACACAGATAGGCCCATGACAACATCCACATTATAGAACCACACAGATAGGCCCATGACAACAGCCACATTATAGAACCACACAGATAGGTCCATGACAACATCCACATTATAGAGCCACACAGATAGGTCCATGACAACATCCACATTATAGAACCACACAGATAGGTCCATGACAACATCCACATTATAGAGCCACACAGATAGGTCCATGACAACAGCCACATTATAGAACCACCAGATAAATCCATGACCCATGACAAAATCCACATTCATAGAGCCACACAACAGCCAATATAAAGGATAGGGTCCATGACAACATCCAATTAAAGAGCCACACAGATAGGTCCATGACAAAAGCCACATTATAAAGAGCCACACAGATAGATCCATGACAACAGCCACATTATCGAGCCACACGATAGGTCCAGGGACAACAGCCACATTATAGAGCCACACAGATAGGTCCATGACCAACAATCCACATTATAGTCAGCAACAGAACAGATAGATCCATGACAAACAGCACATTATAGAACCACACAGATAGGCCCATGACAACATCCACATTATAGAGCCACACAGATAGGCCCATGACAACATCCACATTATAGAGCCACACAGATAGGTCCATGACAACAGCCACATTATAGAGCCACACAGATAGGTCCATGACAACAGCCACATTATAGAACCACACAGATAGGCCCATGACAACATCAACATTATAGAGCCACACAGATAGGCCATGACAACAGCCACATTATAGAGCCACACAGATAGGTCCATGACAACAGCCACATTATAGAGCCACACAGATAGGTCCATGACAACAGCCACATTATAGAGCCACACAGATAGGTCCATGACAACAGCCAGACAAGTATGGACGTTGTATATTGTTACGTAATTTATCGTACTTATCTGCGTATATAAGTATGTAGGCATGTGTGTACTCGACGCGTCTTACCTCCCTCACCCGCCAGTCCGCTCAAAAGACTAGCCAGTAGATTTAATTTCTCTAGATTAGCGTTTTCGGTCTGACTCGGCAAGGAACCTCTGATCACATTTTGCGATCTGTCAATGAAATCTGCTACTGGCTGAGGTCATTGCAACCGGCTGTACTGTGGTCATTGCAACCGGCTGTACTGTGGTCATTGCAACCGGCTGTACTGTGGTCATTGCAACCGGCTGTACTGTGGTCATTGCAACCGGCTGTACTGTGGTTAGCAACACTACAGCGTCACTTTTGGCCTCCAGATCTGGCCAAGTGTAGCAGCTAAGGTTTGAGGTTACTCTGACCTAAGGAAGCGTCAACAACCACGTGACAGCTTGTAATTGTGGAATTAATCCTTGAGTCCTAGTCCCGTGTGTCCCCGCTTAGATTAATGTCCCACAATTTTTGTTTGTCCAAGCCAACTGGGTGATAGGGGCTGGTGAGAGTGACCCTGGTGCATGATATTAGAGAAAGGACAGGGTACCGGGTGATTGCAAAAAACAGTATTACTGAAGGTCTGGGGAAAAGAAAAGTCTAACCTACTTTAAAGCATTCGTTGAACCAGCCAGATTTAGATGCATGACAGTGTAGTCACTAGATTCAGTACTTGCTATCTTTAGTGTATGATCATGCATATGTGGCTCAGGGGTTGCGAACGCACCTCGTAATGCCAGGTTGCGGGGTTCGATCCCAGCTGCAGATGATTTGACTTGCGCTATTTTCGACATTGGTACTGAGAGCTGACTGTTCAGTAAGCAATGGCAAACTACTGAACGTACAATTTGCCCAGAAAAACCACAATAACCAAACATTGCTGAGGTTTGTTTTGTAACGTCCAATAAATGATTCCCAACTAATAAAAGAGTTAGGTAGAAGTACTGATAGCTCGTTTTGTATACTCGAATGTACAGTCACTGCAAACACATACATCTCGCCTTTCTTTTCCGATAACATAGCCACTAACATCCCGCCTTGTATGTCTAGACACCACAACAACGCATATCTAGGCTCCTACGTCTAAACACCACAACAACGCATATCTAGGCTCCTACGTCTAAACACCACAACAACCCATATCTAGGCTCCTACGTCTAAACACCACAACAATCCATATCTAGGCTCCTACGTCTAAACACCACAACAACCCATATCTAGGCTCCTACGTCTAAACACCACAACAACCCATATCTAGGCTCCTACGTCTAAACACCACAACAACCCATATCTAGGCTCCTACGTCTAAACACCACAACAACCCATATCTAGGCTCCTACGTCTAAACACCACAACAACCCATATCTAGGCTCCTACGTCTAAACATCACAACAACCCATATCTAGGCTCCTACGTCTAAACACCACAACCCGCCATATCTAGGTCCTACGTCTAAACACCACAACAACCCATATCTAGGCTCCTACGTCTAAACATCACAACAACCCATATCTAGGCTCCTACGTCTAAACACCACAACAACCCATATCTAGGCTCCTACGTCTAAACACCACAACAACGCCATATCTAGGCTCCTACGTCTAAACATCACAACAACGCAGAAAGGTGGTCACCTATTCTGGGGGTGGGGGGGTGTTGAAGGAACTCTACACAATCTCAAACATCTGTCTCCTATGTCTAGACAGGAAAACAACGCACATCTGTCTTCTATGTCTAGACAGGAAAACAACGCACATCTTGTCTCCTATGTCTAGACAGGAAAACAACGCACATCTTGTCTCCTATGTCTAGACAGGACAAACAACGCACATCTTGTCTCCTATGTCTAGACAGGACAACAACGCACATCTGTCTCCTATGTCTAGACAGGACAACCTTCATCCTGTCTCGTATGACTAGATAGGGCAACGCACATATTGTCTCAAATGTCTAGACAAGACAACACATCTCGTAAAAAATTTCTAGACACGACAACAACGCACATTTTGTCTCGTATATATGAACAGGACAATAACAAACATCTCGTCTCGTATGTATAGACACCACAACGACGCACATCTCTTATCGTATGTCTTTACACCGTAACGACGCACATCTCTTATCGTATGTCTTTACACCGTAACGACGCACATTTTGTCTTGTATGTCTAGACACCACAACAACACAACCACACACATCTCATGTCCTATGTCTAGACACCACAACAACACAACCACACACATCTTATGTCCTATGTCTAGACACCACAACAACACAACCACACACATCTTATGTCCTATGTCTAGACACCACAACAACACAACCACACACATCTTATGTCCTATGTCTAGACACCACAACAACACAACCACACACATCTTATGTCCTATGTCTAGACACCACAACACCACAATCACACACATCTCATATCCTATGTCTAGACACCACAACAACACAACCACACACATCTCATATCCTATGTCTAGACACCACAACAACACAACCACACACATCTTATGTCCTATGTCTAGACACCACAACACCACAATCACACACATCTCACGTCCTATGTCTAGACACCACAACACCACAATCACACACATCTCATGTCCTATGTATAGACACCACAACAACACAACCACGCACATCTTATGTCCTATGTCTAGACACCACAACAACACAACCACACACATCTCATATCCTATGTCTAGACACCACAACAACACAACCACACACATCTCATATCCTATGTCTAGACACCACAACAACACAACCACACACATCTCATATCCTATGTCTAGACACCACAACAACACAACCACACACATCTTATGTCCTATGTCTAGACACCACAACAACACAACAACACACATATTATGTCCTATGTCTAGACACCACAACAACACAACCACACACATCTCATGTCCTAGCCTAGACACCACAACAACACAACCACACACATCTCACGTCCTATGTCTAGACACCACAACCACACACATCTCATATCCTATGTCTAGACACCACAACACCACAATCACACACATCTCATATCCTATGTCTAGACACCACAACAACACAACCACACACATCACATATCCTATGTCTAGACACCACAACAACACAACCACACACATCTTATGTCCTATGTCTAGACATCACAACCACACACATCTCATATCCTATGTCTAGACACCACAACCACACACATCTTATGTCCTATGTCTAGACACCACAACAACAAAACCACACACATCTCATGTCCTATGTCTAGACACCACAACACCACAATCACACACATCTCATGTCCTATGTCTAGACACCACAACACCACAACCACACACATCTCATGTCCTATGTCTAGACACCACAACCACACACATCTCATGTCCTATGTCTAGACACCACAACAACACAATCACACACATCTCATGTCCTATGTCTAGATACCACAACACCACAACCACACACATCTCATGTCCTATGTCTAGACACCACAACCACACACATCTCACACACCACAATCACACACATCTCATGTCCTATGTCTAGACACCACAATCACACACATCCAATGTCCTATGTCTAGACACCACAACACCACAATCACACACATCTCATGTCCTATGTCTAGACACCACAACCACACACATCTCATGTCCTATGTCTAGACACATCTCATACATCTATGTCCTATGTCTAGACACCACAACCACACACATCTCATATCCTATGTCTAGTCTCATGTCCTATGTCTAGACACCACAACCACACACATCTCATGTCCTATGTCTAGACACCACAACACCACAATCACACACATCTCATGTCCTATGTCTAGACACCACAACAACACAATCATACACATCTCATATCCTATATCTTTAGACCACAACACCACAATCACACACATCTCATGTCCTATGTCTAGACACCACAACACCACAATCACACACATCTCATGTCCTATGTCTAGACACCACAACACCACAATCACACACATGTCATGTCCTATGTCTAGACACCACAACACCACAATCACACACATCTCATGTCCTATGTCTAGACACCACAAAACCACAATCACACACATCTCATGTCCTATGTCTAGACACCACAACACCACAATCACACACATCTCATGTCCTATGTCCAAACACCACAACACCACAATCACACACATCTCATGTCCTATGTCTAGACACCACAACACCACAATCACACACATCTCATGTCCTATGTCTAGACACCACAAAACCACAATCACACACATCTCATGTCCTATGTCTAGACACCACAACAACACAACCACACACATCTCATATCCTATGTCTAGACACCACAACACCACAATCACACACATCTCATGTCCTATGTCTAGACACCACAACACCACAATCACACATCTTATGTCCTATGTCTAAACACCACAACAACACAACCACACATCTTATGTCCTGTGTCTAGACACCACAACAACACATCCACACACATCTCATATCCTATGTTTAGACACCACAACCGCACACTTCTTGCATCGTGTATCTAGATACCACAAACACACAACAAAACAAACAAACACATATCACCATGTATGTCTAGATACCATAACCAAATACTTCTTGTCTGGTTAATCTAGCAAGAAATGACAAAAGCTCTCACATCTAGTCCCGTATATCTTGACACCACAACCACACAACCAAACACATCTTGCCTCCTATGCCTAGAAACCACAATGACACACTTCCTGTCTCCTAAATCTACAAAGAAAAACAAGCTTACACATCTTGTCTCGTAAATCTAGACATCACTTCCACACACTGTATGCACCTTATGCATGTCTCTCATCTCAGAAATCGCTAACGACAAACTCTGATATGTTGTACAATAACGTCAAACTGTCTGTGGGAGTCGCCGTTCAATAAACTATCCTTCGTGATATTCTCAATTTGTCTTTCTCTTCGCTTGTCGCAGCGTATTCTGTGTACGTGATTTATCCTGATACGAGATCACGTAATGTCTGTTGATATGGGCAGTTGCTGCTAAACGAGTCACCACAGATTGGGGCTATTGCAGTTTCAAGGGACATGAATGTAGGACAAGACTGATATATCCGAGTCATCTGTGCAACAGAAGCGGGATCACACGTGTTGCAAGCTATCAATTATCCCCGAAAATATCAGGCATTTCAACTGTGGTTGAGTTGTTGGCTCCTTATCTTTTGCAAAGGAAAACAATGATTCGATCATGAAAGTTGCCTATCAGGAGTATTTCTTGAAAATTCTGACTCAAAGACTCGTCTGGGGTAAATTATCTGCTTGTCACCCACCTTTTCTTTTCCTGACTTTAGTGCTCGCTCTATTTTTCAGTTTTTTTTTGTTGTTGTTGTCTTCAGAGTTTGTTCAACCTTTCCGTATTTTCTCTTCCTGCCTCCAGTATGTGGTCTATTTTTCCGTCTTCTCTCTTCCTGCCTCCAGTGTTTGGTCTACTTTTCCGTCTTCTCTCTTCCTGCCTCCAGTGTTTGGTCTACTTTTCCGTCTGCTCTCTTCCTGCCTCCAGTGTTTGGTCTACTTTTCCGTCTGCTCTCTTCCTGCCTCCAGTGTTTGGTCTACACTTCCGTCTTCTCTCTTCCTGCCTCCAGTGTTTGGTCTACTTTTCCGTTTTCTCTCTTCCTGCCTCCAGTGTTTGGTCT
>CAJHNH020005190.1:583268-601363 GCA_905116865.2 Candidula unifasciata
AGTCAAAATGAAGTTGGCCATACTATGTACTACTACTATGCAAAGACTGAACAGCCTTGCAAGTTACTTCCGGTCAAAATGAACGCTAGGTATGCGCACTGTTTGGAGCCGAGGCAAATTTTTCGCTTCTGCCGGACTATGGCCGATGCATTTTTGCTCCATTTGTAGACTGGATATAGTTTCGTCGTCCAGCTTCTGAGTTGAATGCATGGCGTGACACTGTGAGCTGCGGATTTCATTTAGAATTTTTTTTCCGACTGTGACCAACTTGAAGGTGTGAATTGCAGATTCAGAAAATGGCGCGATGCCTGTAGTCGCAAAGTTGGTGGTGCTCGTATGTAATTAAAATTGATCGCGTGGGTAACTGCTGATCTGTTGGTGACTTCTGCAACCATCAATGATGAACTACATTTCCAATGTCGGACTGTTTGTGTTAGCACTTCGGATCGCTGCCGTATGCTTTAATGCGTGTGTATGTTAGATATGCCGAGACAGCAGTCTGTCAATCTTTCCACAAGGGACTGTGATAAACATTCTGTGTCTTTTTTCGCTGGCACAGGAGCGGAGCAAAGATGGGGTGACCCGTTTGCTATGAAGCTGAAACTAAGACTACCAGACTACCAGCCTTACAAGTCTATGGTTGAGTACTAGCAAGAAAATCAAGTTCAACATTTCGAGAGTACATCTTCCCTGTAACAACATAGGGATGTGAGTCGTGGACTGAATCCTAGTCCCTAAGGAAGAAAATATGAGCTGCTGAGCTGAAATGATATAGAAACATTCTATGAGTACCACAGACAAAGAAATTAAGAATTACTAACATCATAAAATATCTGAACATCAAGGAATGTTGGATAGTAAACAGCGTCTTGTCTCGCAAAGTGTCGTATTTTGGGGATATCAATCACCACGGCGGATTGGAGACTGTTGTACTGGGAAAGAGGGGAAGGAACCGATCAGCATAAAGATGGACATAAGATATAAGTGTCCGCATGGGTAGGAAAGAACACGAGGTGGGAGAGCTGACGAGACACAGTTTTTTTCAGGCAGGCTGTGATGAGAGCGACGTTCTGCAACGGAACAGCTACATAATGATGAAATAATCGCGCGTACGACGTTGTACACAACTTTATCAAGAGAAAATGAGAAGGCTGGCACAGTGGCCGTCGCCCTTGCATTCAAGTTTGGTGGTCGTGAGTTTGAACCCCCATCGGGGTGGATGTCTTACAGCTGATCTTGACTCTCAGGTTTACTTTGTCTAACAGAATTGTCCTGAGAAGTAAATGCGGCCAGTGTGATATTAATTACATCATCCGCTGATTGCTGATTGGTCTATTCAAATGTTGAAGACATGAGACACAGGATGTAGACATTTAAAGATATTTTATTTCATTATTAAATTTTTTGTAATGTATTAATAAAATAATGATACATTTTACTTGAGCACTTCGAGGACATACAGTAACAGTAATCCGGTAGCCAACCAAACATGCCGTAAGAAACATGCACGCCTCCAACAAAGAAAACGTACCCCTTTCATACGGAATGGTCTATAAATAAGGTGCTTGCTTATGTCGGCAACGCTTCAAAGCAGACACTGTATTCTGGTGAACAAGGAAGTGGTTTCCTTGTCACAGTCATCACATGAGACTGCTCGCCATCTTTGATAAGCTTCTTTGATTTCATCACTGCCGCAGAAATAATTCTGAATGCTTCGCGTGTTTCCATGCTTGATGTATTTTCACGCCAAGTCTGTCCCTGTGTCCTGTACCCTCTAACGTGATATCGACTCCAGCTTTCTCTTTCGCTATCCGCGCCTTCATTGATGCACTTTCTATTACACTTTGTCACATAATGTTGTCAGTTCTTCTTGCTTCGCTTTCTGCACACGTTTACATGATGTGCACGGATAAGCCAAGAACATACAGACACTGGGGAAGATAGTGAACTTAACAGACGCATTTATGGGGAGGATGTCATGAAACTACACAGTGTTACTGACATTGGCTCCTGGGTCGACCAACTCTTAAATTGGTAGCAGGTAAAGTCCTGCGAAGTAAAGGCGGCCGGCGTGATGCTGACCACATCACCTATCAAGGGTCTATATCGTTTTCTTCAAATTCAACCCCTTCTTAGAGCCTCTGAGATTTCATAAGGACTTCCCCCCAAAAAGTCCGATAGTATAGGGCTGTTCAGGTGTGAAGAAAGCACAGGCTGACACTAACCCTACCCCGACACCCCCCCCCCCCCCCTTTTTTTTTTTTTACCTTTTCTGTAAAATACTGCAATTTCCAAAGAACTCCCTATGAAACGGTGCAGTCTCCAAGGTGAGATGCAGAAAAGTACCCGAGGGTATAAAAAACACGAGTCTAGTCTCAGTTGCCGCCAATACGCGCATTTATGGATGACACGACTATAATAACGGGCAGCGAGGAGTCTGCCCGCACGATCCTGAAAAGATTGGACGCGGTGGTCCAATGGAGCGGTATGCAGTTCAAACCGCAGAAGTCGAGGAGTCTGTCAATCCATAAGGGCAAGGTGTCGGCAACCAGTTTTACGGTGGCAAGAAACAAGATCCCCACGGTTCTGGAGGAACCGGTGATGAGTCTCGGTCGCGTTTACGATTCGAAGTTATCTGATAGAGCGGAGGTCCGGCGAATACACGAGTCACTGGCTACAGGCCTGCTCGCGATCGAGCGATGCAGGCTGATCGGAAAATTCAAGGTATGGTGTCTCCAATTCATGTTGATTCCAAAGCTCCTATGGCCACTGTTAGTCTACGAGGTGACGATGACTGCAGTGGAAACCATGGAGAAGAAAATCAACACAGCCTTGAGAAAGTGGATTGGTGCACCGCCTTGTCTGACCGACGTGGCTCTGTATTGCAAACAGGCTAAGCTGGTACTTCCGTTCAAATCAATAACCGAAGAGTTTAAAGTCGGCAAGGTAAGGCTCGCCATGCTCTTGCGCGAGTCTTCAGACCCAAATATCATCGCTGTCCAGCCTGCTCTAAAGACTGGCCAGAAGTGAAGAGTCCTCGATGCGATAGAATCTGCCCAGAATGCACTAAAATTGAAAGAGATAATGGGATACACACAAACCGACCGTCGAGGCCTAGGGCACGGGAAGGTCAATTGGTGGTCAAAGGCCTCAGCCAAAGAACGCCGAGACATGGTAATACAAACGGTGAGGGACAACGAAAACGAGGTTCGGGTCCAGAAAGCAGCCCAGCAGTCGCAGCAGGGCCATTGGGTCAGCCTGGAGAGCGCATTGCCAAGAATACTCACATGGGGTGAGATCTGGCGGATGACCCCGCTGCGACTGAGCTTTATCGTTCGTTCGGCGTACGATGTATTACCGTCTGGTGTTAACATGGTTAAATGGTCTGCGAAATGGTTGTGCAAATCGAAGCAAACTCTTGAGCACGTCCTGTCCGCGTGCAGGAAAGCTCTAGGTCAAGGCCGATACACCTGGCGACACAACAAGGTGCTAAAAGAGTTAGCAGCCGTTGTCGACCAGGCTAGAATGAGGGCTAACGCCAGAGCCAGTTCTAGCATCGTCCCCATTCGTTTCCTTAAGGCTGGGCAGGTTAAAAAAGGTAAGGTCAACCAAAACGCATTCGCTCCATCTGTGCTAGACTCTGCGAGGGACTGGTTACTGGCGGTTGATCTGCCAGGCCATAAACGGTACCCCGAGTTGATCCGTAAGACCGGTCTGCGACCGGACATAGTTCTCCATTCTGCGCAAAAACGGCAGCTCATCCTGATTGAGTTGACCGTCCCGTTTGAGTCGCGTATGGAGGAGAATCACCTGTACAAGCTCGGGAAGTACAGTGATTTAGCAGCCGGTCTGAGGAGAAACGAGTCGTACACGGTACGGGTCTTTGCCGTCGAAGTGGGAGCGAGAGGCCTCGTTTCCACTTCGCTCTACAATGTGGTTAAAGAACTAAGATTGCGCGGTAATGAACGGAAACGAACACTCAAAAAACTGGGAGAGGCAGCCGAAAGGGCCTCTAGCTGGCTTTGGACGCAACGCAACAACGTAGGGGACGGGCCTCGGTGAGCTGGTCCGGGTGTCTAGTGGAAAGGGGTTTCTCACCCCTTGAAAGTCCATAGTGTCCAAATTGTCTGCCAGTGTTCCTCTGCCACCTGCTAACAAAGTCCAACATGTGTCCGGTAAACCAATCGTAAGCTTGTCGCTCGGTCGTCCAGGCACGCTGACTGTTCTAATTAGGCTGCAGCGGCGATTTCTTATCTCACAGTACCTTCTGCAAACCACCAAGTCGTCTTGTCTCTGGCCGAAATTAAAACACCATCCGGTAATTTCGTGCAGCAGGGAACCAGCCCTGAGCTTTATGAACTCAGGAGGGCCCACCTCCGAATGCGTCTAGGAATCGTGGGCCGAAACGCGTGTCGACGAGGATAATTTCTACTGACGACTGGTAGATCCCTGCTGTACTTGCTCCCTGTGAGTTTATTCCTATTGCGCAGGCATCAGTTAATGAATGTCTGACATTTATTGGTAATTGCTTTAGTTGTTCACCATGTTTCCGCCCCATACAACAGTACTGATTCGACATTAGAATTCAACATTTTGAGTTTAGTATTTCTTTTAATTTCTTTTTACCTCCACAAGTTCCCTAGTGCCATGAAAGCCCCTCTTGCCCTTTGTATTCTTATTTTAATATCTCTGTCAGTCCCCCTATTTTATACCTACATCACTGCCCAAATAGGTGTACAACTCCACGTCTTGGAGTGTGGTGCCATTAAGAGAAACCACCTTACTATTTGCCTGATTTATTCTCATTATCTTTGTCTTTCCTTTATGGATTTTCAGACCAAGCTGCTGTGATCTCGCATCAAGTATATTTAATTTATCTTGCATCTGATTCTGTGAATGGGACAGAAGAGCAATATCATCAGCGAAGTCCAGATCATCAAGCTGTTTTGTAGGGATCAACTGAATTCCATTCTTAGCTTTAGCAGTTACTGTTTTCATAATCCAGTCTATAGCCAGTAAAAATAGGAGAGGCGATAAGAGACATCCCTGTGGCCTACTTGTTTTTATTTTAAATGTATCTGTTAGCTTTCCCTTATGAAGAACTCGACATTTCATGTCTTTATATGTTGCCCCTACTAAGTTAATAACCTTATGTGGGATTCCATAGTCCCCTAACAATTTCCAGAGAGACTTCCAATCAATACTGTCAAATCCTTTTTCATAGTCTATAAATCCAATATAAAGTGGTGAGTTCAGTTCAATGCTTTGCCCTATAATCATACGTAATGTGGCTATCTGGTCAGTACAGGATCTGTCTGGCCGAAAACCTGCCTGTTCATCTATTAGGTTTTTATCCATTGCTACTTTCAATCTTTCCAAAATAATTATACTGAATATTTTTTCCAGGAACAGACAGCAACATAATTCCTCTATTCCTCTGTACTTCCTCTATATTCACACTCCTGTAGATCACCTTCATTAGGCAGTTTCACAGTATATCCTTCTCTCCTGTCTGTTGGAATTTCTTCGGTCTCCCAGACATTACTCAATAATCTATGTAACAGTTCCATTGATGTGTTTATGTTGGCCCTAATGGCTTCTGATGAGATACCATCTGGACCTGCCACCTTTACTTCCTTGAAAAGATTGATAGCTTTTCTAGTTTCTAGTTTAAGATGGTATCTCACAGTTGATATCCAGTTCCATTTCTAAGGGCTGGATATCTGGAGGAACCTCTGGGCCTGGTCTATTTAGAAGTTCTTCAAAATATTCAGTCCATCTGTCCATTTTATCTTTAGTGTTAGTAAGTACCTTTCCTTGACTATTTGGATTTATCCAGTTGGCTGACTATATTTACCTACTAAGTTCTTTGTGTTTACTTACCTTTACTTTTCTTATCTTTACCTTATATTACTTTACTTCACTTTATCTTACTTTACTTTATTTTTATTTAACTTTACTTATATTCACATTACTTTACGTTATTTCACTTTACTTATCTATACTTTAGTTTATTCTACTTCACTTAACTTTACTTATTTTATCTCACTTTACTTTACTTTGCTTTATTTTAACTTTACTTCACTGTATTTTACTTCACTTTTCTTTACTAGACTTTTATTATCTTTACTTTACTTCATTTTACTTTACTTAACTTTTATTATCTTTACTTTACTTCATTTTACTTTACTGGACTTTTATTATCTTTACTTTACTTTATTTTATTTTATTTAACTTTTATTATCTTTACTTTACTTCATTTTACTTTACTTAACTTTTATTATCTTTACTTTACTTCATTTTACTTTACTAGACTTTTATTATCTTTACTTTACTTCATTTTACTTTACTTATCTTCACATTACTTTACTTTATTATACTTTACTTATCTTTACTTTACGTATCTTTTCTTTCCCTTGCTTAAAAAAAAAGTAAAGAATCCTTTTCCACGCCTTTAGGCTTATAGGGCATATAGGGCTAGACTTATATTTTTATAGACCAAACGACACAAGATGGTGATGTGGTCAGCATCTCGCCGGCCGCCTCTACTTCCCGGGACTGCACCCGGTACCCACTCAAGACTGGGTCGACCTGGGAGCCAAGGTCATTTTATGAAAAAGTCCGGCTCCTCCAGGGAGCGAACCCACGACCTTCCGATCCGCGACGAACGTCTAGCCGCTCCGCCAAGGGGACTCATTTACTTTATTTTACTTCTGTTTATTTTACTTTACCTCACTTCACTTTACACAGTGTTACATAAGAACACAATAAATATAACATGGGCACAGGTGATATTACGCATGATAAACGACCCACCAAGATAACAGTTTTAACAAATGTAATACAAATCTGTCGAAAATAATGTCAATATCATCATTATCAAGTGTTTTAAATATTCATGTGAGTATTCGTGTTTATTCACATCTTGCAAAATCTAAGCTCGCGTTTCAGTTTATATCCTGACGTCATTAAACTCTGTAATACAAGATGGAAGATGTATAACTGAGATAGGAAACATAATAGGACAGGCAGAAGCTGCATTTTATAAAATGAAGAATATCTTGTGCAATATATCCTTGTCATTGAGAGTTAGAAAAAGAATTCTTGCTTGCTACATACATCCAGTTTTAACATATGGCTGTGAATCCTGGACAATCGGAAGGCAGGCAAAAACAGGTCATGAGGCCTCCGAGATGTGGTGTTACAGAAGATGCTTAGAATACCTCGGAAAGCCACAAAAAAAGCAACCAAGAGGTTTTAAAAGAGGCGGGAGCCCGAAGACAACTTATCACAGACATTAGAACGAGACAGTCATCATTTTTCGGCCATGTTATAAGAAGAGGGAAAATAGAACATGTTGTGACCACTGGAAAGATCTGTGGAAGGAGGGAGAGAGGAAGACAACGAGAGAAGATTCTTGACAGTCTTGATGCATGGCATGGAGGTGTGTCGGAACACGAACTGACACATGCTGCAGGAGATCGTGGATTATGGAAAGGCATGATCGCCTACGCCAGTCGGCAAGGCACCTGATAATGATGATGGTGATGATGATACAAGACTAACAAGATTCAACTTGCGGTGACTTCCGCTGGCTGAATGACCACAAATCTCTCCAGCTATTGGGCGATTTTCCGTTTGTGTGTGTGTGTGTGTGTGTGCGCGCGCGCTTGTGTGTGAGTGTTTTCGCGTGTGCATATATGTGTGTGTGTGCGCGCGCGCGTGTGTGTGAGTGTTTTTGCGCGTGCTTATGTGTGTGTATTGTGTCTTTTCATAATGTCACAAAACCTGATAGCTGCCTCTTTCTGGTCTTTGTAGCACAGCTGTCCTCACAATTTGTCAAATGTGTGCGCTCGCAGCAAGAGAGGGCGGATGCAGTGGGTGTGGTCTGTTTCTTCACTTTGTACAAGTACATGGTAATGCCCCTAACTCTTACACGGTCCGACTGTTGGGTAGCGATATCGATGCTAATCTTTCACATGCTTGTAACATTGTTTAGAGGTATCGATCCCCAACCTTCTTCTTCTTCTTCACTTCCTGAGACTGATGTTCATTTCTGTAATGCTGTTCCTTATGCCATCACTCCCTATTTTCCGAGGTCTTCCACTCGCTCTATACCCTTTGTAACGTTTTAGTGTGGCTCTCTGTGGCGGATAGTACCAGGGCATTCTTGTTAGGTGTCCAAACCACTTCATTTGTTGTTCTTTGATGACCTGTAAGACTGGCTTTATTCCTAGCATTCGTCTGAATTTATGATTTCGTATTGTGTCTTTCCTTGAAACTTCTGCAGCTCTTCTAAGGCATTTCATCTCTGTTGTCACAATTTTACGTTTATTGAAGGATGTAAGTGTCCACGTTTGGAATTGATAGTATAGTGTTGGCCAAAAAATACTTCTGATAATATCCCTAACCAAGTGTCTAGAAGGTGACCGATTGCTCACTCCTTAGTTAGTTAGTTAGTTAGTTAGTTGGGTTATCATCATTGCACTCCGGACATGTCCATAGGTGCTCAGATCCTCCCCTCAGTATGAATCCCAACGTCCGATGGCTAATAGTACCAGTTCTATGTTGATTAACAAGTCTTCTGACGTGTCCGGTGTGCGTCTCGTTTTTTGCTGTGCCGATCTTAATTCCCAAGTCTGCCATTCTGGCGAGTGATGTGGATTCACTGCCACCAAAGTCCTCTATCCTTCCCATTTCTCTAAGGGCATTGATAATATCAGCATGATCCATAGGCCGACCGTCGGTAGTGATAGCGGATTCAGCCAACCTGTCAGCTCTTTCATTTCCATCGACGCCTGCGTGTCCCGGAACAAAAATAAAGGTGACTCCTCGCACAGTGGACTTCTGAATTGATTCAAGCCATTGTCTTCGCACTGAACCTGCCTGAACCCTCCGGATCATACTCATTGAATCACTGAGTATACATATGCGGGTGTATTTTTGTGTTTCAAGCCAGGCAAACGCTTGCGTCACTGCCATCACCTCCATCGTCAGGCTGCTGGTTGTCATGGAGAAGGCGCCGTTGGCTTCTTTGACTGTTCTGCCCGCTGAGCGTGCTGTAAATGCCCATGCGCTTCTTCTTTGGCTGCTCACTCCTATATGAAAGGTTCCCCTAAGCCAACCTCTTGACGAATAATGGGGTTCCCTACCTGGAATTACTAGGTTAAGACAGTTCTCGTAGTCCTATCATACCATAAACACGGAGAACACTCCACAGCCAACAACATCCACAAAACTGGAAGAGTCATTTCTTTACTAGTGCTTTAGCCTGTTTTTTTGGACGCAACACAAAATCACTATGGGAATGGGCGTGACTGGGGATGCAGGACGACTGTCCATCTAAAGCTCAACCTATACACTATAATATTCTACCAAGATATCACATGAAAGGGAACACCTAGCCTCGACTCGGCGTGAGTCCACAACATATTATTTTGGCCTACGGCCCTGCTCCTGGGGTCACCGATAGCCTTCTCATAAACTACTGTCTTGTTTCCCTGGTGATCCTCCTACGCCTTCTAGCGTGATCACCCAAGACAGATTCTTCTCCTCTGTTACGTGCCCTCACTTTGTGTCACCCTAACCGATATATGATAACTAATCAGAGACTCAACCCCAGGCAATAAGTCTCTTGACATACAGTAGAATCAGCATCATCCCGAGGCACTACATAATGTCTATTCTCGCAATGACGACACAATTCATCGTTTGACTTCTGACGGCTTTGGGGCAAATAACATGCTGGTCCCTCCACATCTTGTCTCCACACAATCAGCACACGGGGGCATTTCGCTTCATACACCAAAGTTCTAATGCACAATATCAACTTTCACTGAACTAAAATAATCCACCGAATTACTGCTAAAAATTCACAGACATCTAAACATGCATTCACAGACATCTGAACATGCATAGACAGACATCTGAACCAAAGACCCACGCCCCTCCCCCTCCCCCGTTTATCTTTAGCTCCTTCTCCGAGCCCCGCAAGGTTTTCACTAAGAGCGTGCAAGTCACTGTTATTCGTAAATCTCTAGAAATATCTCTTTCACGAATGCGTGCACAACAAGAATCTTTGCATTCGTCTCTCACCTCAAGCCAAGTGGACCCATTTTGCACACGTCTCTGTTACCATCATCATCCTGTGTCTTACGACTGGCGCAGGCGATCCCGCCTCTGACTAGCCCACTGAATTTAGCATGCAACATCGCCTCTTTTACCACTGTGTCAAAGCCCCAGAACTATTTCCCCAGTTGAGCTCCTCTCAGAAGACTGAGACAAGTCATGTCGTATGTGCACAGACTTGCTAACCTTCTTCATGCAGACGTGCCGGTCGTCAGAGTATTCAATCATTGGTAGACTTGGCCGGATTCTGCCTTACAGATGACCTCATACACGTGACATGCTTGTTAGCAGGAGCTATGACAGGCTCATTGTGGGGGGGGGGGGGGAGAATAAATTTACGGCCTACCACCTAAGAAGCATGTCGTAAAAGCCAACTAACAGTCTGCATACACATAGGCTATATATCTGTAAAACGGATGTGCAGGCAACACTTCAAGTTCTGAAATGGAAGTCAAGAAATGGAAGAAGAACGAAAACTTTCCGCCAGAAGTTTACAGTCGGTAAACGCAAAACAGATGCTGAGAGGCAGACATACAACAGAGAGGCAGTCATACAACAGAGAGGCAGATATACAACAGAGAGACAAACATACAACAGAGAGACAGACATACAACAGAGAGACAGACATACAACAGAGAGGCAGATATACAACAGAGAGACAGACATACAACAGAGAGACAGACATACAACAGAGAGACAGACATACAACAGAGAGACAGACATACAACAGAGAGACAGACATACAACAGAGAGACAGACATACAACAGAGAGACAGACATACAACAGAGAGGCAGACATACAACAGAGAGACAGCAACTGCCAGGGGGAGAGAGTACAGAAAATCCGCAATTGGAAGGCGATTGTAAAGACTAGCTTGTGTGGCAGGAGACATACATAAATGAAGATTCATTCCATCAGACTTTAGATAGGAAGGCGCAAAGTGATCTAATGCCTCCATTTTGAAATCTTGATACATACAAGCTGGATTGTTGTTATGATATGGGAAGACAGTATGACAACAACAGAATGGACTCATTATTTTGGACTGAAAATCACATTTGTGAAATTTTACTTCAGCAAAACTTCATTATGGTAATACGGCGCGTGATCTAATTTGCCTATGTCATATATACAAGTTGGAAGTCGCCGTAGCCGAGCGGCTAGACGCTCACGTGTGGATCGGAAGTCGTGGGTTCGCTCCCTGGCGTAGCCAGACTTGTTCGAAAATGACCTTGACTCCGGAGTCGACCCAGCATTGAGTGGGTACCGGGTGCAGTCCCTAGAAGTAAAGGCGGCCGGCGTAATGCTGACCACATCGCCCATCTTGTGCCGATTGGTCTATACAAATATAGGTCTAGCCCTATATGCCATATAAGCCTAAGGCGTGGAAAAGTGACCTTGTTTTTTATTACTGTATAATATATAAAAGTTATGTTGTTAGGCGGGTATTGAAAGACAAAATAACAACGACAGAAAGAACCAGTTATGTGATCGGACTTACGGTTACGAATATTCACTTCAGTAGACTATCGGCGTCTGTGACTTAAGCATTGCGAACGCGCTTTGTAATTCCAGGTTCGACCCCAGCTGCGGATAGTTTGTCTTGCGTTGGTTTCGACACTAGTACCGAGTTTTGACTGTTAAAAAAGCTATGGCAAACTACTGAACCTTAAATGTGCCTAGAAAAACCACAACAGCCGAAGATTTCTGGGCTGATTTTGCCTGTATAGGATACGCAAGTAACTAGACCTTCCAGTTTGACAAAAGTAAGTGATCTGGTCTCGCCACGTGAAATCTGTTATTTCAAATAACGACTCGCTAACACAAAACAGAAGAACTGAGGATGGATGTGCGGGAAATACCCACCACTGTCGTCTGCATCCTTGCACCCGACCAGTCTGTTAAAAGACAAATGCACCGGCGACGCTGTGCTGTTGAAGGGTTGCCAGACGAAAAACTTCATTTTATGCCAAACCATTACCCCAAATATGCAAGAAAATGCCAAATAAAGTGTAAAATTGTATTCGCTTCACATCAAAAGCTAAGATAGAATTCTTCACTGTCATCCTCACTGGAACAAGTGGAAGACACAGCGTAAACCTTTTCGGATTTGAAATCTTTAAGCAATTTCTCAGATGGGATAAAGTCTGTGCAACTCATCTATAATGATGGCATATTTCTTGTTCCGAAAATCACCAATAAGGTCATCCTTAAGTGCAGTATGCTTCCTCTGATCGTCTGAAGATCTTTTGAGCCGTGGGTATGTTTTCTTCTGGTTAATAATATACTTGCGATGTCTTAAGATGCTTTTAATTTTTTTTTTTTTTTTTGGATGACGTGGCCATTGGTAAAAGTAATAACATCTATGACAGATAGAACTAGGTCTATATCCTCTCTATTTTCTGTCCTCAAGCAGTTTCTGAACAGTCTAAATCACTTGGTATCAGTGGTGGGTTTTGGTTTTACATCCTGCATTTATTCTAGTAGATTAGGGTAAATTACAGAGGGCCTGGGTTCATCGAAGTCATTAGTCGTTTAGGAAGACAACAAATACAACAAGAAATGGTGCGAATCTCCGTTAGTCTGTACCAGGACATCACAACAAAGTCAAACTGAAATAAACATGTTAACTGTAGGTCTACATTGCTTGGACGTTTCTAACGGAGGAACCATGAAGAAAATGTGAGCATATCTTGATAAGAAAAGCCAGGAAAAACTTAAATATGCCAAAATATGCCAGTTCATTATCTTATGCCAGTACAATTTCAAATATGCCAAATTTGTGGAATCTGGCATAAAAATGCCAATATGGCAACCCTGTGCAGCTGTTCTGTTACACTTCAGACTGGGAGCCAAACACACAACTCCGCTAGAGTTTAGGGCGACGACAGGGCCGTTGCTTGAGTGAAGCTGGACGCCCATAAGTGCAATCTTGTCTTATTCTTGACGATACATTTGAATTCTATGAGAAACGGAATCGCTTGTCAGTTGATTGGTGGAGTGGAAAGGATGTCGACTGCTCCATTTCGAGGTGTTATTGTCTGACCGTGCATACTGGTTTGTTTCCTAATCAATAATTTATTCATGGTACTAAGAGCATGTCTAAAGGTTGATGAGAAACATGATCAACAAATTTCCGAACCAGTGGAGTGTTGTCCTGGTTCGGTAACAAAGTTTACCAACACACCATCACGTCGGCAACAGAATGCTGAACAAAGTATAAATGTTATTTTCACACTTTTGAGTTGCACTGTGGGTAAAAGCTTAGTTTTAATGGACAAGAGAGATTCAAGCGAAAACCTTTAAAGTAAGAAAGAGACTACAATACCCATTCAATTATCCAGGGATTTGCCTTGTTGCTTGGAAATCCAGAATGGAGATTTAAAAAGTCTGAGGTGTGAGTCCATAAGTGTGAGTAGACATAATACACTGAAACAATCAGACAAACATAAACGTCCTACAACCAAGAAATACTTATATACATAGAAAGGCACTCGGTATCAAAAATAATCCATTCGTTCGTTCATCCATCTATCCCTCTGCCCATCGATCCAAATATTCATCCCCCCTCAATCCATCCATCCATTCTGCTTTCTGTCTGTTCATGTATATCTATAAGGTTACTTGCGTATTTTTTACAGGACGTTGCAGAACCAACACCAGCAGCCCCTGGAGCTGCCAGGGGCTGCTGTGTGGTTTCTCTGGGCAAATTTTCCTCCAGTAGTTTGCCATTGCTCCTGGACGGTCGGCCCCCTGATACCACTGTCGAAACCAACGCAAGGCGCATGGCCCGCAGCTGGGATCGAACCCAGCACCCTGGCATTACGAAGCGTTCGCATCGAATTAGGCACAGAGCCGACATCTATAAAATACTCTAAATTGCCCTACCTTTCCTGTAGATTCAGTCCCGCATTACCAAACCAGCGGCAAACGAATACATTTATCCGATGTTCCTAAGGCTGCAATAGATTTTATTCACCACAAGCCCGCCATACTCTGCTGCGTTTGTGTGGAATTACCTTCCACACAAACTGAAATTTACAATGAGTCCCAGCTCATTCATTACAATCTTTCTCAATAGTTAATGACTATAACTTTCACGGATTCACTAACTTTTACAATGTAAATGTTTTGCCGCCCGTTAACGATAAATTAATTTATATATAGGTTTCAAATGTACTATATGTATTTTTACGTATATAGGTTTCAAATGTGGTGTGTATATATATTTTTACCTATATAGTATATATATATATATATATATATATATATGTGTGTGTGTATATATATATATATATATATCATATATATATATATATATATATATATATATATATATATATATATATATATATATATATATATATATATATATAAATAAAGAAAAATCAAAGTGGAAGGACATAGCATCAACAATTTAAGACATGCGTCACAATGGTGTTTAAATACAATATTATATTCAATATAATTTTTGAAAACAAATGTGTAAACGTATACTTTCAAAAAGACATTCTATGTGTGGATGAGGGGTCTTAGCCCCGTCCATTTGTGTGTGTATGTATATGTGTGTGGTGGTTGGGGGGGGGGGGGGTGTTTCAAACCCAGTGTTTGTTTACAAGTTTGTTATTTCCCAATACATTTCAGTGTATTCGTTTTAGACTGGGTCGACCTGACAGCCAATGTTGTTTCTAAGCGACAATAGGAGAAACAGAAAGAAAAAAAAATGACACCTCGATACGGATTGCAAGGCAAGACCTTGGTGCTGGCAGGTGTTGTAGGCATGTCGCCGGTGCTACAGAGTTCGTCAACTGTTATCAAAATCTCTGTTTGTGAGCTTTAGGACAAACGAGCCTATCAACTTTATTTTAAAATGGTAAACTCTTTCAGTGTGAAGCGCCCTGGTTGAGCGGCTATGAGCTAGCCTTCGGATCCAAAAGTCGTGTGTTCAAATCCGAACAAAGCCAGATTTTTTTTTCTCCAAAAATTACTTCGACTACCAGATCGACCTAGTCTTAAATGGGTACGAGGTCTTTACAATGCTGGTCTAACCCGATATGCTCACACATCTCAAGGCCTGGCTAAGAGGTTTATGGACTCCTTATGTACCAGCCTATTATTGCTGTTAGATTTTTATTGTTATTTTTAGACCTTGCAGTCTCACGGAAACAATATTTTATACGCCCACCCTCTTCGAGGAATAAGACCATATGACATAAGCAAGTAATCATGATCAGACTTTCAGACTATCAGTCGGGTTGCAACTCCATCGCAAACGGGTCACCTCTCCCTATAATTGCTCTTTTCCTGTGTCATAGATAACATGCCCAACATTGTACCATGTCAAAAGTCTCACGGACAGTATTCAAGCAACAGTTCGCACAGCATCATATGCATAAGGCAGCCGGCGAAGTGCCATCTCCAAACGTCTGTCACTAACATTGCAATTCATCATTGACAGAAGTAGCAGCCAGGACAAATCAGCATAAGGTACCCCGCCAATTATGTAGCAACCAACCATGCGCCATTTTTGAATATGCAGTCTACGGCACACATCACCCAGCGCACAGACATAAATATAAAATTCCATCTTGGAAGGAGTTAATTTGGCAGCTAACTGCGATACAAGAGGGTTATAAAAGTAACCCGGCTTTTAACTAAGTGATGAACATATACGCACGCGATTGACGGAAGTAAATACTTGACGGCCGAATGATATGCAAACCATTAATTGGAAACGGCAGAGATGTTGTTTTATAGGCAAATGATGAGAATACCCTGAACATACCAATAAATCATGAAGAAATCTTTATTAAAAAGACAGGAAGAGAACTGGCTGCCAATTTCTGAAGGAGAGTCTACATGATTTGATCATGTCATGTAAGGAGAAATCTGAAGTAGTTTGTGACGGTGGGAAAACTGGGTGGGGAAAAGAGGCAGAGAAAGATTGAGAGAGGAGGTGCTGAACAGTTTGACATTATGGCATGTGTCAAGAAAGTAAATGTCTAGGGTTCGATTCCATTGGCTACGCTGTAGGCTAATGACAGAAAAACACTGCTGACAAACACACCCAAGCTAAACACTGGTTGCAACTCAAAAACAATCTTTATTATCAAAAGAAACTGACCAGAGTGCCTACACCTCAGGAGAGGTAGTGCTCCTTATTCTGAAACCAGGCCGCTTGTAACTTTACAATCGCTAGACGCACTTTTTCACCTTCCTGAAATAGGCTCTGAGCCACAACCACACACCCGTACAGCGCTAACTCAACCCGCTGTCTCCCGATGCCAAAGACGCTATGGCACACGCCACGTGTGGGCTAGGGGTGCGTCGGCAGATGCTAACGCCACAAACAATGAATGGTCTGACTTATCGTAAGGAGTTATACCTACTGACAAACTTTAACTACTTCCCTAAATCTAATGCTAACTGATATCTAAACGGAACACGTATTATCAACCCTGTAATGTATTTGATACATTTAATCACACCACGAGCAGTACGCCATACAGCTAATAACTACAACGGTACATTTCTACTAGTCAATACGATCTGCCACAATCTGACTGTCCGGTCACATATGATGTCTACAACACAAGTCTACAACCAAGAGAGTCCACAACTGTGCTTTCCACAGCAGTTTTGTTACCCCTTGCTGTGTCCCGCGCGGGGGTAAGGCCTGCGTGAAATCCACCGGCCTTGAAAAAAAAACCCACGCTGAGTTTCACCCAGCCTGGTTCAGCTGAACCACAGTTACGCTTCATAATGCCGAGATGCCGGGTTCGATCCCAGCTGCGGGCCATGCTCCTTGCGTTGGTTTCAACAGTGGTATTAGGGGGCTATGGCAAACTACTGGACGTAAAGTTGCCTAGAGAAACCACCAACAGCCAGGGGCTGCTGGGGTTGGTTCTGCAACGTCCTGTAAAGGATACTCAACTAAGCTTTTGATACACGTACTGAGTTTAGCTAAGGGTCGCAGGGTCTATCTCCAGGATTCATCATCATCATACTGAACTGTCTCATAACGGGGACGACCCCTAACAAATAGTCTGCGTGAGAACTAATGAAAAGTTCACGAGACAGAAGGTTGTGAATGACGCGACTACCAACGCCACAAGGTAAGGAAGACCATTTGTGTCAAAATTGATTAAAAGTACATGAAATAGGCAGTTGTGGATAGGCATGACAACCAACACCACAAGGTATGAAGGGTCAATTTGTGTCAGAATTGATTTTAAGTACAAGAGACAAAAAGGCTGTACATGACGTGACTATGTAAGTCACACCACGTGATCAGTAGTGTGAGAAGGAGAAAAAGAATAACTAACATAATCAGGTGCACGGCACAGAAAAAGTACGGAATATAGTAACTACAGCTATCGGCCTTTCTGCTTTTTTGACCTCATTCCTGTCATTATTTATTTCATTCAATATAACCTTAAGAAGTAATCCGGAACAATAAATAACAACGATATGAACAACAATCACAATAACAACTAATTTTACTGTCTCTGCCACTTTTTCGACTGACGAAGAACGCTGGAGAAGGGAAAGGCGGGTGCTGGGTCTATCTCAAGACCGAGGATTTATGATCACATTGCCAGTACACTTGCCTCCTGACTTTGTAGGAAAGGATATTTCTGTCCCCCCCCTTTTTTTTTTCCTTCCACACACACACACAAATTGCCACCAACCTAACAATGATTCAGCCATGCGTCCGCCGGATAAGAACTCAGCATTCTTAACCGCTAGATTAGCCGCTTCTGAACAAAAATAAAACGGCTGGAAAGGTTAGAAAATGCTTGAATTAACCCAAGATTCTTAAATAATATTAATTATTAGCACAATCATTAGAATAGGTCTAGGAAATAAAGCATGTGGAAGGAAACATGAGAGAAAATATAAAGGAATCAATTCGTAGCGAAATGAATCATTTGCAAGAAAAATGAAGAATTTACCTTCATTAATC
>CAJHNH020005190.1:601380-703880 GCA_905116865.2 Candidula unifasciata
AAAAGGAAAACCTTTTTAAAAGGCGAAACAAACGAGACAGTTTAACGAATAACAATTGAAAATCTCAGAAATATGTTAATTCCACAAAGACATTGGAAAATATAATCATTTTAATTGACCAAATAATAGTGACTGGAAAGTTGGCACAAACATTAAACATATCAGGTGACCGAATGAACTGACATCTTCGATCAGCTTGAATTGGATGTCGGCAATGTGGTATTAGGTTGTGTTTCAACTTCCAATAATAGCAACAATACTAATAATAACCATACAAATATTGAGTGAAGTAAATAAAGGAGCCTTTCAGGCGTATTGGGTATATAGGGCTAGACTTGATTCTTATGGACCTACGGCACTTGGGTGATGTGCTCAGCATCCCACCAGGCGCCTTTACTTCCAAGGACTGTGCCTGGTACCTACTCAAGTTTAGGTCGACCAGGGAGAAAAAAAAGTTCTGCCTATGTCAGGAACTGAACCCACGACCTTCCGATCCCCAGGCGAGTGTCTAGACGCTAGACCTCGACGGCTCCCTCATATTAATAATAATAATTATTATATTAATATTATTATTATTATGAAAATTATAATAATAATTGTAACTAATATGTGCCGAATTGCGAATTTAAAAAAAAAAAAAAAAAATTGGGAAAGAATTCGAAACGTAGCAAACAAATATTTGACAAGAAAATGTGTAAACTTTTATTTGGGAAGGGAGGTGGGGGGGGGGGGGGGGGTAGTTTGAGGAGGGTGGCTTGAAGTATACACTAATTTTGTTGGGGGAGGGGGAGGGTTGAAGGAGGAGGTTTGTAGTATACACTAATTTTGTTGGGGGAGGGGAGAGTTAAGGAGGGAGGCTTAAAGTATACAAATAATTTTGTTTGGGGTGGGGAGGGCAAGGGGGGGGGGGCAGGGGGGGAGGGGGAGGGGGGTGGTTGTCATTTAGCACATGATTATCCTGCTGATGATAAATAATCTGCGCGCGGAGGTGCCTGGGACTCACGAGTAAAGCAATGCAGAGAGAGGCGGTAGCTGCGGCTCGTGAGTCCCAGCCATCTAGGGGATACGGTCGGGGGTGAGGGCACACTCGCAGAAGCAGGTCCGCAAGTAACCTATCGCCGAGACCCTGTTAGAGCATTTGTTTCGTTATGCGGAGCCGGCACATATATTTTTTATAGAACTGAACCCAATTCGAATATTTTTGGATATTTTATGGCCAGAAATTGGCCATTTTAGCTCTCTTTCGAACGGCATTTTATTACGGCCGCCATTTTATGGGTAAGTTCAAAGTAGAGCCCATTTAAAAAAAAAAAAA
The DNA here is from genome assembly GCA_905116865.2 of Candidula unifasciata. NCBI lineage: Eukaryota > Metazoa > Mollusca > Gastropoda > Stylommatophora > Geomitridae > Candidula > Candidula unifasciata. The sequence continues at coordinate 602,696 of CAJHNH020005190.1, forward strand.
AAACACCTAAAACTGTTTGAATGACGTATCTTACAACAGAATATATGTGTGGATTTTTTTTTTTAGTTATTTTTGGGGGGAGGGGGTAGCCCTAAAATTATTGGAGGAGGTCCGCAAGGAACTTGAGCCACCAACTTGTGACGTCTGTTGTGGTACAGACGTTGGGTCAGATCGTAAACCTTCCCAGACAAAAGTTAGTTGCGTATCCTTAACAGAACGTTGCAGAAACAATCCCAGCATTTTAACTGTTGTGGTTTTACTAAGCAAATTTACGTCCAGTAGTTTGTCATTGCTTTCTGGATGTCCAGCTTCTCGATACCACTGTCGAAACTAAGACCCGCAGCTAGAATTGAGCCCGACACCCCGGCATTACGAAGCGCGTGCGCAACATTTTAACCTCAGACGCCGACTTGTAGACAAATACGTCTTGTAAATTCAAGAAATGGCTCCGAAAAATAGGGCGGACTGTCTGTTGTCTGACAGCGATGTAAAGACAACACATTCAATTACTTTATAAATTAGATCTCAAAGCGAACAGATCAGGAAGGGAAAAACCCAGTACACCAGAGTGCAATCATTTAGCCCAGTGCCTTTTCTGTGGTACATTTGTGTGTGTGTGTGTGTGTGTGTGTGTGTGTGTGTGTGTGTGTATTGCTTTATTTCTATGTCCCCAGGGGTTCTACTGTAAGAATATCCTACTGATCTCAGATGACCTCAAGGATTACCTCAAGTGTCTCCTGTCAAACATCAGTGTCTTTTGTTGATTTTTTTATTGGGTGAAATTTGTTTAATTCCGTGCCAAAACTCGTTGTTAGTCACCGTGAGACTATTTAGAATGTTCTATAAAGAATTGACATCACAGCACTCAGGACACACTCATAATCCCTCCGTCCCCATCTTTAGCAGCAAGCAAAGAGTTCCAGTTTTGATGATACAAGTAACTATCTGATTGTATATCTGTCTCGCCTTTACCCCTGAGTGTCGTGGCGGGCCAGATCCCCTTGTAACTCCTCGCAGCGCTATGATAACATTTAATACCACATATTGCATGCAAGCACTTGTTAATGAAAGTGTCAGTTTATTAGTAACTGTGTAAATCCTACTGAATTATCGCTATCTGAAACTGCTGTCATCATTTCATACTGTTATCGTCCCACTTGTATCAATGGCTCCTACTTGACGTAATGAAAAAAAAAAAATAAAGCATACAATTTACTACTAATTGAAAGCGATTGCCATATCCACATTTTTTTTTTTTCTGTAATTGTAAACCGCAACTTTCCTGGTGTCTGTTGAGCATTAGCTGGATGGTACAGTATTTTTCGTCCCCTCCCTTTTTTTTTTTTACTTATTTGTTCATCATGTTCGTCTTTGACTAGGCTGACGAATGTCATGACCATTGAAATCACTGACGTCCGTATTTCTTAGGTAACAAATAATGAATCCAGCAAATTATGTCAAAATTTAAAATATTTATGCATTTTCAAAGAGAACTAAAACATCGGGAGCTGATTTTTGAGAAAAAAAAGTACAAAATTTTTACGAAACTACCAACTTTGACAGCCTTGATTCGTAGTCTCTGCAGAACAGCCGTAGTTGAACGTTTGTTCTAGTATTAGTAGGATATGACTGCTCCTTTAATTATGTAGTCTATTGCCCAGTTGTTGTTTGGCTAGTGAATCCTGGCTGTAAAATAGTGAGGGCCGATGGTCTAGCTAGGCGACAAAGACTGTTGCCCGTGGTTTGGCCAAAGTCGTATACAAGGAGGTTCGCAGTGAAATATTACTAGAATTAAGAGCCGAATCTGATGCAGCACTGGGTACAATTGGCAACTAAACATACCAGGAAACGATGAAATCTCGATCGATCTAATAACATATGCAGATAATGCACTAGAAGACCCACGCCTGATCGTTTGTGAAGGCGGAAGATATCAAATTGAGCAAAAATGACCATACGCAATATCGCTACGAAAACATCCTCAGATAATTGATTTTGAAAAAGAAAAATGGAGTAACTGCAGTCGAGTTGATATCATAATGTAGTTCATCAGAACATAAATTATATCAAAGAAACTCACGCGAACTGTCAATAATTTCAGACAGTCCTGGATAAAGGTGAAGTCAACTAAGCTACAGCTCAGAGCCTCGGAATCTGCAGTGGCCTCAACGTATTCCAATGTTGTGTTCACAGATGCCATTTTCTTCAATAAAGCCAGCAAATTAATCTGTAACATTTGAGTGATTTTGCAGACACCCCTTATTATTTCTTTTAATTAAAAATTAAACCGCAACATATTTTTATCATCCCTACATTTAAATGCCGTATACATTTTTCAGTTTTCTTAAATCTTCTACTTCTTTTCGTTCGTTATTGTGTTGTGCCTTGTTTACAACATAGCTGCGATATTTGCGCCTTTCGGTCGACATATTATTTGTTGACCTGCTTAACTTCCCGGTTAATTTTTTCTAGATTACCGTGTGTAATTTAAAACAGCTGGGGCCTCAGAACGTTGTATAGCTTAGGGCCTCATCATGTATATATTCCGGCTTTGGTTGCTGTTGTGTATGTCGTCCTGGCAACGGTGCTACCCTCTCTGACATCTTCCTCCTAAGTGCCTCTTCCCCTACACATGTTCTGCTCTCAGAACACCCTCCCGTTTGTAATTTCTTATTTCATTCTTCGTGTGGGTTATGGAATCTTTCTTTGGGAGAGAAAACAACAGCAACAAGCCACGCACTGAACTGCGGCGCCTCTAGCAAGCATGTCGTAAAAGGCGACTAATAATTGTGTTTTTTTCGAAGTGGGAGAGCGACTGCCTGAGAGGTGAGGAACGCAACAGGCTGCATACAAATAAGACATATATGTGTATGGATTTGCTAACAAAATTCCAGTATTTAGCCGGAATTTGCATCTGGTGAATGCAAAGAGGAGGGGGAGGAAGTAGAAGAAGAAGAAGAAGAAGAAGAAGAAGAAGAAGAAGAAGAAGAAGAAGAAGAAGAAGAAGAAGAAGAAGAAGAAGAAGAAGAAGAAGAAGAAGAAGAAGAAGAAGAAGAAGAAGAAGAAGAAGAAGAAGAAGAAGAAGAAGAAGAAGAAGAAGAAGAAGAAGAAAAAAAAGAAGGAGAAGAAGAAGAAGAAGAAGAAGAGGAGGAGGAGGAATAAGAAGAAGAAGAAGAAGAAAAAGAAGAATAGGAGGAGGAGGACAAAAAAGAGGGAGAAAAAGAAGAGGAAGAAGAAGAAAAAAAAGAAGAAGAGGAGGAGAAAAGGCAGGAGAAAGAGGGGAGAAAGAGGATGAGAGGAGGACAAGGGAAATAATAATCAATTCCCCAACAGCCCAAAAGAAAGTAGACTGCAGTAAAGTAAAAACACAGAAAACAAGTGAGTTTGTGGTCCCAATGTTGCTAGCGACCAAGCGTCCGATGAACAATATAACAAAACATAAAGTGTATAAACAAACTGTCTCTACAACAACGCCACAGATCAATACAATCCCCACCAGATGTAGCCAAGCAAGCGCAAGATCTTTAGAAACTAAAACTCCTTTAAAACATCGCCTGACCAAAAGAATCGGCAGAACGAAACATCAACTGCAATCAGAAACATGGAAAGTCAACACTTCTAAGGAATTAGCACGCATTTAGCTAAAATAAGTAAAAATCATTCGAACGAGGCTTAAACTCCAAGAGGGATTTTAAGCAGTAGGATCGCTCAATTTTTCAGTTATAATTGTCAAAAGCCGTACAAAGAGTTCTGAAAACATGAAGCGTGGAAAATGAGAGTTATTTTTAATCTCATAAAACGAACATTTCATATTTTCATTTGTTGAAATTCAGGTTGACAATGGCGTTTCAGAAATGGAAGCTATAAAAGTAAGGAAATATTTTCATTTACTAATTGTATTTAATCTGCAGATAGAAGACTTTCCATGTTATTTGTATGGATGGATGTTTTAGTGTATTTCAACAGATTTCATTTGTGTCAGTCTTCTAGTTCTCAAGTCCTGTTCTGATTTTTATCGCCAGGCTTTGAAGAGATATCGATTCACGCCTTGTTATGTGCCATAGAGGTACTGGCGTTTACGGCCTCAGATGCCCGGCTCTCTAGCGTAGTTGGCTAAACCGGATTACGCGGTGAGCGGGTGACGAACTCCTTGTGGTCCGGGTTCACTCCCGGGGGTAGGCAGAAAAGCCACATTTATCCCAGATTTACGGTACCTATCATGGAATCAAGGCCGAAAAGTAGCGATATCCATAATACCGAGCCTAAGGGTTAACAATTTATGGCTTTTGGTTACTAAAACAAACAAACAAACAACAAACAAAGGGCCTCAGATATTTCATTTACCCATCTAAATTACTACAAGGATAAAAAGGAGGATGAGTAACTGCGGAAATAAGCAGGAAATCAGCCAGCGTGATGCAAAACCTAACGGCGTTAATCACTCCATTCACCCAACTGATATATGGTGCTAGACTTTTTTGCAGACCAATTAGCCCTCAATAAGCGATGTGGTCAACAATGTCTGCCGCCTTTACATCCCATGAATGCCCAGTTACCCATTTGAGGCTGGGCTTATGCTGCGGGTTGAGAACCGTGGATTCTCAACTGGCAGACCGTTTTTGAGACAGTGGATTTTCAACTTGCAGACCGCGGTTTGAGTCCCCGGTAAGGCGACTGACGTTTTAACACCACATATTTCTTGTCCTGCAGTTGTTTCCATTTTCGTCATAATCAATATCATAATTAGGTTTCTTCTTCTACTAATTCTTTCTCTTCTTCTTTTATCTTCAACATCATCTTTTTAATTCTAAAGGTCCTATCAACTAGGTCACTCCAGCTAGCTGGAGTAAAAATTATGCTAGTTTTCTAGTCATTTGGCCCTAAATTATCAGACTCAAACCGCCGCTCCCGCCCCTCGTCCTTCAGCGCCCAAGAAAGTACTAAATACAGACAGACAACAGAGCGATTCCTGGATTAATTATTGCAAGCAGTCACAATGAGAATTGGCACATAACTGCTAGTCTAGAAATGACTTGGAAGGAGATAGTTAATCGGACTTTTAGAAATAAGAAGAAGAAGAAGAAGAAGAAGAAGAAGAAGAAGAAGAAGAAGAAGAAGAAGAAGAAGAAGAAGAAGAAGAAGAAGAAGAAGAAGAAGAAGAAGAAGAAGAAGAAGAAGAAGAAAAAGAAGAAGAAGGAAGAAGAAGAAGAGGAAGAAAGAAGAAGAAGAAGAAAGAAGAAAGAAGAAGAAGAAATCAAGAAGAAGAAGAAGAAGAAAGAAGAAGAAGAAGAAGAAGAAGAAGACTAGAAGAAGAGAAGAAGAAGAAGAAGAAGAAGAAGAGAAGAAGAAGAAGAATGGATTTGCTCACAAAATTCCAGTATTTAGCCGGAATTTGCATCCGGTGAATGCAAAGAGGAGGGGGAGGAAGTAGAAGCAGCAGAAGAAGAAGAAGAAGAAGAAGAAGAAGAAGAAGAAGAAGAAGAAGAAGAAGAAGAAGAAGAAGAAGAAGAAGAAGAAGAAGAAGAAGAAGAAGAAGAAGAAGAAGAAGAAGAAGAAGAAGAAGAAGAAGAAGAAGAAGAAGAAGAAGAAGAAGAAGAGGAAGAAGAAGAAGAAGAACAAAAAGAACAAGAACAAGAAGAAGAAGAAGAAGAGAAATTATAAGAATAATAATAAGAAAAAGAAGTTTAAGAAGAAAAGGTGAAGCACGATGGTGATAATAAGAATGATATATAATAAATACATTGTGAAAAATGTTAAAACAAATTTTTTTTTTTTAACTCAAGCAAAAATAAAATCAGAGATGTGTGCTATTAAGATACTTACATCTTTAAATTTAAAGAAAATACATCGAAGATTGAGCTTCTTGTTTCAAAACTCTGGAAATTCGTTTTACTGTCATTTGCTCTCTCTTATGTATTTTCTCTTGTCCCTAGTGTCTCTGGGAACAGCAGTGGCGTAGCGGCTAGACGCTAGCCTGCACATTTTAATATCATGGGTTCAAGTCCTGATGGTACCGAACTTCGTTTAAAAAAAAAAAATCCTTGGCTGCAAGGTCTACCCACGTCCGACTGCATATCCTCAAGATGGCCGTGGTCTACCCTGCATTGAACTGGTACCAGGTAAGAGTCCTGGAAAGTAAAGGCGACCGGTGTGATGCTGACCATATCTCCAACCAAGTGTCGATTGGTCTGTAAAATAAAGTTATTGCCCTGCCTCTAAGTGCCGATTTGTCCATCATTGTTTTTTTTTTTTACCCATGACGTTTAATTACTGTTATTTAAAAATTAATATGTCGTTTAAAGACGTCAGAGAATTCCAATTTAAATAATTCGATATTTTAACTTTCAATTTGTCTGCTTAGATCGATAAAAAATTTAAAAATTATGATCCAGGATTGTCTAATAATGTATTTGTAATGATACATTAAAAAATAAATTTAATTAGTTGTAATAAAGTACCATAAAGAAATATGCAATTGGCTGCAATCACGTATTATTTTTGAGTCAGGCGTGTGGCAGCCATCTTGCCCTGGGTAATGCTGTGTTCCTGTCCTATGTACGTGATCTAGTATCTATGTTGTAATCTTCTAGATATCATCATCATCATCAACATTCTCTTTGCCACCACCATCGCCATCATCATCATAATCGTTGTCATTGCGATTATCATCATCATAATTATCGTTATCAACTAGTAGGTGCCGTATTGAATCTGGCTTTCACTAACCCAGCCTACAGACTCTCGACTGTTTATTTTATTTCTTGTCCCTGTAACATAGCAAGCGTCGCTGCCGAGGTCCTGGTGGTTGGCGTCCTTTGGAAACTTTCTCTAGGTGTGTTGGAAAACGAACAGGCGGATGTAATGGCTGGGGAATTGTTGCAAGACAAGTTGGATGCTGTAAGGGTCCTATGGGAGAGAGATAAAACAGGAGAATGGCGCTGCGGGAAGCTACCAGGGGATCTGACCGACGCTTAACACTCAAGGAAAAGGGAAGACGGATATAAAGTAAGACCTGTTATAGGTGCCATCGGGATTGGAGCTCTGCACTTGCTGCTGAAGATGGGGCTGGGCGATTATGAAAATATACATAGTGCTCTGATGTCGATTCCTAATTAAACATTCATCATTCTTGTCTTATGCATGTTCATGCTGTCTGCTTCTTTCGTGGCCTGCTCTCCTCTTCCGATTTATTAACCCATGTCTTTTCTTGTTAGTTATATATTCTTTGCAGGACGTTGTATAACCAACACAGGTATTTGTGGGTTGAGCTGTTGTTTTACTAGACATTTTGTGTGTGTGAGAGTTGTTAGATCTTTTATGGGATCTCGGTGGCTTTTCACATGGCACGACGATGAACGTTTTGTGGGTATTTCACTGTCACAGGAACGGAGACAACTATGATGTCATCAAGTTGCGATGAAGCTAAATCCCGAATGAAATCTTTAAATCCTAGCTAGGCAATATGACAATCAGTAGTTTCGCCTTGCTTACTTAACGGCCAGCGCTAAACACTGTTGTCGAAATCAACATAAAGCTGTCTGCTGGCTAATCGCCGGCAACTGAATCCAAACAGGTATATCAGACATTCGAAGAGCGTTCGCAACGCTTAAGGAACTATTACCATCCGCACAACCAGCACTATCATGAACGTCATCATTATAAACAGGATCATCATTGTCATCACTCTGCGGTGCCGATAAGCGTAGGTTGTAGTTTTCGCGAGCTCACATGGTCACCAGAATCACGATCAGGTCAGTGTACTTGTCTTGCGCCATCGATATATTTACCTCCATGACTTCTTTTTTCTCATAAATTTAACAGTCGTTTTCAAATTCTCAAATGCACTTCCTTCTAAAATTTCCGAAAAATACTGATTGTCTACGTCCAATGTCTCTAAACAGTTTACGAATTTAATCTGTCTCGAGAATTTATGTTTCTATAACTTCACGAAATTCTTCATACTTGTCTCAACAACCAATGAAGGCGTGAAACTGCTTGACAAACAAACTTATTCAACAAGTGGAAGACAGAGAAAGATGGCGGGTTTTATTTGCTATCGCTTCCATTGATACACTACCGCGACCCCAACGGGTAAAAGGTTATGATGTGTTATGATATGTTATGATATGTTATGATATGTTATGATATGTTATCTTATGTTATGATATGTTATGATATGTTATGATATGTTATGACCCGTGAATATACAAATGTAAATATGAAAAACGTTCGTTATTTAAAGCAACTTTTTCCACCCCGTGAATAATTCATTGTAAAAATATTCCACATTCTGCAATATTTGGCTGTGGAATTCATTGTAGAATCATTCAGGCCAGCAACAGGTCTATGAAGCTTAACAATGTTGGCCATGTAAGGCGATGAATGCGTGGCTTATGAGAGACGAGACAGATGACCAAACCGAGTAGACGCAGGGCAATACCAACCACAGAACATAAAAATACATGAAATCGGGGGAACTGTCGAGTGATCGAGAATCTTTCATGTAAACGGTAATGAGAACTGCACTTTGCGATCAACCTGTTACAAGCTAACGTCTTACTAAACTTCGTGTTTTATATTTACACGACAGTTGTGTTACCTGACTTTGCGTTTATATTTACGTCAGTTGTGCAAATTGAACATTCGTATTTTATTCTCACGTCATTTGTGCAAATTGAACTTTCGTATTTTATTGTTACGTCAGTTATGAAAATCGAACTTTGTAATTTTCCTGGCGAAGTGGTCGCGCTGTTTGAATCGAGCTCTGAAAGTTGTGGGTTCGCTTCACGGACGTGTAGTTCAGTTCAGGAGTGGAGCTTTTACGGATGTCCCAGGGGATTGTCGCTGCAGTTATGCAACTCGTGCTTTGTGTGACGATCTCTACAACTGGCTAGCCTTTCTAAAGACAGAGACTGGCCCAAATGGGATACAGCTGGTACAATAAAGTCGATCATATGGACCTCGTCACTGATATTACTTTTGACTTTAGCAGTGTTAACTAAACGGTGTATCTGGTAGTTAAGTACAAACCGTGTCTGATAATCACTTGAGTTAACTAGACTTCGTGTCTGTTGCTAACAGAATTAGTGTTAACTAAACATTGTGTACTAACACAAAACTGTGCCGTCTCGCCCCCACCCCCCCCCCCTCTTTACGAATGGAGGTTGGCCTCAATGTATCCGCTGCTAACTATTAAAAATTTCTTGGTGAGTCCCCAAGCTCTTGTTGTGTAACTAACAACTAGGCTGTATTGTAAGTTTAGGCCCAGGAGGAGCTGAAAATAGAGAAGTAATAGTACTAGTAGTTGTTGTTGTGGTACTACTAGTCGTAGTAGCAGCAGTAAAAGAAAAAGAGCAAGTAGATTAAAATGTTCATGATGATGACAATGGTTCTGAAGAGTATGTAATAATGTATGGTGAAAAAAAAGGACATAATTTAAGCATTTTTAACTTGGGGGGGGGGGGTCCAATGGGCAAAATTGGGGTGAGGGTAGGGGTAGGGGTGTGGGTGGCTGTGGATATGTGTGTGGGTGTGGTGTGTGGGTGTGGTGTGGGTGTGTGTTTGTGCTACATTAGAAGCTGAAATATAGTAACTTTACAGCAACCTCACATACCAATAGAAACTGTTTGGTGGGTCAGTTTTTTGGCTCGCGGATTATAGTTTGCTCTGATCTACATCTCAAGACATTTTCTACCGGAAACAGAGCCTTTGTGTGTATACCCTGTGTGTATACCCTGTGTGTATACCCTGTGTGTATACCCTGTGTGATATGATTCAAATTCGTAAATCAGTAATCGGAATCGTGTGTTTCTGTCTCTTACATATCGGCATCACCCTTTTCCGTTTGCCAAGCCAGGACTGATTTCATACAAAGCTCTGTTTACCAGACATTTACACAACCCCATTACTTATCCCGAGTTATTGCATCTACAAAATAATAATTTTTCCCTTTTCATTCTTCTGCAATTTCTATAAACTAAGCAATATTATATTTATTTAACTTTTTAATTCACACCCCCCCCCCCCCCCCCCCTCCCACTTTCCCCAAAAAAATTTTGTAGATTTTACACAGGGTCTTACAATAGCCAGTGGCAGCCAGCGTGCTCTGGATCGCAAATTATTCCTCCCCACGCCGCTTAACGACAAAAGTAGTTTATGATGATGATGACACAGTGTCAAACATTGACCAGTTTCGTCTGTCGTGGGGGAATTTTGCTGCCATCTTGTAACTGTTGTGTTCTATACAGTTTTAATATTGTAGTTTTCTCACGCATGGGTTCCAGCCTCGATCAAGCGACAACAACCAAGGTTCGTGTATAATGAAGACGTAACGATTGAAGCCTGGACACAGGTAAAGTAGCAGAAATATCGCAGGTCGGCGCCAGCTCTTTACTGACTCATTGGCCGCAACGTTTCAATCAGGCTGGCAAAGACACAGGCACACGTATAGAAACGCATACACCCGTCCAGACACGGACAGCAAAGTTCGCCTGTAATTACGACCAGACAAGCGTAGACATAAGAATGCATATACAAACAATATTCATTATTCATCATTATATATTTTGTTATTTTGCATAACGTTGGCGTCATCACTTTGCTACCCAGTGTGTCTTCTATGCCCATCTTTATGCTGGTTGACTGCTGCCCTTCTCTCCTATTTCCTGTACAATTTATGAAAGTATACCATGACTTGTGCTATTACACGCTGTGATGCTTGATGTGGCTAAAAGAGTTCCCTTTCAGAGACAAAATGCTATTCCTGGATAGTCAGATCTCTTAGATGTCCGTCTGCCTTCTCTTCTTAGTCCATTGCTATTTTTAGAATCTTCGTGGGGAATTTTTGTTCAAAGAGGTTGATTTTACTCTTTAAGGACTGGGAGCTAGCTCACGGCTTACATCCATATGTTGCTCCAGGGTAGATGAGTGCACTCAACATTTTGACTACTTTGATGTCCCTGATGGCGCCTAACTAGCAACTACACACACACACACACACACACACACACACATATATACATACACATATATATATATATATATATATATATATATATATATATATATATATATATATATATATATATATATATATATATATATATATATATTACCTTTGTGTTGTGTGTCGTTTATTTGTCTCGAGTGTAGACATACTTTCGTATGTATGTCTAGCGGAAATGTCTCGGTTGCAGGCACCAGTTATGGGGAAATCCCCAGTGAGCCGTGAATGTGACTGAATGTAAGATTAACGTATTGCTTGGAATTACCATGTAACTAGAGCCAAGCTTAACCTTCAGACGACGTGTGAAGGCTGTCTGTCTCTCTACTGACAGGGCCGTTGAGTTCCTAGCGCTGGTCAGTATTGTTGTCCAGTCGCTTTAAGCTGTGGGTAAGTTAAGCTCAATGAAGTGTTCTGCTATACCGGTGAGACGTTTCTGATGTTCCAGGTGTGACATGCCCTGGACAACTGTTATATAAATTGGATTAGGCTTATTAAAGCGAGCCAAAAACCTGGCAAACTTGGGGTCAGAAAGTGATAAAACCGACAAAAGTGGTCAGTTCACTCTCTTAATCCTCTGCTGTTCAGTCGAGTAACAAGAAGTTCTGATTTTCCCGTTGCGTCCTAGAGGTTAGCGCTAGGCGGGTTGGGGTACGTAGGCGGAGATAGGTTCCATCTGTTGTAGGGTATTTTTGAACACTTTGTGAATTTTAAAGCACGATTATTTATGAAGAACTTAGCTTATGTTCAGTGAAAAAAAAAAAAAAACCAGATGTTAAATGTGGTAATTATAGTTTCAGTCGTTTTGTTACAGATCAGGACTTGTGGTAGTGTGCCTAGTTTATTTATTGTACTGCTGATCTAGACTGTAATCAGAAGATATCGTTTCTGGGCTAGAATATTTCTGTTTCTAGTCCCCGCCTAACGAACTCTTTTCACTTTTTGTTTGTTTTTTCTTGATACATTAGGGCTTTTTTTTTTCCTTCTAGTACACAAGACTTTCGAATCAGTTACCTGTGGAAGTACATTTTTCGGCAGTTATATTTTCGTTTGGTAACAAGACTGATATATAGAATTCCTTTAAACTTTGTTATACCAGGTGACTTATTCTGCACCAGTTGGGTTCGGTGTGGTTACACCGTGTACACGATACTGGTTACACATCGGTTTGTTGGCCAGCACTAGAAGGCTGTTATAAAACTTGGCGGGTATTTTATGAGAAACGCTCTTCGTCTACTTCCCTGCCAAGTGCAGTCCAGCTTACACACGAGATTTTTATGTTGTCTAGTGTGTTCTTCTATCTATCTACTTCTTTGAGTGCCAATCAATACACTTTCTGTTACTTGATTAATTCATAATATGTAACGGTCTCAAAGGTTCCCCCTTTGTTTATTTATAGGAATGACGTATATACACCGTTACATACCAATCAAATACCTTTCTTAAATGTTTGTGTATTCTAGACAAAGCATTAAAAGTCTACAGTGTTCGTAAACTGTTGATGTGTTTGTTTTTCAACATATGCTTCGTTAATATAAATTTATGGAATCTATGGTGCCATTTAAACTGGGTTGAAATGAATTCTGTCCATATTCCATAGTTGTGGATTTCAAGTTGAACGATAGACATGGCCAATGAGAAACCTTTATTTGGGGGTGCTTAGTTAACCATGTTCTTAGTGCACTTGTATTCATGGCGAGGCGCAGACGCCGTCTGGAGGTGACAGGTTCAATTCCCGGCTCGGTAACTGTAACTTTCGATTTTTATGTTGTCTAGTGTGTTTTTCTATCTATCTACTATAGGCGGATGTAACACATTACTTTGTACAATCTGTACCTCACTACTTTTTACATTCTGTATCGCATTACATTGTACATTCTGTATCGCATTACTTTGCACATTCTGTATCGCATCACATTGTACATTCTGTATCGCATTACTTTGTACATTCTGTATCGCATTACTTTGTACATTCTGTATCGCATTACTTTGTACATTCTGTATCGCATTACTTTGTACATTATGTATCGCATTACTTTGTACATTCTGTATCGCATTACTTTGTACATTATGTATCGCATTACTTTGTACATTCTGTATCGCATTACTTGTACATTCTGTATCATTCTGTACATTCGTATCGCATTACTTTGTACATTCTGTATCGCATTACTTTGTACATTCTGTATCGCATTACTTTGTACATTCTGTATCGCATTACTTTGTACATTCTGTATCGCATTACTTTGTACATTCTGTATCGCATTACTTTGTACATTCTGTATCGCATTACTTTGTACATTCTGTATCGCATTACTTTGTACATTCTGTATCGCATTACTTTGTACATTCTGTATCGCATTACTTTGTACATTCTGTATCGCATTACTTTGTACATTCTGTATCGCATTACTTTGTACATTCTGTATCGCATTACTTTGTACATTCTGTATCGCATTACTTTGTACATTCTGTATCGCATTACATTGTACATTCTGTATCGCATTACTTTGTACATTCTGTATCGCATTACATTGTACATTCTGTATCGCATTACTTTGTACATTCTGTATCGCATTACTTTGTACATTCTGTATCGCATTACTTTGTACATTCTGTATCGCATTACTTTGTACATTCTGTATCGCATTACTTTTGTACATTCTGTATCGCATTACTTTGTACATTCTGTATCGCATTACTTTGTACATTCTGTATCGCATTACTTTGTACATTCTGTATCGCATTACTTTGTACATTCTGTATCGCATTACTTTGTACATTCTGTATCGCATTACTTTGTACATTCTGTATCGCATTACTTTGTACATTCTGTATCGCATTACTTTGGTACATTCTGTATCGCATTACCTTTTGTACATTCTGTATCGCATTACTTTTGTACATTCTGTATCGCATTACTTTGTACATTCTGTATCGCATTACATTGTACATTCTGTATCGCATTACTTTGTACATTCTGTATCTCATTACTTTTTACATTCTGTATCGCATTACTTTGTAAATTCTGTATCGCGTTTCTTCGTACATTCTGTATCGCGTTACTTTGTACATTCTGTATCGCATTACTTTGTACATTCTGTACCGCAAAACTTTGTACATTCTGTATCGCTTTACTTTGTACATTCTGCATCGCATTACTTTGTACATTCTGTATCGCATTAACAAAACAAACCCCCAAAAAACTTTTTTTTTGACACCAGTTTTTAATTTAATTTACCTTAAGTTCTTGTTGTTGTAATCTTTTTTTTTGTTTTTTGTTTATGTTTCAATTTCCTAATTTATTTTCTTAACTAAATTGCTTGTGACTTAATATGTCTCACTGTCTGCCCGTGCGACGACAATAATACATTAATTAACCTGTAATCCGGATACAATTTCAGTGGCATGTCTCATCAAGCAGTTGTTATCCACCTTTTTTCAAATGACGACCTTTTTTAAATATTCAGCTAAACGCAAAGGCCCCCCCCCTTCCCCCTTTCAGCACCCCTGACTAAAAAAAAAAAAAACCTAGCGAAACATGCAACTGAAGAAAAAATCCTAGGCGCTGTCCATGTTTGGCACTGATAACATAAAATAGTGGTAAAGATGCTATTAATCATTTGCTGTTTTGCTGGAAGGTGATATTTGGGGGTCTCCCTAAAATGTCGTAAAAGGTATCCTTTACTACCAACAGCCCCCTTCCGCCACCCCTATTCTGATGTATAGAGAGCTAATGTACACGTACAGACAGCAAAAATAACGTCAACAAAATGAAAACCAGCAACTTCTACATTGGCTGCTAAGGGGAGATAATAAGTTATATTATGAAGAAAAGGGGCAGATAAACAGAGATGAATATGGATGTATCGGAAATGAGATTACAATAAGAAGAGGAAGAAGCGAAAACATGAAAACAAAACATTTGTAACTGGGATAACACATTTAAAAATAAGAGAAAGCAGAGCTAAATAGAAGAGCACAGGAAACAGGGTCTTTGTGTGTCAATGTATGGAGACAGGAAGGAAGAAGAAAGGAATCGGTGAAGGAGGGGGAAAAGTAAATGAAGGTATAAAGGTAAAAAGGTAGTTAAGCTTTTTTTTTTTGGGGGGGGGGGGGGGGGGGGAGGGGCGGACGGAGGAGCGGGTAAAGGCACATTACCTGGTACTGATAATGATGATGCTGATGATGATGATGATGATGATATGGTCTGACAGCTTGTCAAATACCTGAATTGTTGGCGAGTATGTTAACCGTTACACAAATGTTGTTGGAAAAATAAATATACACACATATATATTATATACACACATTCGCACATACACACACAACACATAGATATAACATATACAGATAAACACAACACATGCATTCATACACAACACCAATGTATGCACAGACACAACACATGCATACATACACAACACCTATGTATGTACAGACACAACACATGCATACTGACACAACTAAACAACCACAGGAATGCCCACACTTACAGACAAACAATCGTACAGTCAGACATACACGCACAAAACAAACCATCAAACAATCAATGAGATCGTTGGCTGGAGAAATAGAAAGAATTTGACGAGAGACCTGCTACAGTGAGCGATCCTGTACTCTACACAGATCCTGACACCAGAGATAGCGCCCGTGGGAACAGTAGTTACATATGCTAATGTTGATAAATGTAGCCCACACCAGAAATTGTGTCTCTGGATTCGGATTTCTCCGACACCAGCAAGATGGTATCCAATCAGACGGACAACGTCTTAACGAAAGAATCAAATGACCGGCAAGGAAAACGAGCCTCTGAACGGTGAGCATTATCGTGGGCTGGACGAACTTTCATTCGTGTGGTCAGGACTTCGGGGCATAGACAGATTGACGACTAGAGATTTTCCACGCTTTGCAAGGCTGTAAACTCTTTTGAAATGTTATGTTTGTTTGTCCAGTTCTGAACTTCAGTCTTGTTCTAGAGCTTGAGTTTCCATTTACATCTGATTTACAGATCCTACATTTTCATATGCAGAATGTTGCATCACACAGATGCAGAGATTGGTGCAAAAGCAACTGACAACTTCTTCTTCATTTCCTCTTGTTGCCACTGTGTGTTAGGCACACATTAGGTTCTGCTCTCTTCTCTTCTACTCACCTCGAACATAAACACATTGTTCTGTTGTTTCTCTAATGTTATCTTTTCCATCTTGTTCATGGTCTTCCTCGTGGTCTACGTCCTTCTCCTTATCTTATGTTCTCCTTCTAAGCTATGATTTCACAAGACAATTTCTCTAAATGAACACATTTTTTAATGACGAAATGCCTGATTTTACTTGCTCGGGTCACTCGCGCACTCCTCCACACATATCATATTCGAATGAATACTAAGTTTCTTGTCTAGTTTGTAGTGAGTGACTTGCTCCGGCACTGGTAGTGTACGCTTGAAATTATTAAGCGTGATATGACGACATATTTCTATGTCCTGATTTAGATTCTCTTACGCTGAAAGAGAAGGTGGTGAGGTAGATGGTGGCGAGGGAAAAGGTGGTGAGGGAGAAGGTGTCGATAGGAGAAGGTGGTAATGGAGAAGGTGGTGAGGAGGAAGCCGGCCAGGGAGAAGGTGGTGGGGGAGAAGGTGGCGATGGGAGAAGGTGGTAAAGGAGAAGATGGTGAGGAGGAAGGCGGCCAGGGAGAACGTGGTGGGGGAAAAGGTGGTAAGGGAGAAGGTGGTGAGGAAGAAGGTGGCAAGGGAAAAGGTGGGAAGGGAAAAGGTGGCGTTGGGAGAAGGTGGTAATGGAGAAGGTAGTTAGAGAGAAGGTGATGAGGAGGAAGCCGGCCAGGGAGAAGGTGGTGGGGAGAGGGCGGGAAATAATGTTGGGGGAGTGGCGGCTCTCTTTTCTCTATTGGATGATATTGTCTTGTTCTTCTTGTTCTTGTTCTCGTTCTCGTTCTTCTTGTTCTTTTTCTTCTTCTTCTTCTTCTTCTTCTTCTTCTTCTTCTTCTTCTTCTTCTTCTTCTTCTTCTTCTTCTTCTTCTAACACCTTTTCTTCTTAATTATCGACATTGCTTGACGTCACTAATATTTTGCTTCATGGACTTGGATTTATCGTCAACAACAAAAAGCCATAGCTAGAGGAACGCTGATACTGGACCAAGCAGACATTATGACGACCGTTAATGAACGATACTGGTAGAGGTTACCGTGTTAGATATTTAAAAAAAAAAAAAAAGCTCCAGGTTTTACGCATTTGAAGTTGAGTGTGGATCCGGCAAGCCAGGACACCTAACAGCAAGCCAGGACACCTAACAACAAGCCAGGACACCTAACAACAAGCCAGGACACCTAACAGAAAGCCAGGACACCTAACAACAAGCCAGGACACCTAACAACAAGCCAGGACACCTAACAGCAAGCCAGGACACCTAACAACAAGCCAGGACGCCTAACAACAAGCCAGGACACCTAACAACAAGCCAGGACACCTAACAGCAAGCCAGGACACCTAACAACAAGCCAGGACACCTAACAACAAGCCAGGACACCTAACAGCAAGCCAGGACACTTAACAACAAGCCAGGACACCTAACAGCAAGCCAGGACACCTAACAACAAGCCAGGACACCTAACAGCAAGCCAGGACACCTAACAACAAGCCAGGACACCTAACAACAAGCCAGGACACCTAACAACAAGCCAGGACACCTAACAACAAGCCAGGACGCCTAACAACAAGCCAGGACACCTAACAACAAGCCAGGACACCTAACAACAAGCCAGGACGCCTAACAACAAGCCAGGACGCCTAACAACAAGCCAGGACACCTAACAACAAGCCAGGACACCTAACAACAAGCCAGGACACCTAACAACAAGCCAGGACACCTAACAACAAGCCAGGACACCTAACAACAAGCCAGGACACCTAACAGCAAGCCAGGACGCCTAACAGCAAGCCAGGACACCTAACAACAAGCCAGGACACCTAACAGCAAGCCAGGACACCTAACAGCAAGCCAGGACACCTAACAGCAAGCCAGGACACCTAACAGCAAGCCAGGACACCTAACAACAAGCCAGGACGCCTAACAGCAAGCCAGGACACCTAACAGCAAGCCAGGACACCTAACAACAAGCCAGGACACCTAACAACAAGCCAGGACACCTAACAACAAGCCAGGACACCTAACAACAAGCCAGGACACCTAACAACAAGCCAGGACACCTAACAACAAGCCAGGGACACCTAACAACAAGCCAGGACACCTAACAGCAAGCCAGGACACCTAACAGCAAGCCAGGACGCCTAACAACAAGCCAGGACACCTAACAGCAAGCCAGGACACCTAACAGCAAGCCAGGACGCCTAACAACAAGCCAGGACACCTAACAACAAGCCAGGACACCTAACAACAAGCCAGGACACCTAACAACAAGCCAGGACACCTAACAACAAGCCAGGACACCTAACAACAAGCCAGGACACCTAACAACAAGCCAGGACACCTAACAACAAGCCAGGACACCTAACAGCAAGCCAGGACACCTAACAACAAGCCAGGACACCTAACAGCAAGCCAGGACACCTAACAACAAGCCAGGACACCTAACAACAAGCCAGGACATCTAACAGCAAGCCAGGACACCTAACAGCAAGCCAGGACACCTAACAGCAAGCCAGGACGCCTAACAACAAGCCAGGACACCTAACAGCAAGCCAGGACACCTAACAACAAGCCAGGACACCTAACAACAAGCCAGGACATCTAACAGCAAGCCAGGACACCTAACAGCAAGCCAGGACACCTAACAACAAGCCAGGACACCTAACAACAAGCCAGGACATCTAACAGCAAGCCAGGACACCTAACAGCAAGCCAGGACACCTAACAGCAAGCCAGGACACCTAACAACAAGCCAGGACACCTAACAACAAGCCAGGACACTTAACAACAAGCCAGGACACCTAACAACAAGCCAGGACACCTAACAGCAAGAGTACTATGTGTACAACCAGATGTGCTATTGGAGCAGTCAGTATCTACACCTCAAGAAGTTTGCTGCAGAAGACTGAGCATCTATAGGTATGCCCGGTGTGCTAATATATTTTTATATATCAGTAATCATTAAATGAAGAAGATGACGATGAGGCTTAAAAGAATTATCATAATTCATTTTAATATTTTTTTTCGAGTAATCGAATAAAAATCTAAACGGGTCAAAACTAGGAAACAATAACAACACCACGAGAGAAGTACAAAGAAAAGACGGGGGAAATAAAAGTACACAAGTCCGAATAAAGAGAGTGGGATAGCGAGGACAGGGGTAAAGAATTGAAAAACATGGTTTTTGAATATTTGTGTCCAGACAGCATCGAGAATCGAGTGATTTGAAACAGCCTTCGCTGGAGGGGAAAAAAATGCCAAGGAATCTCATTAAGGCAACATGTTAAATGCAAAAATTGTTAACAGGATACAGACCCCAGTTGTGGATAGCAATGTTGATCAAGTGATGTATCCATTGGACGAGGACGATCGGACACTGTGGCGTTTATAGCAAATACACTTGGTGGGTCTATGACAGGGGTTGGAGATGTGAATTCGCCCCAGGAATGTTACAAAACGGGTGTGGAAGAGAGCTTAGTTTTAAGGATGAGACAGAAAAAAATAAAATAAAATAAAAGGTGAATGTGGAAAGTGGTGTGGAAAGTGATAGTGAACGAATGACAGAGAACGTGATGAAAGTTTTAAAGTAGGAACATGATCTAGGAGAGAGAAAGGGGCGAAGAGGGAAGAAAGACGCATAGATAGATGTAAGAGAGATAGAAAGAACAAAGCTTGTATTAAAGTGGGATGAACAACAACAAAAAATTGCACAATAAATAAATAAAAAAAAATGATAAAAAAGAATAGCGGTAATGTACCTGAATGTGGGTAAAACGAGAGAGAGAAGGAAAGAGACAGAGAGTTACAGAGAGGGAGAGTTAGAGAGAGATAGAGAGAGAGTTAGAGAGAAACGTAGACAGAGAGCTAGAGAGAGTTAAAGAGAGAGAGAGAGTTAGAGAGAGAGAGAGAGAGAGTAATGCGAAGGAAACGTAAATAAACGTGAGGCTGCGGGAACAAAAACGTAAGAATGATAAAGAAAAAGGAAAAACTAGGAGAAGGAACACCAAAAACCTAAGAAAATGCTCATAATAATTATATCCCTGAAATTTTTAACATGAATAAAAAACAATAACAAAAACTCAAATTAATGGATGGCGCGGTCAGACTGGTATCAGGCATCAGCTCGAGTATATGGCCTCTGTACATACACACATACTGTGCTACAACATGGTCTCTGTACATACACACATACTGTGCTACAACATGGTCTCTGTACATACACACATACTGTGCTACAACATGGCCTCTGTACATACACACATACTGTGCTACAATATGGCCTCTGTACATACACACATACTGTGCTACAACATGGCCTCTGTACATACACACATACTGTTCTGCAATATGGCCTCTGTACATACACACATACTGTGCTACAATATGGCCTATGTACATACACACATACTGTGCTACAACATGACCTCTGTACATACACACATACTGTGCTACAATATGGTCTTGTACATGCACACATACTGTTCTTCAATATGGTCTTGTACATGCACACAAACTGTTCTACAATATGGTCTTGTACATGCACACATACTGTGCTACAATATGGTCTTGTACATGCACACATACTGTGCTACAATATGGTCTTGTACATGCACACATTCTGTGCTACAATATGGTCTTGTACATGCACACAAACTGTTCTACAATATGGTCTTGTACATGCACACATACTGTGCTACAATATGGTCTTGTACATGCACACATACTGTGCTACAATATGGTCTTGTACATGCACACATTCTGTGCTACAATATGGTCTTGTACATGCACACAAACTGTTCTACAATACGGTCTTGTACAAGCACACATACTGTGCTACAACATGGCCTATGTACATACACACAAACTGTGCTACAACATGGCCTCTGTACATACACACATACTGTGCTACAATATGGTCTTGTACATGCACACATACTGTGCTACAATATGGTCTTGTACATGCACACAAACTGTTCTACAATATGGTCTTGTACATGCACACATACTGTGCTACAATATGGTCTTGTTCATGCACACATACTGTGCTACAATATGGTCTTGTACATGCACACAAACTGTTCTACAATACGGTCTTGTACATGCACACATACTGTGCTACAAAATGGCCTATGTACATACACACAAACTGTGCTACAATATTATCTTGTACATGCACACAAACTGTTCTACAATATGGTCTTGTACATGCACACAAACTGTTCTACAATATGGTCTTGTACATGCACACAAACTGTTCTACAATATGGTCTTGTACATGCACACATACTGTGCTACAATATGGTCTTGTACATGCACACATACTGTGCTACAATATGGTCTTGTACATGCACACATACTGTGCTACAATACGGTCTTGTACATGCACACATACTGTGCTACAAAATGGCCTATGTACATACACACAAACTGTGCTACAATATTATCTTGTACATGCACACAAACTGTTCTACAATATGGTCTTGTACATGCACACAAACTGTTCTACAATATGGTCTTGTACATGCACACATACTGTTCTACAATATGGTCTTGTACATGCACACCTACTGTTCTACAATATGGCCTTTGTACAGCCAGAATATGTTAACCCTCGAAACTCTAATATATGTCCTCTGTACAGACTGACTGTGTTTCATCTCGAAACTCTAATATATGTCCTCTGTACAAACAGAATGTACTTTATCTCGAAACTAATATATGTCCTATGTACAGACTGACTGTGCTTCATCTTGAAACTCTAATATATGTCCTCTGTAAAGATATAGTGTGCTGCATTTCAAAACTCTAATAGATATCCTCTTAACGGACTATGCAACATCTGGAAACTATAATATAAGTCGTTTGTACAGACAGGCTGTGCTCAACAACACACTCGCCATCTTTTCCTACAAGTACATTTCTTTGTTTCCACTTTGGGTTGGGTCGACCTTGTTCCTATGTTAATTATCAACATATCCATGATGCCGGTCCGAACGAAAGACTTTCAGACGGCCAGCCAAACCCTTTCGGACCGCAAGCCGAACCCTTTCAGACCGCAAGCCAAACCCGTTTCAGACCGCAAGCCAAACCCTTTCAGACCGCAAGCCGAACCCTTTCAGACCGCAAGCCAAACCCTTTCAGACCGCAAGCCAAACCCATTCAGATCGCAAGCCAAACCCTTTCAGACCGCAAGCCGAACCTTTTTAGACCGCCAGACAAACCTTTCAGACCGCAAGCCACACCCTTTTAGACCCCCAGACAAACCCTTACGGACCGCAAGCCAAACCCTTTCGGGCCGCAGGCCAAAATTTATCTCCTGACCTAGTGCAACAACTAGTAAATGATAATTACAAGACATAGTCTGACTGAAAAGCTCAGCGAATGAAATGGAAACGACGCACACCAACCGAACCTTTCGACCAAAGTCTTTATCCACAGAGAACTAAATGCAAGACAATTTGTAACATGAAAACTCAACCGACAAGGTAAATGTGACGACAAAAAGCACATCAGTGGAAAGGTGGGTGGGGAGGGAGGTGGAGGGAAGGGGTGAGTTGTGAATATTGGGCTACAAAACAAAACAAAACGAAATTGTATGTCTTTAACTGGACTGTAGTCAAACTTTGTTGAAGTCACAACTAATTAGCGTCTGCCACTAGCGAACAGCTACGATTATGTCATTGCAATTTACAGGGGATTTCCGGTTTTAGATATAATCATATTGTTAATGTAAATATTTACTGATCTCCTGAATCTTGCTTGACAGCTACAGAGATATTTTCAGCCACAACTCACATACAACATTTGGGTTTGTGGTCGGGGAAGGGGGAAGGGGGCGGGGTCGTTCTAGTTCAGTTGCTAGCTGGTTCTTCTTTCCGCCCTGTAGACGCGAATTTACATCTCCTTTAGTCAATGGTTATTTCTCCTCTGTTCTTGCCTCCTGTATCGACTTTGCCGAAAATCGAAAAGAGGCAATGTTAAGGGGGAAAAAAGACAGACCGTGAGATATAAAGGGCAGCACTCATGGATCGTTTGTGGCTTAGGCGTTGCAAACGACCTTCGTAATGCCGAGTTCGATCCCAGCTGCAGACGGTTTGTCTTGCTATGGTTTCGACAGTGGTTCGGAGAGCTGACCGTTTGAGTAGCACTGGCAAACTGAACGTAAAATTTGCCTAGAAAAACCACAACAGCAAAAAAAAAAAAAAAAAAAAAAATGCTGCGATTGGTTCTGCAACGTCCTGTAAAGGATAAACAACTAACTAACTGTTAAGAAATCGAGTGCAGATTTTTTTTTTCTTACGTTCACCTGAGACAAGTTTGCTATATCAGCAATTGTTGTTTCTCGTTTAAATTCCACTGTCGTTTTCTACTGGTAAAGTACTTTTAGACTACTAGCAAACTACTGGTAAACTACCGGTAAACAACTAGTAAAGCAGTGATAAACTACTGGTAAACTACTGGTAAAGTACTGGTAAACTACTGGTAAACTACTGGTAAAGTACTGGTAAACTACTGGTAAAGTATTGGTAAACTACTGGTAAACTACTGGTAAACTACTGGTAAAGTACTGGTAAACTACTGGTAAACTACTTGTAAAGTACTGGTAAAGTACTGGTAAAGTACTGGTAAACTACTGGTAAAGTACTGGTAAAGTACTTGAGGCGGACGCCATGCCCCGAGACCACCAAGCACCTTAACAAGGATGATTTGGAGTAAAGTATCAATTTTCTAAGTCCTCCAGGATTTCACCAACATCCGTGATTAGGGATACAGTACTCAGTGACTAGGATAGCAATGCCGCTTCCTGTGAGATAAAAAGCTGTTCAACAGAGAATTTCCCCCAATGTACTACTCAAAAGAGATGGTGACAATTACCTCAACGTAGTTTGATGTCTCCTATGTCCTTCTGACTGACAGCTCACATGTTATTATAGATAATACAAAACTGGGGTTTCCTATGCTGGTCTTTATCACATCGAAGGTATCGTTTCATAGCTTCAAAGTAACACTGATGTTATTTCCTCATTTTGATACTCCTACAGCAATACTCATGTTCCTCCGTCTTTTCATCAACTTCGTCGTCACTGACCCCGTCTTTTCATTTGTATCATCATTATCGTCATCATCATCATCATCGTCTCCTTCTTTTTCTGCTGCAGCTGTTAAAGTTTTGTTTGACCATGTTCCTTGTTCTCGTGTTCTGCCTTTCTATTATATTATTACAATAGTAACTCGTTATACGTCCGCTCTGGTATACGTTCAACTTGGTATACATCCTGTTTATACATGAAAAATGTTCCTCGGTATACCGTATTTGTTTGGAATGGAACTCACGTGATTGGACTTGCATAATCAAAATGAGTCAAGATATGAAGCTCTACCTTGATTTATCTCTCTCACTAATGCAGGAAGCAGTAAAGCCAATGAAGTATTAGGCCAAATGGCACTAGTTTTGAAATGCAAGCATGTGATTATGAACACTAAAAGTACACTGTTCAACACAATATTCTCACCAATGCTATGCTATCAATGTCAAACATGGACAATGTATTCAGAAGACAGAAGTAAAATAGTCATCACAGAAATGAAATGGTAATTGACCATGATACGTGTAAGGAGGACAGATCGACTTAGAAATGGTAATATCAGGAGGAGAGTCGGCACAGAACGAGTACTGTATTTTAAAGGTAGAGAGCAAATTCAACGGTTTGGCCATGTAACAATATTGGCATCAGACAGGGGACCACAGAGAGCAATGTTATACAGATACGATAGTAACAGAGCAGAAATATAACTTTAATATAAGCGAACAAAGGGGCCGGTTCCAGAGATTTTTACCTGCCCTGACCCCGCGAGGCAATCCAGGAGTAGGGAAACTAAGTAGAAGAAGAAGGAGAAGAAGAAGAAGAAGAAGAAGAAGAAGAAGAAGAAGAAGAAGAAGAAGAAGAAGAAGAAGAAGAAGAAGAAGAAGAAGAAGAAGAAGAAGAAGAAGAAGAAGAAGAAAGAAGAAGAAGAAGAAGAGAGAAGAAGAAAAAAGAAAGAAGAAGAAGAAGAAGAAGAAGAAGAAGAAGAAGAAGAAGAAGAAGAAGAAAGAAAGAAGAAGAAGAAGAAGAAGAAGAAGAGAAGAAGAAGAAGAAGAAGAAGAAGAAGAAGAAGAAGAAGAAGAAGAAGAAGAAGAAGAAGAAGAAGAAGAAAAGAAGAAGAAGAAGCAGCAGAAAAAGAATACATGTATTCAGGATGAAATAGTGTTTAAATATCTGCTACTCTCGCCTGCGGATCGGAAGGTCTTGAGTTCAGGTCCTGACATAGCCAGCGTTTAAAAAAAATGACCTTGGCTCTCAGGTCGACCCAACCTTGAGGGGGTATCAGGTTCTGTCCTGGAGAGTAAAGGCGGTTGCCGTAATGCTGACTACATCACCCACCTGGTGCCTATTAGCCTACACAGTACAGGTCTAGCCCTATGTGCCCAGAACGCATGAAGGTGTGCACAGGTTCCTTTACTGTTACTTTAAGGGACCGACTAACCGCTCCATTTTTTTTAATTGAAAAATTTATTTAGTGAACATCCTGTTTGGTAAACGTCCTATTTGGTACTGTCCTGTTTAGTATACGTCATGTTTGGTTTACGTGCAGTTTGTACTTGTCCAGTTGTGTACACGCCATATTTATTACATATCCTGTTTAGTATACGTCCTGTTAGGGACATGTCCTGTTTGGTACACGTCATGTTTGTTACATGTCCTGTTGGATATACACCCTAATTGGTATGTTTCATGTTTGGCATGCGTCCTGTCTGGTATACGTCCAGTTTTAAAAAACAACAACTTCAGCACATGGTATACACTAAAAAAAAAAAAAAAAACTATCTTTCATAGTGCTAATAATATAATTTAAACCACCACTACTATAAAGACACTTATATGCTGCTTGTACAAGAGTCGGCATACCAGACTATCTGTAAAAATGCGCGGAACAACGATTGTGATATAACCATATTAGACACCATGTTCACGTTTTTTTTCCCACTAGACTGAGCTCACAGCAAAACATTGCGGGTACAGCTAGTGCCTGATAACTATAGATTTACAAATGCACAAGAAAGAAAGAAATACCCCATCCCCCCCCCCCCAACAACTCTGTTTTTTTTCTAGCTCTCCCCCACAGTAAACGTGTCCGGGAGATCACTGGTATTATGTGTGATTTATTTTCTAGCTCTTCCCCCACAGTAAACGTATCCAGGAGATCACTGGTATTATGTGTGATTAATTTTCTAGCTCTCCCCCACAGTAAACGTATCCGGGAGATCACTGGTATTATGTGTGATTAATTTTCTAGCTCTCCCCCACAGTAAACGTATCCGGGAGATCACTGGTATTATGTGTGATTTCTTTTCTAGCTCTCTCCCACAGTAAACGTATCCGGGAGATCACTGGTATTATGTGTGATTTATTTTCTAGCTCTCCCCCCACAGTAAACGTATCCGGGAGATCACTGGTATTATGTGTGATTAATTTTCTAGCTCTCCCCCACAGTAAACGTATCCGGGAGATCACTGGTATTATGTGTGATTAATTTTCTAGCTCTCCCCCACAGTAAACGTATCCGGGAGATCACTGGTATTATGTGCGATTTATCAAATTAAGATGTGGCAATTGCCAGAAATTTCTGGCTCAAGCGTTGAGGAGAAACAAGAGGACAATAGACGGCAGCTGGTACAAGATTTACGGAGGCAACACTTAGGGCACATTCGCTTCTAATATGCCTCAGCCTCAGCTCGGTAGGAAAGAGTTCACTCGTGTCAGACGACGAGTCATGATAAAATATACGTAGTTGAGTTAGTTGAGTCAAGAATTGACATCACACCACTCAGGGCATTCCCATGCGTAATCCGTCCTCATCTTCAGCAGCCAGCGAAAAGTTCCTATACTGATGGTATCGGTCACAATCTGATTATATGTCGGTCCTGCCTTTGCTCTGAGTGTAGTGAGGTGGCCAGATCCTCTGGTTTCACCCAGGTGCCTCATTCTCTCCAGGCCATAATAATCTTCTTTCTCTACTGATTCCGTTGCTTGTTCCCGCAGGGCCTTGAAAACATCTGCCTTGTCATGTATCAATTCACAACCCAGTGGTGCAGATCCAGCTAGTCTGTCTGTCTGTTTATTACCCACTACGCCGGCATGGCTTGGAGAAAAGATCCAAAGTATGCTCACTAACCGTGAAGTTTCCAGTGAAGCTTGCCACTCTGCTCGAAGCATCCCTGTCTTCACCTTTCTCAGCATGCTTTCAGTGTCTGTTACAATAATGATGTGTATATTCATCTTGTTCTCTAGCCATCGGAGAGTTTCAGTTACCGCCTCCACCTACATTCGCATGCTAGATGTTATGTAGTATGCTAGGCTGTCTTAAACTAAAGATTTTCCATTGGCTTGCTCTACGAAAATACACCTATTGACAGTGCACATCATCTCAGGGCTAGTTTTATTGTCTGCCACGTAGCTAAGCCATCATAGGGTCTATCTCTTTGTCTCCCACCTTGTATTTTGCCACCTCACCTAGTTCTCAAGTCAGTTGCACAACAAAATATGCCCAAAACACAGTCACTCTGTGTGCATGCAATTAATTGGCTCTGGTTTACGGTTGAAAGAGCAGTAGATCAGACTGGGTCTCTATAAAAAATATCCGGGTGCCAACTGCTACATAGAATAGATGTCGGGCTATCTAACAAGAATGTCCGGGTGCTAACTGCTACATAGATCAGATGTTTGGCTCTCTAACAAGAATGTCCGGGTGTCGACTGCTACAGAGATTAGATGTCTGGCTCTCTAACAAGGATGTCCAGGTGCCAACTGCTAAAGAGGTTAAACTGTATGGCTTTCTAACACGAATGTCCGGGTGTCGACTGCTACAGAGATTAGACTGTCCGGCTCTATAGCAAGATTGTCCGGGCGCCAACTGCTTCAGAGATAACACTGTCTGGTTGTCTAACAAGATTGTCCAGGTGCCAACTGCTAGGGAGATTAAACTGTCTGGCTCTATAACAAGATTAGATCGTCCGGGTGCCAACTGCTACAAAGATTAGAGTGTCTGGTTCTCTAACAAGACTGTCAGGGTGCCAGCTGTTACAGATATTAGATGTCTGGTTACCTAACAAGAATGCTCTGCTGCCGACTCCTAAAGAGATTCGTGCTAAAGAAATCTAGTGATCACTGAACAGAGGCAAGATGACACAGAACATAGAACGAAAGCATTACAAGAAGCCGTAAAATAATAATATAGATAAACTCAAGCAATCTATTAGAAAGAAAATAAAGAAGATTGTTACACCCTCTACTTTCCCACCCGAACCGCACTCCCAACACTTTGATAAAGTAACTATAGGAGGAAAAGACAAAGAAGATGTTTATGAGTTTTATATATGACCTTAAAGACTTTCTCTTGAATTATTCAGCCTCTGTTGTAGCCTTTGAGATTTCTAAAGTGAGACTGCAGTCGCCAGTCGTTTGAAGCAGTATTTTATGTTATCTGCTTACAAAAGCGCTTTAATGACGCCCCGGATGCTCTTCTAAATGCTTAGTTTTCCTCAGCAGATATGAAAGTGTGTACGCTGCTTGTAGCCAGCCGGCATGTGGCAATAGTAAGATCACATGAATCACCTATTTTCAAATTTTGAGGTGAGCTTGAGATTCGAACCTCTCTGTCCTTCCCCCCCCCCCCCAACCACGGGACACACACAACACATAAATACCACATACATGCACACACACACACACACACACACACACACACACACACACGAATACTTACACATCCGACGATAAAGTTGTCAGTAGCACACTTTCTAATTCCTTCCCATGTAACCATCGTCAGTCTGAGTGTCTCAGCCAGTTTTGAAACTACGCAAAATGGTTCTTGTAGCTTTAACATGAGTGTATGGTTGTTTCCGCTTGCACAATGTTTGGCACACGTTGCATTGTTTTACGGAAGCATGACCCTGATTGCTGGCCCAACTACAACACAAAACATTTGGAAAGTGTCGTTCTACAAGCGGTCCAGGAGACAGTCGTTCTTCCTGTAAACTGACTGGGCTTCTGCATGTCCGGGATGTTGTGTTTGCTGTCTATCGCGGAAATGTTTATTTTGAAGTCATGAATGAGCATGTAGACAGGCACGTAGATGTGGACTAATTCACGTATTCACAATTCACAGAGTAGCTTACATTGAGAGAAGCACGTAGGGCTCGACCAGTTCCCACATTCACACCTTATAGAGTCGCAGAAATTAGACGAAGCACGTAGGGCTTGACTACTTCCCGCAGTCACCCTTCATAAAGTAGCACAAATTAAGAGAATCACGTAGGGCTCGACTAGTTCCCGCAGTCACACTTCATAAAGTCGCAGACATTAAGAGAAGCACGTAGGGCTGGGCTGGGCTAGTTCCCGCAGTCGACTTTACACGGCCCTAAAAAGAAGTAAATAGACACAGTAGTGGCAGTGACAGTTATACTTTGCCGCCATGTGCAGCCACACATGTTGCACATAATTAAATGCGGCCTTTTTTGCACCTTCAGATGTATTGGGCATATAGGGCTGGACCTATATTTTGTTGACCAATTGGCACTCAGTGGAAGATGTAGTCAACATCACGCATGCCGACTTTACCTCCTACCACTTCACAGAGTACTTTTTTAAGGCTGAATAGTTTAATTTCAAGGTCATTTTTTTTAAACATACGTCCTCGTCAGGAATTGAAATAACGACTTTCGGATCCACAGGCTAGCATCTAGCAGCTACATCGCGGCGGCTCCCTAGTTTATACTAGACACAGAATGAGATATAAGGTGGCAGAGGGACAGGGAAAACCACACAGAAGACGAGTTAGAGACGGTAGTTGGCAATAAGAGAGGTATAGAGAGGTCAAAACAGATAGACCAAGAGAGAGAGAGAGAGAGAGAGAGAGAGAGAGAGAGAGAGAGAGAGAGAGAGAAAAAGAGAGAAAGAAAGAGATACGAAACACAGAGTTAATGGTACAGAAAGATGAGAACGTGAAAAAGTGTGCGAAGAGTGAGCAAGAGAGAGAAAGTCTGTGTGTGTGTTGTGTGTGTGTGTGTGTGTATGAGAGAGAGAGAGGAAAGAGAGAGAGAGAAAGAGAGAGAGAGAGACGAAACACAGAGTTAATGGAACAGAAAGATGAGAAGGTGAAAAAGTGTGTGAAGTGTGAGCAAAAGAGAGAAAGTCGGTGTGTGTGTGTGTGTATGAGAGAGAGAGAGGGGGAGATAGATAGATAGATAGATAGATAGATAGATAGATAGATAGATAGATAGATAGATAGATAGATAGATAGATAGATAGATAGATAGATAGATAGATAGATAGATAGATAGATAGATAGATAGATAGATAGATAGATAGATAGATAGATAGAGAGAGAGAGAGAGAGAGAGAGAGAGAGAGAGAAAGAGAGATAGAGAGAGAGAGAGAGAGAGAGAGAGAGAGAGAGAGAGAGAGAGAGAGAGAGAGAGAGAGAGAGAGAATGCAGCATAAAGTAGAACCACCACAGAATGAAGCAGTAAAGGAGCCGGCAAGTGATACAGTGGCGCCGCTAAAACGCCTACACCCGTTTCCTGCCGCGGCGGATATTTGGATGATTTATCGCTCCCTGAGATCTGCAATCACGTCGGTGCTTTCCCCTGTACATTCTTACATCTCGCGTGCAACGGGCGACAGGACACATCAGCGCTTCTAAAACTGGGTTCCTCTGACAGGACACACCAGCGCTTCTCAAACTGCATTCCTCTGACAGGATACACCAGTGTTTCTCAGACTGCGTTTCTCTGACAGAACACAAAAACGCTTCTTAAACTGCGTTCCTCTGACAGGACGCACCAGCGCTTCTCAAACTGCTTTTCTTTGACAGTACAAACCATCGCTTCTCAAACAACGTTCTTCTGTCTTCGCTGCATTCAACGGCAGTACATACAGTCCAGCGCTTCTCAAATTTCGTTGTCGTGTACGTGTTTCTGTCCTCCTTGTTAACCCATTGACGACGAAACAAACCAGCGGTTCTGAAATTGCTTTAGCCTCATCTTCTTGTAATTTCGGTGCATCAAGTGATTCTCAAAATGCATACATTAAGAGGCGAATTTATAAAACAACCCAAGTTATCAGAAACAGGTAGACAGGTAAAGAGATGGATAAACAGATAGACAGGAATAGAGATGGTTGAACAGGTAGACAGGCAAAGAGATGGGTGTACGCTTAAATAGGAATAGAGGTGGATGAACAGGTAGACAGGTATAGAGGTGGATGAACAGGTAGACAGGTATAGAGATGGAACGAACGAACGAACGAACGAACGAACTTTATTTTCAAAGGGTTACAAATTAGGCACGCAGGCCTGTCTTACATTCGGCCCTTCCAAACTTCCATCTTTCATATGAACAGGTAGACAGGTATAGAGATGGATGAACAGGTAGAAATGTATAGAGATGGATGAACAGGTAGACAGTATAGAGATGGATGAACAGGTAGAAAAGTATAGAGATGGATGAACAGGTAGACAGTATAGAGATGGAAGAACAGGTAGACAGTATAGAGATGGATGAGCAGGTAGACAGGTATAGAGGTGGATGAACAGGTAGACAGGTATAGAGGTGGATGAACAGGTAGTCAGTAAAGAGATGGATGAACAGGTAGACAGGTTTAGAAGTGGATGAACAGGTAGACAGTATAGAGATGGATGAACAGGTAGACAGGTATAGAGGTGGATGAACAGGTAGACAGTATAGAGATCGATGAACAGGTAGACAGTATAGAGATGGATGAACAGGTAGACAGGTATAGAGGTGGATGAACAGGTAGACAGGTATAGAGATGGATGAACAGGTAGACATGTATAGAGATGGATGAACAGGTAGACATGTATAGAGATGGATGAACAGGTAGACAGGTATAAAGATGGATGAACAGGTAGACAAGTATAGAGATGGATGAACAGGTAGACAGGTATAGAGGTGGATGAACAGGTAGACAGGTATAAAGGTGGTTGAACAGGTAGACAGTATAGAGATGGATGAACAGGTAGACATGTATAGAGGTGGATGAACAGGTAGACAAGTATAGAGATGGATGAACAGGTAGACAGGTATAGAGGTGGATGAACAGGTAGACAAGTATAGAGGTGGATGAACAGGTAGACAAGTATAGAGGTGGATGAACAGGTAGACAGGTATAGAGGTGGATGAACAGGTAGAAAAGTATAGAGATGGATGAACAGGTAGAAAAGTATAGAGGTGGATGAACAGTTAGACAGTATAGAGGTGGATGAACAGGTAGAAAAGTATAGAGGTGGATGAACAGGTAGACAGGTATAGAGGTGGATGAACAGGTAGAAAAGTATAGAGGTGGATGAACAGGTAGAAAAGTATAGAGATGGATGAACAGGTAGACAGGTATAGAGGTGGATGAACAGGTAGACAGGTATAGAGATGGATGAACAGGTAGAAAAGTATAGAGATGGATGAACAGGTAGACAGGTATAGAGATGTATGAACAGGTAGACATGTATAGAGGTGGATGAACAGGTTGACAGTAAAGAGATGGATGAACAGGTAGAAAAGTATAGAGATGGATGAACAGGTAGACATGTATAGAGGTGGATGAACAGGTTGACAGTAAAGAGATGGATGAACAGGTAGACAGTAAGGAGATGGATGAACAGGTTGACAGTAAAGAGATGGATGAACAGGTAGACAGTAAGGAGATGGATGAACAGAAGGACAGTAAGGAGATGGATGAACAGGTAGACAGTAAGGAGATGGATGAACAGAAGGACAGTAAGGAGATGGATGAACAGGTTGACAGTAAAGAGATGGATGAACAGGTTGAC
Source organism: Candidula unifasciata (assembly GCA_905116865.2). Taxonomy (NCBI): domain Eukaryota; kingdom Metazoa; phylum Mollusca; class Gastropoda; order Stylommatophora; family Geomitridae; genus Candidula; species Candidula unifasciata. The sequence goes on from CAJHNH020005190.1 coordinate 635,745, forward strand.
AGTAAAGAGATGGATGAACAGGTTGACAGTAAAGAGATGGATGAACAGGTTGACAGTACAGAGATGGATGAACAGGTTGACAGTAAAGAGATGGATGAACAGGTAGACAGTAAAGAGATGGATGAACAGGTACACAGGTATAGAGATGGATGAACAGGTTGACAGTAAAGAGATGGATGAACAGGTTGACAGTAAAGAGATGGATGAACAGAAGGACAGTAAGGAGATGGATGAACAGGTTGACAGTAAAGAGATGGATGAACAGAAGGACAGTAAGGAGATGGATGAACAGGTAGACAGTAAGGAGATGGATGAACAGAAGGACAGTAAGGAGATGGATGAACAGGTAGACAGTAAGGAGATGGATGAACAGGTAGACAAGTATAGAGATGGATGAACAGGTAGACAGGTATAGAGGTGGATGAACAGGTAGACAGTATAGAGATGGATGAACAGGTAGACAGTAAGGAGATGGATGAACAGGTAGACAGTAAGGAGATGGATGAACAGGTAGACAGTAAGGAGATGGATGAACAGGTAGACAGGTATAGAGATGGATGAACAGTCAAATATGCGAACTGTGTGGCTTGGGCAGACGTAATGACGGCCAGAATGATAGGCAAACATACAGACAAGTTGGTATTTTTTTTTTTAAAAGTACAGTTTGAACAGGTAGAAGGGGAAAAGACGGGCGAAGACAGATGGATAGAAACAACACTGAGAAAGAGAGAGAGAGAGAGAGAGAGAGAGAGAGAGAGAGAGAGAGAGAGAGAGAGTGACAGACAAGACAGCGAGAGACACACAGGGAGAGAGAGAGAGAGAGAGAGATAGTGAGTGACAAGACAGCGAGAGACACACAGGTAGAGAGAGAGAGAGAGAGAGAGAGAGAGAGAGAGAGAGAGAGAGAGAGAGAGAGAGAGAGAGAGAGACAAGACAGCGAGATTCAGGATAGGGAGGCAAAACAGACAAGTAAGAAAGACAGACATGCAAGACCAGACTAGTTCAGACTAAATCTGATGGACGGACGGATAGACAGAGAGACAGAGAGACACAAGAAAGTTAGACAGAAAGACAGAAATAGACGGATGGGACAGAAACAGTGAGACAGAAAGACGGATAGACAAAGCAGAAAAACAAGACGGAGAGACAAAACGAGAAGACAAGACAGTCAGACATTAAAGACAGGCAAAAAAAAATAGATAGATAGATAGATAGATACATAGATAGATACATAGATAGAACTTTATTTTCTGTTGCTGCAGATTTGTTCTAATTAAGAGCAGGTTTTCATCCCCCCCCCCCTTTTTCTTTTCCATTTCCAACTAAACAAAATGTGTCTAAACAAAATATACTGGACAGGCAATTTGGCAAATTGCTGAAAGTGAAGAAAGCTGAGGCAAAAAAGACAAGGATTTTCCAGTGGGGTGGTGATCAGACGAGCTGCGGTTTCTTCTTGTCATTTTTTTGCGATGTCTGTATTCACACAAGGGATATTAAATTAGCATACTTGCTGAATAGCCGATGTATGGCAGAAAGAATTCCTGACACATCCTAACGTTTAATATCACGGAAATGACAGATTTAGAAGTGTTCTTGCATTTACAAGCCATTCCACGAGATCGTAAACTTGGAAATTGTATGCAAAGACAAGAACAGGAAAACGAATACTGTAGGCCACCGGTAAAGCAATGAGCTGGGAATTCCGTGGTAGTACGTCGGCGGGATCATTGATAGTCGGCTTGAATCTTTTGGGATTGAATCCCTATGCAGGCAGATTTGTAACAATGTATGATTTTGACTCCTAAGTCGATCCAGGCTAAACAAGATGCTAGTAAATCTCTTAGAAGCAAAGACGAGCGGCTTAATGTTGACCATATTACCCGTCTGTGTCGACCTAAAACCTCATGTCTGTAGCTCCAGCTACCCTAGGAATAATTAGATCCACACACAATATATGAGCTACTATTTGCCGACGATCCGTGCCAGTTCTACAAAGAGAGTAGACTACAAAACCATTTAAACATTCTAAGTTTAACATACAGAAGATATAGCATGAAAATAAGTACTACTAAAACTGAAGAAATGCAGGTAAGCAGCATTCTTAGTCCGCTACATATCGGGTTATATGGTTATTGTCTGAAGCAAGTTGAAGAATTTCAATATCTATGAAGTATATTCTTGGAGGACAGAAAAGTAGATCGAGAAATGGAAACAAGATGCCAACGAACCAGTGCGCTTATAGACAAACTGACACCCTTATTAAGACATCGAAACATGAGTATGAGCGTCAAGAAACAGATTATAAACAGTATATTCATATCAACACTGTGCTGTCAGTGCCAGACTTGAAAATTATCAATGGCTAACCTTGGTAAAATTACCACCTGTTCAATGAGATCCCCGAAAGAAGTCACCAACTTAACCACCCGAGACAAAGTTAGAAATGATATTATCAGACAGACTGTAGGAACAACAAAAACAAATTCATTTAGAAACAGAAGATCAAATGGTTTGCTCATTTAGTAAGCAGCCAGAACAACAAACAACGGAGGCGCTACACACGCAAAGATCTCAAGTGAAAGCAAGCAGTTGCCCTAGGAAAACACGGATTGATGATATTTAAGTGCTTTTACATCAACACGGAACGACACTAGCCATTACTTTTCATCAAGCAATGGATTTGCTGATGATAGTGTTCTGCTAAGTCACAGCATCAGTGAGACGCCGAGAAAAACAGAAGAATACACACACACCCAACACATACACACACACACACACACACACACACATATATATATATATATATATATTATATATATATATATATAGATATATATATATATATATATATATGATATATGTCTCTGTAACGAAAGTTAAATGCATTTAAAAACTGAGGTGGCAGTTGAACATTAAATAAAATGAATTCAAAAGGGTTGAAGAAATAGGAGAAGTGTCTTGGCACCGGAAACAACAGTTATAAAACAGACAAGGTGGCGCATTATTGGACACATTCTAAGAAGACACAACTAGAGAATAGATGAACAGGTACTACAGTGAGGAAAAGTGGACAGAGGCAGCAAAAGGCACAAAAGAAACCCTAAAACGAACGTTGCTGAGAGAGACCAAAGGTGCTGGACTGGATTTCGTCCATGATATGAGACTGATTTCACAGGATAGAGCGGAATGGAGGATTAAACTGTGAGCCCCATACGGCTTACAATTGCACAGCTGGACAATTATGATGATGGTTGTTGCCGTTACGACTGTCTCGATAATGAGAACACACGATCAGTTCTGTAACCTAAATGTCTCCCTTGGTGATGGCGCCATTGGCAATCAATTGAAGCGTGAAAACGATGAATTTTATACGTCTCTATTAAAAACGTCTCTCTGTTTCTCTTTCTCTCTCAAATTATAATTGGAAACCTACCGCACTAAACACCGTTCCACTGCTATCCGTCAACGACCAACCGTGTTGTGACTGTTTGTGATTGAATGGAAGTTTGCAGTGTACATGATCAGATAAAGGCACATGAAAACACAACATATAGATTACAACGCTGACATAAGTCACAATAACTTGTAATTATCAACATGCAAAGACACTCGCAATACCTTTTCTTCTTCTTCTTTTTTTTTCTATTTCTTCTTCTTCTTCTTCTTCTTCTTCTTCTTCTTCTTCTTCTTCTTCTTCTTCTTCTTCTTCTTCTTCTTCTTCTTCTTCTTCTTCTTCTTCTTCTTCTTCTTCTTCTTCTTCTTTGTCTTCTTCTTCTTCTTCTTCTTCTTCTTCTTCTTCTTCTTCTTCTTCTTCTTCTTCTTCTTCTTCTTCTTCTTCTTCTTCTTCTTCTTCTTCTTCTTCTTCTTCTTCTTCTTCTTTGTCTTCTTCTTCTTCTTCTTCTTCTTCTTCTTCTTCTTCTTCTTCTTCTTCTTCTTCTTCTTTTTCTTCTTCTTCTTCTTCTTCTTCTTCTTCTTCTTCTTCTTCTTCTTCTTCTTCTTCTTCTTCTTCTTCTTCTTCTTCTTCTTCTTCTTCTTCTTCTTCTTCTTCTTCTGCTTCTTCTTCAATATTCCGAGCCCATGAGGTTCATTGCTGCAGATATCATCCGTCTCCACTCATCTCTCTGGTTGGACTTCTCTTTCCAGTTGTTGACACCAAGTGTTTGCAGTTCTGTCTGGAAGATATCTCTCCATCGTTTTCTTGGTCTGCCTCGTGGTCTACAACCATTCAGCTCACTTGTTTATACAGTTTTTGACCTCTCTGTCATTTGACTATCTCTCATTATGCCCGCACTCGTCAATACAATGATGTTAATTGTAATGAGAGAGAAAAGAAAAACGAGTGTTGATTGTTAAATGGATGTAAGACATGGACAATAGGAAGACAAGCTGAAAAGAAAAACAGTTTGAGAAGAAAGCAAACAATATTCTTATTCTATGTTCATTCTAAGATGTAATTACGTTTTGCCCGTTTAGAGCATGGTTGCGATAGGTATGACTTTCGGCCGACACATCTGACTTCAGCAAGCATTTGTTGATCGGGTTAGCCTTTCAGGTTCAAAACAAATTATAAAGGAAAGATTTTAGAAAAAGGGGAAGGGGTGGGGGGTCCACCTCAAAGCGGAGGAAACCCGTAAACTGAGCAGAAAAATTCGAAATGGACTATCAGGTGTTTCGGTCATGGTCGAATAATCAGACTCGAGCACATGGTAACGACTGACAAGAGATGGAAAGAGAGCAAGAGAAAGGCAAAGAGATAAATACCGCGATGACTTGGCCACATAAATGGTGCGAAACAAAAACAATAACATGATCCATAATTCTAATGATCATGCGAGGTGGAGAAACATTAAAGCTGTTGCTGATCGAAGGGGTCGACTCTACTTTAATCTTTGACATATCTACAACTCAACAAAATATCAACATCAGATGCCTTATAAACTGGCATGAGCAATCATGCCTCTCCACAATCTTAAGTTTGCAATCATGCCTCTCCACAATCTGAAGTTTGCAATCATGCCTTTCCATAATCTGAAGTTTGCAATCATGCCTCTCCATAATCTGAAGTTTGCAATCATGCCTCTCCATAATCTGAAGTTTGCAATCATGCATCTCCATAATCTGAAGTTTGCAATCATGCCTCTCCATAATCTGAAGTTTGCAATCATACCTCTCCTTAATCTGATGTGGGCAATCGTCCCTCACTTTAAACTGACGTGCGCAATCATGCCTCTCCTTAATCTTACCTGGGCAATCATGCATCTCCATAATCTGACGTGGGCAATCATGCATCTCCATAATCTGAATTGGGCAATAATGCATCTCTATAATCTGACCTGGGCAATCATGCATCTCCATAATCTTACCTGGGCAATCATGCATCTCCATAATCGGACCTGGGCAATCATGAATCTCCATAATCTGACGTAGGCAATCATGCCTCTCCATAATCTCGCATCTTCAACAGGATGGATAATTTCATGAGCCGACATTCTTCTATTTCTTGACACAAGGCTGTTAAGAAATTGTCTCATGTTGCGTCTCTCTGTTTCTCTGTCCGCAGATCTTTCCAGTGGTCATATGTCCTAGCTTTATAACATGACCACAGAATGATGACTGTCTCTTTCTGATGTTTGTGATAAGTTGTCCTCGAGCCCTCGCCTCTTTCAAAACATGCGCATTACTTATTGTTACTACCCAATCAATTCTAAGGATTCTTCTGTAGACCACATCTGCAAGACCTCAAGACGTTTGGATTCCCAGCCAGGTTGTTAAACCTGACTCGAAATAAAGTAACTCAAGAGCTCTTTCCACGCTTTCCGCTGCATTGGGCTTATAGGGCTCCAGCAATTATATTATAGAACAAAAGGGACTGCGTAGGGGATGTGGTAGCATCAGGCCGTCCGCTTTTGCTTCTCAGAAATATACCTTATATCTATTTGAGGATTGGGTCGACCTAAAGGCAGTGTCATTTTGGCCAAAATATATTCGGCTCCGATAGGATCTGAACCTACGACCTTCCGATCCGCAGGCGAGCGACTAGCCACCACACAGTAGCAACAGCCTGACTCTAATATCATGTGAGCAATTCGATTCCTAACCTCCAAGGAACGACATCGAATTTATTGCATCCAATGTTCTTCTTTTTATAAGATTCTTTTTTTTTAATCGTTTTTTTTTTTTGTTTTGTGTGGGGGGTGGGGGGTGGGGGGGTGGTGGGGGGGGGGGGAGGGGGAGGGGGGGGTGGAGTTGTCCTTCTGTGTTCTTTTTTTCTCTGATACATCTTTCGTTGGATATTATCCACATGCTTAGACACGTTCATGTCTTTACTTGTCCTAAAATATCACCCTTGATAAAAAATATACCTACGCAATCCAATATAGGTCGACACAGCAACAGTCTTCGGCTTATCTTCATGGCACCCAATGATGATGTCTTGCCCGAAAACTAATAGCACGTGAAGCATGAACGATGGGAAGACAAGTTGAAAAATATTTACCCGAAGGTCAACAAAAACAATTGTTTCTGGGAACCTCTCGAAGAATAATATGGATGAACAGAAAAAAAAAAAACTAATCTTAAAGACAACAAATTAATAACTCTTATTAAATTGATTAAAAAAAATTAAAATGACAGTCCGAGGAGCGATTGGCCGAACGGTTAGAACGCTGGGCTCTAGAACGGGAGACCTGGGTTCGAATCCTCGGTAAGGCTGGAGATTGTTCTCTTTCAGGGGCAAAATGAAATCCTCACCTGCACATTCGTGGCGACAGCACTAGCCTTGCGGCCGTAAAATCCTCAGGCTCACACCCCCCCCCACCCCCTGCCTACACAGCAAAAGTGGTAAAAAAAAAGGTTGTAATTGGCAGTATTTAGTCATGCGGATATTTTAGTGATGTTGTTACTAACAGTGCATTCAAAGACACATGAGTTGAGTTCTAAGCAAAGTTAGAAACACGGAGCAGTGGCAACATAAACAGATCAAAACTCAGATAACTCGCGACAGATCTCATGGCCGGTCTATGGCTGTGGATGGTGAACGAGGAAGCGAACCATAATCGCTCATGTGCAAAACATGATGACTATAAAAACATGCTTTTATTGTCTTTATACAAGGTAGGGCATTGCAAGATGCGAAGACGTTATTTTAAGTCGGTCCAGAAAAGATATCAAACCGAACGTAAAGTATATTAGCAAGCTTCACAATATAACAAATACAAACAAAGGGTGAACGTTGCGGCTTTTGTGCCTTCATCAGCACATACAAATGAAACAATACTACACAGATACGCAAAATTACTTAGCTGGTATCTCGAAGCAGCCGGGTCGGTTGTGTCTCAGCAGAATGACTACACGTGTCGGCTGGGGGAATAAATACCCCCTGTGGAGTACCAGGGGCCATAACTGGGGGGTTATCTCACTCACTATTTGAAGTCTGGAGATTAAAAGACCTAATGGCTAATGCAATCGCCGCAGAATGTGCAAGTTATAAAGTAACCATTCACACCACGTCCGATATCATTTACCGAAGGCTCGAACACAATCCTCCTATGGCGATGAAAGTAAATAAGGGTCAGGTCTATCATATTAAAACTCGCAACCATTATTACAGCCATCTACCGCTTGACACGAGTCCTTTCTTCTTCTGTCACATTTGTCCGACGCCGCGACAGGGTCGCTAACTAGATATTGGCATTGACATCCGTAAGCTCATTACAGATTATTTGGTGAAGGGAAGGAGGCCTCCGCGTGCCCCGGATCTTTACCTAGATCCCACATAGGCACCCCGCACCTATACGCAAACACCATTATCGAAACGACCCCTTTCCATTCCTCCTATCTCCGCATGTGCCCACGCAAAGGGCGTCTTTTATCATTCTTAAGACAATTCTTCTGAAGAGCCTGGCTGTCAGCTCTATCGTCTCAAGATTGTGCCTCTGACACAACCGCCTCTTCTTTGCTTTCTTTCCCTGTGTACTCTTTCTCAAAATGAAATTTTAAAAAATTGTGTCTTTGTTCCAGACTGGTTCAGCTTTCATAATTTGTATCGTATTTTAATGTTTGGGATTTCCTAGAATTTCACTCTCAACAATGTTCTGGTCACAGTTCACGTTTCTGTCCGTTAAACGGATCTGGGTGCATAGTTCTTAACTGTGTGAAAATAATTTTTGTTAGTTTGTTAGGTTTCTCTATCTAATCTAATCTATCTATCTATCTATCTATCTATTTATCTATCTATCTATCTATCTATCTATCTATCTATCTATCTATCTATCTATCTATCTATCTATCTATCTATCTATCTATCTATCTATCTATCTATCTATCTATCTATTTATCTATCTATCTATCTATCTATCTATCTATCTATCTATCTATCTATCTATCTATCTATCTATCTATCTATCTATCTATCTATCTATCTATCTATCTATCTATCTATCTATCTATCTATCTATCTATCTATCTATCTATCTATCTATCTATCTATCTATCTATCTATCTCTCTCTCTCTCTCTCTCTCTCTCTCTCTATCTCTCTATCTATCTATCTATCTATCTATCTATCTATCTATCTATCTATCTATCTATCTATCTATCTATCTATCTATCTATCTATCTATCTATCTATCTATCTATCTATCTATCTATCTATCTATCTATCTATCTATCTATCTATCTATCTATCTATCTATCTATCTATCTATCTATCTATCTATCTATCTATCTATCTATCTATCTATCTATCTATCTATCTATCTATCTATCTATCTATCTATCTATCTATCTATCTATCTATCTATCTATCTATCTATCTATCTATCTATCTATCTATCTATCTATCTATCTATCTATCTATCTATCTATCTATCTATCTATCTATCTATCTATCTATCTATCTATCTATCTATCTATCTATCTATCTATCTATCTATCTATCTATCTATCTATCTATCTATCTATCTATCTATCTATCTATCTATCTATCTATCTATCTATCTATCTATCTATCTATCTATCTATCTATCTATCTATCTATCTATCTATCTATACAACTGCTGTGTCAGTGATGGTTGTTTGGAAGGGCCGAATGTATGACGGGCCTGCGTGCACAATTTGTGACCCTTTAAAAATAAAGTTCGTTAGTTTCTTCGTTCGTTCGTTCCTTCTTTCCATCTTAATTTTCCCTGTTAAATTCTTCATTTTTTTAAATTTCAGTTTCTTTACGTTTCCATCCCTCAATTTTGTTTCCTACGCCCTGCTTTATCTCTTCTTTCTCTTTGTCTCTCTCTCTCTCTCTCTCTCTCTCTCTCTCTCTCTCTCTCCTTCTTTCTCTTTCCCGTCTTCTTAATTTATTCTTTCCTTTCTTTGTTTGTCCTATGTCTTTCGTTAGAAATGTATAACTTCAGCTTCTGCCGGTCTATATTTTCTGCATTCCTCTGTCATTATCTGTTACACTGTCGTTTGCTCTTTCAAAAATGATGCAAATATGGGGGTGACTGCAGTCAAGCTAATAGAAGGAATTCTGGAGAAATTTGACTAAAAAGCTCAACAAAATGAGGAAGCAGAAAAAAACTTGACGTTGCTCATTGTCACCCCTCAAAGATATGTATACTCTCCTCTCCTCGTTGTTATTTTGGTGTAGTTTGACAAAAGCTGCCCGGTCGAAACGTTGCGTAATAAGTGTTGTTTAGTGCAGAATTGGACAGGCAAAAACGGCATTTTATAAAATGAAAAACATCTTGTGCAATATATCCTTGTCATTGAGAGTTAGAAAAAGAATTCTTGCTTGCTACATACATCCAGTTTTAACATATGGATGTGAATCCTGGGCAATCGGTAGGCAGGCCAAACAATTTTTAGAGGCCTCAGAGATGTGGTTTTACAGAAGAATGCTTAGAATACCTTGGACAGCCAAAAAGAGCAACCAAGAGGTTTTGAAAGAGGCGGGAGACCGAAGACAACTTATCACTGACATCAGAGGGAGACAGTCATCATTTTTCGGCCATGTTATGAGAAGAGGGAAAATAGAACATGTTGTGACCACTGGAAAGATCTGTGGAAGGAGGGATAGAGGAAGACAACGAGAGAAGATGCTTGACAGTCTTGTTGCATGGCATGGAGGTGTGTCGGCACACGAACTGATACATGCTGCAGGAGATCGCGGATTATGATCGCATGATCGCCCACGCCAGTCGGCAGGGCACCTGATGATGATGATGATTAGTGCACGTTTTTCTGCTTCCCCATTTTGTTGAGCTTTTTAGTCAAACTTATCTGGTATTCCTCGTATGCTTTTTGTGCAATTCCCCACGCTTCAGCCACAATGCTTACTTGTTTCTGTTGTTATATGCTAGCCCTAGCCCCCCCCCCCCCCCTCCTTTTTTTGCGTATATGGGAATCGTAAGTGTGCTTGCTACTGAAGATGAGGACAAAGCGTTTATGGGTATATATCTAGTTTTAAATCCTAATTAAACATTAAACATTCGCAGATTTATCTTCCTGCCCTCCGTTCTCTCTAATATCTGATTTAGTGTTTAATTTTCAGATATCTTCTGCTTCTTCTTCTTCTTCTTCGCGTTCACCAGCTGTACACTCTGGCGGAAAGTTCTGGTTGCTCGTCCACTACTGAACTGCAGTCCTACTCCAGAACCTGAGTGTTGCGTGTGCATCAGTTTTACAGATCTCATTCTTTTGAATACAGACTGTTGGTTCTTTGCCTCTCCGGCATGTATCCCCTTTATCTTTGTTTAATTTCCTTCTTTCACTTATGCTTGTCTAATTCTGCGTTACCTATTATCTCCATCGATTGGTTTGCTACACTTTCTTTAGTGACGAGGGGTCGGGGGCGCAGAGGGGCTTATATGACTCCCTGGCTCTCTTTCTCCCTTGCTCTGTCTCTTCTGCTTTCTTTCTCTGCCGCTCTCTCTTTTTCTCCCTCTCTCTCTCTTTTCTCCCTCTCTCTTTTTCTCCTGCTCTCTCTCTCTTTCTCTCTGGCTCTATCTTTCTCTTGCTGTCATTGACAATACTGTTAATGTCTGTCATTGCTAAAAGACTTATCAAAGCGGTTGTCTGTCTGTTTGTCTGTGTGTCCGTCTGTCTGTCTGTCTAGTTGTCTGTCTGTCTGTCTAGTCACCATCGACAATACTGTCTTCTGTCAATCGTTGCTACAAGCTCCTGTCTCTATCATTAATAAAACACCCCATATCCCCCCTCCCCTCCTTCCACTGACGACAATACTGTCTGGTGTCAGTCGTTGCTACAAGCCCCATCAAAGCGGGTGTCTGTCTCCAGCGTTACTAAGACGCCCCCTCCCTGCCGCCCCCTTGTGGTCATCTCCTGAGAGCAAGCAACGATTCCAAAACAAATTCGATTGCCTCTTGAACAGGAGGCGTCTTTAATCTTCGCGACGGACAAATGACAGCCCTTGATTTGTTCCTAGTTTACAGTGTAGTGTTAGTCCCTGCTCTATTCCAGTGTTTAACGTATGTTTCTTGTCCCCTGTCTGTTCTATTCCAGTGTTTAACGAATGTTTCTTGTCCCCTTTTGGTTCTGTTAATGTGTTTGACGTATGTTTCTTGTCCCCTGTCTGCTCTATTTTAGTGTCTAACGTATTTTTCTTGTCCCCTTTTTGTTCTAATAATGTGTTTAACTTATGCTTTGGGCCCCTGTATGTTCCATTCCAGAGTTGAACACATGTTTCTTGTCCCATTTCTGCTCTATTCCAGTGTTTAACGTATGTTTCTTGTCCCCTGTCTACTCTATTACAGGTTTTAACATGTGTTTCTTGTCCCCTGTCTGTTCTATTCCAGTGTTTAACACATGTTTCTTGTCCCCTGTCTGTTCTATTCCAGTGTTTAACGTATGTTTCTTGTCCCCTGTCCAATGTTTAAAATACCTTAATTGTCCTCTCTCTGCTCTATTTCATTATTTAACATACGTTGAATATCTCTGTTCTATTCCAATATTTAACCTAATTCCACTGTCTATAGCAAACACCTAGAAAACTCATGTATTGATCAACACGAATGTCTACCTTGCATGTCTCCTTAGATTTCCTCTGTCCCAAAGACTATATAATTTACAATTGGGCAGATGCTGCTGTTTTCTCGAAGAGGCAAATTTCTTTGAACTTTGTTTGATTAATAATTTATGAACCCCTGAAAATTAGAAGATGCAGTAGCTAGCCACGTGTGGAGCTTGTTTAAACATCAGTTTCCGTGTGCACAGATGTGTAGTGATTATTTTAATAACACATTCCCCACTCAACGAAAAATCCGCTACTCCCGGAAGACCTATGCTGGAGAAGACCCCTGGAGAGTGAAACGTCTTTAATGGGCGTACAATCTGATGTTTTGAGAAGTTCCTCTAATTCAATATACTCAAGTTACTGTAAGCATCCTGGTGTTTGCTTTGAATCGGTGTATATATTTTCACATACCTGAAAAAAAGGAACAATTAAAATGGATGTTTACACTAGGAAAACAAACTATAGCTACAATGACATGATTATTTACAGGCTGTCTGCCAGATTTCAGCAATTTTCACCGAAAGGTTAGAGAGTTGCAGAATTATTAAGTTCCACGTGACTTATGGAACTGACTGAAGGGTCGGTCTCCTATATCAGACAGGTGAAGAAATGCCTCGGAAAAATATTGAGAAAAAAAAATGATGACGTTTGACTGCAGTGTGACTTGTGTGTGCTGCGGCAACCACAACGCCTTCCTGTGGGTGCTTAGTGGCTGTTGTGGTCTCACGTGTCGGACAGATCCGGGAGGATTCATCGAAACCAGTGACGAGGCATTCATGTAATGGGTGTATTTGCAGCAAACATTTTCCATTGCCAAAGAAATATATGTTATTTTAGCTGTTATTATGACTGTTTGCTATTTGCTACACAATCTTCAATCTGTTTACGTCTTGAACATAGCTATACTGTCAAAAATTGTGAAAACACGGGTGACTACGGTCAAGTTAATACCAAGCCGAAACTACGTTGTCGAAAATATCCCTTGATACCATCTCCAGTGTAATCTTTACCTGCTAACGTTTACATGCGCAAATTGTTTCATCTTGCCTCTGATCAAAATAAGACGGACACAAAGTATTGCCTTGTAGGTAGAATGGGGATATATCAAATGCTAGGGAAAGCAAACGCGACAAAATGCTATTCTTACTACACAGTCATCAGTCTCTTTACAAAAAGCAGTTGGCTGTCAGAGGAAGAGCTGCATAAGTCACGGGTTTCAAAGCCTCAGCAACAACCCCAAATTTGTTTAAAAAAAAAAAAAAAAGAAAAAGAAAAGAAATGCGTTTGAACTGGCGAATTAGGAAACGGTAACCGAAGTCGAACTCACAACCTCTACAGCGCGAGGCAGACAACTTGACACTAGATCAATGAGGAAAACACGTGGCCAAAGAAGCAGCACAATCATCAACTATCAATAGATTGGGGGGGGGGGGGGTGGAAATTAATTATAAAGCAAAATAACTGCAACATACACGGTCCCAACCCCCACCCTCCCCCCCCCCCCCTCCCTCCTCCCTCCTCCCCCCTTCCCTCTTCAAGAAGCACAAACAAAATAAATGTCGCGAATAGAGAGGAAATCAAAAGCACTCTCACAATTAAATTGTCATACATGTAAAAGTATGTAATTCACATAAAACTAAATCTTCTTCTTCTTCTTCTTTCCTGTATCTGTTATCAAGGGAGACATAATAAAGGTCTGCTTCTTGCTCTTCTGGCTGCATCCACCATAGACACATAGTGCTATTGTAGAGTTTCTCTGATGCTGTCTTTCCATGTTGTTCTTCGTCTACCTCATGTTCTAAGTCCTTTCTTTGTGTTGTATGCCCTGTATTGTATACTGTCGAAACGTATTCTCTCAAAGTGAGCAAACCATTTGATTTGCTGTCTTTGTATGTAATTTACAAATAGTTCTTTTTTTCTTTTTCTTTTTATTTCTTATAATCTTATTTCTGATTTTGTATCTTCTAGTCGCTCCTGCAGTCTTTTACATACACATTCTTTGTATTGTTTTTAATGTCCATAGTTTTAAAGCTAATTGGCCACAAGAAACAGTACATGAAAACGAAACAGCCTATCTGTGCAGCTTAGACACACAAATCAATGGTCTAGTCAAAGAGTCATGCAGACAACAGTGCTGGGCGCAATTAACAGGCAGTCTATCAAGATGGTGCAGTGAAAATCACGGGCGGATCAATTGAACGATGGAAAGCCGCTCGAAAAAGTGCAGGCTCGCAAAGAACTCACACTTGCCTGTCACGAGGCAAGCGGTTCGAATCGCTTTCGAAACGTTGTTTAATTGACCAGTATCCCAGAAGACTTCGATAGAGGTTTTGGCTGCCGATGTCAAATTGATAACAACAACAACAACAACAACAACATCCGCTTTCTGATTGAACAACAGGGCTGCGTGGTCTCGAGGCATGGTGTCCGCCTCCAGTGCTAGAGGTTCCGGGTTAAATTTCCCGTAAAGGCTGGGATTTTTTCCCGTGGACTTGGACTCCTTTTAATTCCCCCTGGTCTCTGAGTAGTGAGGTCGGACGCTCGTGCGCACTGGTGCGCACGTAAAAAAATCCCTTGGCAGTTGGAATTCTAGAAGAGAAGCCTAACTGTGCTGCCCAGGCAACAATTTTGAGTAAAAAATTTACCTAAAGCATTTCAGGATCCTCGCCGGCGCTACAGAACGTATGCTGAGCTTCTCAGACTTGATTTAGAAGAAGAACGAAGCACTTATGGTTAACTACCCCTGTGCCATAATGTTGATCCGTTGTTCAAACTTCAAACTTCTGATCTAACAACTGGAAACTTTGGTGGCGGTGTAATACTGAAAACAATCTGCTATGGGTTGACTTCAACTACAGTAAAACCTCGTTTACAAAAAATTCAAGTGGGCCGAAAAATACAGAATTTCTCACTTTAACATCAACTTTATCGCAATCGGACATGATCATAAGCTCCTATCTCTTACTGAGTATGTCTGCACGTATGTATAGGCTAATAACATCTTTAACAACTCCCATTCTGTTCTCGCTGATGTAAGGAGAGGTGGCTCAAGCATGATTTTTCTACAAGAAGTTCCATTGGTGCACCCAGGATATGCAGTCTGTCCAGTGAACAATCCCTTTCCACGAAAGTTAAAGCTTCACAGCGTTTGATCTCTTGTAAGGCATTCACATGTCTCCTGTTACGAGAGAGCCAGTTCCTGATAGTGGTACTTAAATAGAATCCTCTCTGGTAAAGACAGCGCTTTATTGGGAACACCCTGTGCACACACAAGCAAGGAATCACTATACAACTGCTAAATGGTATATAACAGGACTGAGTGTGCGATGATGTCCGAAACAAACCAAAGGAACGTTGATGAGAGAGGTCAAAGATGCTGGTCAGGATTCCATCCATGGTATCCAAGGGGTTGCACGGCATAGAACGTAATGGATAAATATATGTCGAGCCCTATGTGACATTTGATGTCTCAGAAGGAAAATGATAATGATGATGACAAACTGACAATAAACATTTATGTATCACCCCGCCCCTGCGTCCTCCCCCCCCCCCACACACACACACACATTCACACACACACACATTCACACACACACATTCACACACAAACACATATGTAGAGTCAAAAGCCTAGACAGCCCTCTTCTAGAGTCCTATTCTACAGTAAACCTAAGTCACTTATAGAGGCAGACAACAGGATATCCCCAAAGGTTCAGGGCTTTCACCGAGCTGCGACTGAGATTGATGCTCCAGGAGCCGAGAGTCAGATGTTTGTAAACAAATGGTCACATATTGTTGATGACAACGCCACTAGGAAAACCAGAAATAATCTCCTTACACGTAAAGTAATAACAGACTGGTGGAGGGTTAGTATGTCCTGTTTGCATATAGTGGGGCTTTTGTTCCATTCTTCCTTTTTTTTGGAAAATATTTTTTAAATATCTGATTTAAAATAAAGGCTTTAGACAATTAATTCAGAAGCAACTTACTCAGCAAGACGACTAAACTCTTTGACTAGTAGAGTTTTTTTTTTTTTCACATCTTTCTGTCATTATTTTGTTTTACGTTAGCCAATTTTATATCAGCTATATAATGTATGTTTTACAATTCATAACGAAATGTCCTATGGTACAATAACTTGAAATCAGCAACATCCAAAAGACTACAAGACATCAAGGTCAAAAAGGGTATTGCCAAACATGAACACTGTGCAGGTAGCCAAAGAAGAATACTAAACCAACACAGATCTGGAGTTATCAGTCGTCACACGCTGAGGGGACGCTGAAGATGGAATCTAAGTGCTTATGGACTTGTCCTGTGTGCAGCGAGGATAATCTATCGATTAACCAACAGTAACTTAAGGGAAGTAACAACAACGTGGTGTTACTGACTGATTGGTTACTGATTTAGGAGTCGAAATCATTGGACACCTGGCATACCCATAGATGCTCCGCTTCCGCAGCAGATGTCTTAAGGTGTAGATGCCAACTGATCCCGTAGCTGACTGATCAAACAGACGTCGTTCTCCGCCTCACATACGCACGTCCCTGTCAGATCCACACGTAATACCTCGTTCACACATTCTCATACATGTTAAGTCATGGAACCTTGTGTCTTCTGTCAGGAATCATCCATAAACGCTCTTCAGAGTATATTCCTTGTCCAGTAGCAAAGTTCCCACAGCCATCGCTTTTGTAGCCAGAAAATCCTTTTTCATTCGCTCACACTCCTGCATATCCCGGACATTATATCCACGTGATTTCCGGTAATGTTGACGTATTGATGCTTTGGTATCCATTCATGCCCTATTTTTCCATTTTCAACCTTCTGCAGTTCCGACTGAGAATCAGATACAACAATTCCCTGGTAAATCTTTGTTTCTACCATACACTGCAAATCTGCCCTGATTGCCGCCACCTCAATCCTTACGGCTGAAGTTGTAGATAAAACACAATTCTCCATTTTGTTCTGCCCCGATCTTTCCTTTCAGTTTAGTTGAAAATCTGCAACCAGATCTGACACCCCATCAACAGAAGCATCGGTGTACACCAGTGTTGCCACTTTTCTTTGACAAAAAAAACCCCCATCCTTAACGAGTGAAAAAATATTTAAAACATCTAAATTTGAGTAAAAAACATCTTAAAAAGCATCCAAATGGAAAAAGTAACAAATTACATATCTGTTGATATGACTTACCCTATAGAATCATGTCCTCATTTTTACCGAAGTCTGCCTTACAAGATCCACAGAATAAACTTATCTTGGATGATAAAGTTGAAGCTTCAGATCCAAAATGACTCTGGTATGCTTTAGCTGTTTTAATTTTTTTTTAATACCCAATCAGGGAGCTGATAGATGGAACAGCCTTTTCCTACTCTTATCAGGCCGAATTTTATTGTCAAGATAGCATTTAGGGGGCCAAATTGCATCCTGTTTCTTAGATAAGATTTGATAAATTCAATCCAAATGAAAACATCTAGAAAAACATATAATATCCAAAAGTCAATCTAAATCTGGATGTAAAACAACCAAAGTGGCAACACTGGTGTACGGCTAGCCCAGCGGTTTCATCTTTTAGTTGCTGTACATGCTTTTGAACAAGTGGTCCTATTCACACTGGCTGAACTTTCATTCATGCTTTCCGAGACTGTTATACGTCAGAGGGGTGTCAAGTTGTCTTGCCTCAAATTACATCAGTGCCGATGTTGTGTGTTCTGTACAACACGAAGACACAGCCTTCAACGACCCAATAACATCTAGAACTAGCCCTAACCCAAACACCCCTACCCACAGTCTGAGCCTAGGTCCTACGAGATACTCTTTTTGAAGAAAAAAGTACAACGTGACATCCCTCTAACCTAGACTAGACTGAAAAAGTGTATAGATGGGCATCGAAACTTGAAAAGGACCGAAAATGTTAACCTCACAATAGGAATCGCTTCTCCAAAGTCTTGCCTTTATTCCAGCTAAGGTTACAATGACCCAGTGTCGCTCCACAGACACGAGGCTAAAACACAGCCCATGAAACATGTTTGGAGTATGTACTTGGAGAGGAAAAGACTAACGCTGCAGCACAGTCCCTCGAAAAGGAATTCGTATGTAAAATGTTTACCTCAACCTCACCCCCCCCACACACACACACACATTCACACACACACACACACACATACACACAAACAGTGTGTCAAAACTTAGACCAGCATGACGTCAGCGCACGTGAGCCAAGAGATCAGACTTTTCCTAATGTTCTTAAGGAGAGCTTACCCCCCCCCCCCCCCCCCCCCCCCCCCCCACCCCCCCCCCCCCCCCCCCCCCCCCCCCCCCTATGGTTTCTATGTGGTGCCGCCGCTGTCCCCACGTCGCCACTACCAAGGCTCCAAAAGACTGCGAGAGATTTCAGAAGCATTTCAAATGCAGAAGTGGAGCGATCAGGCAGAAGAAAGCATCAAATAACGTTTGATTATTCACAAACAGACCAGAGAAATAAAACCACCGTTGGCACAGATTTAAAAAAAAAAAAAAAATTAAACAGGCAGAAAAATTTAATGAATATTCAAATCATGACCCGCAGATTTTCGTAGTTTTTTTTTTGGTAGCCGATACAGGGCGGAGACGTCCACAACTGTAGCTATTGTGTGAGCGGCTTCCTGGCTGTGTAGACTACATCGTGTTTACAGTAATTGGGTTTCTTCGCCTTCTTCTTTAGTTCTGTTCTGCCTTTCTCCCCGTGTGGGTTTTGGGGCCGAATTGTAGGAAAAACAAGAGTAAATCCCCTTCATGCCCAGAGGCATGTCGTAAGAGTCGACTAATTGGGAGCTTTCTTGGAAGTCGCAGTACTTCAGCCTGAGATGCAAGGAACCAACAGTCTGCATGAAAATGAGTCACACTTGTGAAATGGATGTACACGCAAAAGTCAACTTTTGGAACAGGAGTAGAGTCCAGAAGAGGACGAACAGCCAAAACTTTCCGCTGGAGCTTCCAGACCTTAAAGGTGAAGAGAAACGCTCTGTGGATGTTGGTTTTTATGCATCAAATTGTCCATCTCCAGCTAAAAACAGCTCTCCCATGGATACCGGCGTGAAAAAGAAAAAAGGGGCGCACATAAACAACATTGAGACGAACGATGGAAAGTGACCTGAGTGAGACATCTCTGACACGGAAAACTGCATTGATGATTGCACAGGACAGGAAAGTCCTCTCTGAAGCCTCATGTGCCACTAGGCATACAGAATTGAATAGTCAGTCTGGCGTGCTGGACTTCAAGTTCTGCTCGACCCTGTCTGAAGTGATAGGTCTCTCTATGGTGCACTATCTTGGTACACACAGGAGTCATGTGATCTGTCGTTTCTTGGTGCAGTTTAGTGCTGGTCCCATGCCGGTTTCCTGATATGGTTACATGGCCCTGCGTCCTGGTGCAGTTTAGTGCTGGTCCCATGCCGGTTTCCTGATATGGTTACATCTGGTCCTGCGTCCTGGTGCAGTTTAGTGCTGGTCCCATGCCGAGTTCCTGTTATTGTTACATTTGATCCTGCGTCTTCTAATGTTAATTACGAATCATCTTAGACATTTTATTTCTGTTTTTGTATTTTCTTTTTCCTTTTATTTTCTTGTCCGTTTTTTCAAATATCAACACAGTGTTGGTAAAAATGGTGTATTAAAAAATAGTCCTTTGGTGTCAATTGTTACATGTTATTGCTGTTGTTATGTGTATCATTATATATATTATTGCGGGGCTAATGTTCTTAATTTTAATCATCTTGTAAGATTGTCATTAAAACTATTGTCCATGTTACAAAAAGTACAACAGACAAATGTACAGTTTTGAAAAACTACCTCTATATCAGGGAGTCGCCGTGGCGGAGCCTCTAGACGCTCGCCGCGGATCAGAAGGTCGTGGGTTCTCTCCCTGGCGGAGAAAAATGACCTTGACTCCCAAGTCAGTCTTGAGTGGGTACCGGGTGCAGTCCCGGGAAGCAGAGGCGGCCGGCGTGATGCTGACAACATCACCCATCTTGTGCCAATTGTTCGAGACAAATATAGGTCTAGCCCTATATGCCCTATAGCCTAAGGGCGTGGAAAAGGGTCCTTTACTTTCCTTTTTTGACCTCTATATCACACGAGTATACAATAACAAGTGTAAATTTAGACGGACTGTAGAATTACACAGCGACATAATAACATGCCGTTAAACATCAGCTTCGAAAATCACAAGTCCGATGAAGACGATGATGACCACAATAATGATGACAAGATGATGACCACAATAATGATGACAGGATGATGACCACAATAATGATGACAAGATGATGACCACAATAATGATGACAGGATGATGTCCACAATAATGATGACAGGATGATGTCCACAATTATGATGACAGGATGATGTCCACAATAATGATGACAGGATGATGACCACAATAATGATGACAGGGTGATGACCACAATAATGATGACAGGGTGATGTCCACAATAATTATGACAGGATGATGACCACAATAATGATGCAAGATGATGTCCACAATAATGATGACAGGATGATGATCACAATAATGATGCAAGATGATGTCCACAATAATGATGACAGGATGATGTCCACAATAATGATGACAGGATGATGTCCACAATAATGATGACAGGATGATGATAAATCTGCATTATTTTTTTTATTTTTGAATTTTTTTTTTTTCCGAAAATGTCGACATTAAAAACTAAGTAATTTTGGGGTGCGATTTCCAAACGACCCCTCGCATCATACAGGCCTAATTTCTCTCGTATACATTGTGGCCTAGTGTAAATGCCGTTAGGTTATGATATCCAAGCACGCAACTAATTTGACTCCAATAAATCGGAAAAAGCAGACCTCCTGACGTTGATAAATGGATGCAATGTTATTTCACAGTGACCTGTTGATTACTCAAATAGGCGGAAACGTAAATAGAGATTTAAATTCGCGATTGGGTGCGATAAAACGTGGCAAGATCTGCAGACCTTGATGAGCACGTTTTCTCTGGAAGGATTTATAAGGATGCACTACTGGAATCAGGACAGCTCTTGTGTAGGGGTTAGTCGCTGGCCAGTGGACCTTCAAGTATTGAGTTCAAATCTTTATCGTGGAGAATTGATTTCAAAATTAACAAGAGCTTCCATGTCGATTCATTCCGAAATGGATGCGAGTTCTATCTTTGGAAGTAAAGGCGCCCGACATGATGTTGCCAATATAGCCCATGAAGGGTCGACTGGTCTATGAAAATGGGTTTAGCATCACATACCTGGTGAACAAGGGTTCCTTTACATTACTTGTACCTACCAGTGATGATGGGGATCCGGGTGTACTCGTGGCTAGCACCCGTGCCTATAGGCTTGGTGAATATATGTTCGAATCCCTATCAGACGACTTTTTAAAACCACATCTAAACTAGCCAGATCCAGCCTTAAGTGGGTCCAGTTAGTTATATGGACACTGTCACCATACTTGGCAAATCATTTGTCGTATGCTGACCCTTCTATAGAAATGTGGGACTAGTATCACCAAGACAATATCTTTCAAGGCATTAATACAGCCACTTTATTTCATTTTCTCTCTCTGAACTCTGGGGTCAGTTCCTGTCATTAAATTTGAACTCATAACTCCGTTACACCCCTATCGAGTCAGATGCGAATGGTTTGGTAGCAGGCCTCTATGATTGCTGATTGCTACAGCGGAAGCGTGAAATCGTCCAGAATGAAACGAATTACTAAAGGTAAAGTTGTGTATTTAAAGTACATATACCTACCGCCGCTAGTGTTAGCTTGTACACCTTGAAGTTTTATCTTTTATTTATGAGTTTGTGGCATATCCGAGTGCAGCAGCAGAAGCAACAGCAGCAGCAGAAGGAGCAGAAGCAGTAGAAGAAGAAGCAGCAGCAGTAGAAGCAAAAGTAGTAGCAGCGGTAGAAAAAGGCAGCAGTAGAAAGAACAGTAGCAACAGCAGCATAAGGAGCAGCAGTAGCAGCAAAAGCCATAGAGCACTAGAAGCAGCAGCTGTAGCAGCAGTAATAGCAGCAGTAGAAGAAGAAACAGTATCAGTAGAAGCAACAGTAGCAGAAGCAGCAGAAGGAACAGCAGTAGTAGCAGCATCAGAAGAAAAAGCAGCAGCAGTAGCAGCAGCAGTAACAGTATCAGCAGCAGGAATAATAACAGCAGTAGAAGCAGCAGCAGACTGAGTAGCAGAAGCAGTAGCTAAAGCAAAGGTAGTGCATCAGCAGTAGTAGAAACAGTAGCAGCAACGGTAACAGCATCAACAAAAGTAGCAGCATTAAAATAAAGTCACAACAACCTTCTAGACAGCATCAATAAACGACGATCAAATGTAAATTAGACATGCACGCCCCGCATCCACATACACACACATAATTTAAAAAAAATTAAAAAATCAGGTTGGGAATTGAGGTAATCTATGCAGATGTGCTTCCGAGACCTGGATTATCGGAATCCAGTTAGATCCGCCAAGTAAGTGAACAGAATACTCTTAAATTGCAATAAACAGTCTTTTTTCCCTAACCCTAGTAGCCTGTTTATTGCATGTTCAGCTGGTGTTTTTATTCTAATTCCCGTCTTGTGTTTTTCTGGATTGTCCCAATGTTTCAATAAGGAGCTTAGTTTGTCATTTGGTTTTTTTTTCGAGTTTTGAACGTTCTGTGACATATTTGTGGAACGCGTAAAACCTGAAAATACTGCTGATTCTTAACTTAATATGGGTCACTAGTCAATCTCTGTTTGGAGATAAAGTAAAAAGGACCATTTTCACGCCTTCATGCATACTAGGCATATAGGGCTAGGCCTTTATTTTAGAGCCTAAAGGCACTTGGTGAATGATGCGGTAAACATCACGCCGACCACCTTTACCTCCCACGACTCCACCTGGTACCCATTTAGGGCTGGCTTGATCTGGGAGACAAGGTCAGGACATCAAACCCACGACCTTCCGATTCGTAGGCGACCGTCTAGCCGTTACACCACGACGGTTACCCTATTTGGAGATACGTGAGACAACATTTAAAGCGAGAGAGAGAGAGAGAGAGAGAGAGAGAGAGAGAGAGAGGGAGAGAGAGAGAGAGAGAGAGAGAGAGAAACGATTCTTTTCCACTCCTTTAATCGTAGTTGGCATACGATTTAAAAAATCATATTCATGTAGATAAACCTTATGTGTAGCGCATTTTCTTCTAAAAAAAGGTACCAGTACTCCGCACAAATAATATATTATAGTAGCGCAGACGTCCAAAACAAGGTGCCGGTACAGGGTACTGTTGCGCAGCCCCAGAAAAAAGGCTATTCTCTCGATAATTGTACATATATACACACACACACATTTATATATAGATAAAGTATACATATACGTATGTGTGTGAGTGTGTGTGTGTGTTTGTTTGTGTGTGTGTGTGTATTTTTAAAACCACAGTCTCCACAATAGGTCAGAAAAGACAACACCCTTGCACTCTTATGTCCTGATGGCTACTACTACTATTCGTCTCATGTGGGTCTGTCCATACCCTTGAAATCCGCAAATCTCACACAGTACAATTTCTACACTCTTTCATTGGCCCATGTATCCATGCTCCCCTCTCACTTAGGTCACTAATGTCATGGATATTTATGTATACTTTCACACTCTCTGCCACCAGGTGTACACGCCCAGTTAGCACAAAATGTCATTTTCGCACAGGGCACCTTAACTTTTCAGGACACTCCATGGTAGCAGGGCTGACTTGGAAGACGAGACTGAATCAACCTTAATGTAAAAATCAACCTTAATGTAGATTCGAACACAGGAGCTTCAGGCGTACAGGTACACATACAATCATTGGGCTATCGCCGGCTTCTCTGGCATACGGTGATAGAGCCATGTTATTGTTTAGCGGTCAGCACTGTATGGGTTAGAGACAGACACTATTGGCTAGCGGTCGGCACTGTATGGGTGAGAGACAGACACTATTGGCTAACGGTCAGCACTGTATGGGTGAGAGACAGACACTATTGTCTAACGGTCAGCACTGCATGGGTGAGAGACAGACAATATTGGCTAGCTGTCAGCACTGTATGGGTGAGAGACAGACACTATTGGCTAGCGGTCGGCACTGTATTGGTGAGAGACAGACACTATTGGCTAGCGGTCAGCACTGTATGGGTGAGAGACAGACACTATTGGCTAGCGGTCAGCACTGTATGGGTGAGAGACAGACACTATTGGCTAGCTGTCAGCACTGTATGGGTGAGATACAGACAATATTGGCTAGCGGTCATCACTGTATGGGTGAGAGACAGACACTATTGGCTAGCGGTCGGCACTGTTTGGGTGAGAGACAGACACTCTTGGCTAGCGGTCAGCACAGTATGGGTGAGAGACAGACACTATTGGCTAGCGGTCAGCACTGTATGGGTGAGAGACAGACACTATTGGCTAGCTGTCAGCACTGTATGGGTGAGAGACAGACACTATTGGCTAGCCGTCAGCACTGTATGGGTGAGAGATAGACACTATTGGCTAGCGGTCGGCATTGTATGGGTGAGAGACAGACACTATTGGCTAGCGGTCAGCACTGTATGGGTGAGAGACAGACTCTATTGGCTAGCTGTCAGCACTGTATGGGTGAGAGACAGACACTATTGGCTAGCTGTCAGCACTGTATGGGTGAGAGACAGACACTATTGGCTAGCGGTTAGCACTGTATGGGTGAGAGACAGACACTATTGGCTAGCGGTCGGCACTGTATGGGTGAGAGACAGACACTATTGGCTAGCGGTCAGCACTGTATGGGTGAGAGACAGACACTATTGGCTAGCGGTCAGCACTGTATGGGTGAGAGACAGACACTATTGGCTAGACAATCGCTTGCCACATTGAAGATCATAGGTTCAAATCCACACGGTGCCCGATATTATTTCAAACATGACCTTGGCTCGCAGGTCAGCCCAACCCTAAGTTCATACTATTTAAAGTGCTTGGAAGTAAAGGCTGCCGGCATGACGCCCATCGAGGTTTATGATTGGTCCATAAAACATATGTCTAGTCTTGTATGCCAGATTCGCCACTGGCGAGTTCAGGGAGCGTTATTTTTGACATAGTTCACTTCATGAACAATGAGTTTAAAATCATCCTGGCTGCCTTTACTCCCAGACCGCTCCCTGATGTGTGATGAAAACAAATGGCTTCTTCTTCGTCTGCCTTCTATCCCCTAATAGAGGATAGGCTTTCAACTAAATCACGTCAAGTTGTTCTATACTTCGGCTTTGCACATAACCTCCCTATCTTTTCTAACCTTACTCTCTAGCTTCATTCTGTGTTTTATGGTCTGCCTTTTTTTATATATCCCTCTGTGTTACAGCGCAAAGACACTCTATATTGTTCTCAGGTTTTCTTAGTGTGTCCTATCCAGCGCCAGCGTCTTTTTTTTTCCACCTCTTGTTCCACTGAAACTTGCTTCATCAGTTCTCGTTATGCCTAGTGGCACATGAGACTTCAGAAAGGACTTTCCATGCTTTCCTGTCCTGTGCAATCTTCAGTGCAGTTTTCCATGTCAAAGATGCCGCACTCGGTCACTTTCCATCGTACGTCTCCATGTTGTTTTTGGGCGCTCCTGTTTTCTCTTTCCTTCTGGTATCCATGCGAGAGATTTTTTGGGCCGGTATATCAGGATTCATTCTCATAACGTGGCCAAGCCATTTCCATCTTCTCTTGGTTTATCATACTGTCTAGATTTTCTTATTTAGTCCACTGCATGTTTTCTTTGTGTTCTGTTTGAAGCAGTTTGCCTTGGTTATCTCTGTTGGGTATGCTCTGGTAATCGTTTCTGCTTCCGCAGATTTGTTGTGTAATTTTGTGTAGGGTTTGTAGATCATGTGCTTTAGAAGCACTTTCTGCTGTTTCTGCTAGATTTTCCATAAATCTTCTCTGGTCAGTTCTGGCACCTTTCTTTACCATTTTATTTAGTTCGCTATATTCTCACATCAATTTGTCTTTCTGACGTTCTGATTTAGTGTGATTTATGAGGTTCTTTATTCTCTTTCGCTTGACAAAATACTCCGTGGTTTGACTGCTTATCCATTCTTTGTAGTGTTTTTTTTTCTGGCTCCTAATATGTTGTTGCTGTTTGTTTTGTACGTTTCTTTGATCTGGTTCCATCTGTCTTGAATGCTGATTGCGAAACTTGATTAGTTATCTCCTAAATCTCTACATTAGTGATTCTATCATCACCATTTAATTGTCACTATTTTGCTCAAGTGTCAGTTAATGAATATTTGTAGTTTATAAATAATTGTTGTAGTTGTTCTCCATGCTTCCCCTCCATAAAACAGTACTGATTTGACATTAGTAAATGTAAAACAATTATGTTTAGAATCAGTTGCAATTTCGTTTGACCTGCAGACATTCCCTTGTGCGCTGAAAGATCGTCTTGCCATTTGTCTTCATTTGTTGATTGCTCTACCGCAGTCAAGCTATTACTCTACTGAACTATCACTAAGAAGTGTAACTAAGGCTGGAATGAGAACTTCTTCTTTTAAGTCGTCTGAGGAAAGTTATTGCGCTGTGCCAGTTTACATCATTGCTGTGATATTTGCTTCCTTCGGCCGACACACCCGACTTCGTTTATACGGTTAGCTTTCCCGGAAAGGAAGGGAAACCACATGCACGCGCACACAAAAGAAAAATCGGTCGTTTCCGCAGGAGAAGCAAAATACTTAGGTAAATAAATTTCTAAATAAAAGTCAAAGACATTATTTTAAGACAGAGTAAAGAACAGAATAAGACGCCAAGACTGTTTTTTTTTTTTATAAAACATAGATAATTTTTTTTATGGAAGGGTGGAAAGAGGGGGGGGGGGGGGGGCAAACAAATCTATGTCACTTGAGACAAGAAAAAAAAATCCCACAGGCTATATAGAGCAGTTTTAACAAATGGCTGTAAATCGGTTATAATTCATAAACAGGCCTAACAATTTCTGGAGGCCTCGGAGATACTGTTCTACAGAAACAAACGTAAGTACATTGAATGGACAGCTATGTAGAGCAACATAGATGTTTTGAAAGACTGGCGGATACAGGTTTTAGGTTGTTCGTCCATGACAAGCGATTATGACCATTGTTTCTCTCCTCCGACGTGAAAGCATAGTCGGTCGTCTGTAGCTCCGGAGATTGTTCATCGGCTCGACATAGGCCCCAAGTATCTGGGCCAACGATGACAAGGAAACGTGGCTCTGGGCAATTACAGATGGAGTTACTCTGATATAAGTATACAAGACAGACAGACAGACAGACAGACAGACAGACAGACAGACAGACAGACAGACAGACAGACAGACAGACAGACAGACAGACAGACAGACAGACAGACAGACAGACAGACAGAAGGACAGACATACAGACAGGCAGACAGACACACAGACAGATAGCCAGACAGGCAGACAGACAAATAGACAGAAATGACACATGTATGCAGTACTCACGGGAAGTGCCACTATGGATGGAAACCTCTAATGATGGCGGTGACAGATCATCTGAAAACAACGACAAACGAAAATGCTCATTAGTCTCTAAACCTCTGATCGGATTGATTGATTGCTTGATCATCTTCGTTATAGTATCTACCTGTAATCATCTCAGCTATATTTCTGTGGCATTTGTACATTTACAGCCGTAGTTGATTTAAGATCGCCCAACAACAAAATACATAAATGAAATTTATATTTCATAAAGAAAAGTATTTGGTGTATCAACGGTATATGGCATGTCGATAGCGACCGACTTTACTTCTCACAACGTTTTCTGTACCCATTTAAGGTACTAAAAAATAAATGATGATATGAACACAGGATAACCAAGTCGGTAAACAGCTGTGAAAGCCACCCTGATACACTGGCTTCGTCATCATTAAAAAAAAATGTATAGAGAAACTTATAGGATATTGATTAATCTTTAATTTAATACCAAGTTTGTTTCGAAATTTAAACATACAATTTTTTTTTCCAAGATTCCCTGCTAGAACTGCCTTCTTAAAAAAAAAAAAACAGAGAGCGAAGCAAAGCCTTTGGGATAAAACCCTATACAAAAGCGCTTTCCTTGACTTGAACATATTGAACACAAATGCCTTTAACAAATCAGAATTTCGATAATAAATTCATCCTTCTTAAGTAGCTATTGAGCTGAGTGCATTGCACGACACTGTGAGCTGTGAATTTCCTGTGGAATTGTTTTCGAATGGGCCCAACGTGCTTTGTGTTGTGATCTCCAAATTAATAAAATGGCCAGTGAAATGGTGGTACCGTGTGCTGTTAATTGCTTGTGCAACTACTGATCTGTTGTCGCTGCGGCTTCTATCGACTGCATTTCTAATGCCGTATTTCTTCTTCCTTCTTCTTCTTCCTTGTTGTTGTTGTTGTTGTTGTTGTTGTTGTTGTTGTTGTTGTTGTTGTTGTTCTTCTTCTTCTCCTTCTTCTTCTTCTTCTTCTTCTTCTTCTTCTTCTTCTTCTTCTTCTTTCTTCTCTTCTTCTTCTTCTTCTTCTTCTTCTTCTTCTTCTTCTTCTTCTTCTTCTTCTTCTCTTCTTCTCTTCTTCTTCTTCTTCTTCTTCTTCTTCTTCTTCTTCTTCTTCTTCTTTCTTCTTCTTTTCTTCTTCTTCTTCTTCTTCTTCTTCTTCTTCTTCTTCTTCTTCTTCTTCTTCTTCTTCTTCTTCTTCTTCTTCTTCTTCTTCTCTTATTGTCTTCTTCTTCTTCTTCTTCTTCTTCTACTTCTTCTTCTTCTTCTTATTCTTCTTCTTCTTCTTCTTCTTCTTCTTCTTCTTCTTTCTTCTTCTTCTTCTTCTTCTTCTTCTTCTCTTCTTCTTCTTCTTCTTCTTCTTCTTCTTTTCTTCTTCTTTTCTCTCTTCTTCTTCTTCTTCTTCTTCTTCTTCTTCTTCTTCTTCTTCTTCTTCTTCTTCTTCTTCGCGTTTACAGGTTTTGAACTCCGCCAGAAAAGTGTGGCTGTTCGTCCACCTCTGTTCCAGAAACTGAGTTTTGCGTGCACATCCGTTCCTCAGGTAAGACTCATTTGCAAGCAGACTGTTGGTTCCTTGTCTCTCAGCCAGATGTACTCCCACTTCGAAGGCATTTCCCATTTAGTCGATGCTTACAACATGCTTTTGGGTAACAGTAGGTCTATTCTTGTTTTCCCCACAATGGGGCCCCGGAACTTCCACTGTTATAGTGCTGTACTGTTTGTGTTGGAATTTTTAATGGTTTCACAGGGGACAGCGACTGGTCGTATATGTGTTTTTAATTGGTGCAGGATTGAAGCAGCTGTTTTATCCCAGACAAGCCTCCAAATTGCAATGTGCTCTGCTAGGGGTTTGTTTCTACGCGCCACATTGCTGTATTGACGAACACTTAGTTGCTATGACACACCAGAAACGAATGTTCAATTATAGACCGTTATTCGCAGAATCAAACATCTCACTGATAGCCAATCTTTCGTCCTCGTGGTCGTTATTCCTGGCTGATTTCTGACGACATGGCCAACTCTCTCGCGCACAGCTTTGCTTCATCCGTATCTCTCGAATCCTGCATCCATCTCATACTAAAACCTTGTACCTGGTATTAGTACATGTTGAAAAATGGCAATCAGGAAACATTCATGTCTTCTCTTGAACAGTTATATGTTGTCACAAGTTCTCCATTCTAATCAGGTGTTCTCTCACATACGACCTCTTGCAACCAGGTCCAAACTTCAACTGTCTTCCTATCCTCTCTAGGTTCACGTCTTCCGTTCCAGTCTCACGCTTTTCTTGTATCCCTTATTCGCTCACAACGGGATACCCGAGACCCACTTATCTCGTTTTCCTCTTGTATCACGTGTCCTCTGACCTTGTCCTCCCCATGGGGAACTCTCTGGGATTTTCCCGGGAATTCACACCAATACATGGACTGTCACGTGATATCATCTGGGAGTAAAATATTAATAAAGGACACCTCTCTTGGATGTCGATCCTTGATGTTAAGGTTACTGTTGATTGCTAACACCGCTAGTCTTAGATCTTACCGCCAACCAAGTAATGCTGCCAATTCCTAAAGTCTGATGCTTCTAATAAAACGTATTTCTACATTAAAAGATTATGAAGATTTGAAAAACTTGAGTTTAATCAAAATTTCAATGAGGGGATTACTGCTACCTTTCACATACAGAAATTCCAATAATGTAATTACTTTCAATCTGCAAGCGAATTTGTTTTTAAAAAAAAATGATCATGGCTTCCAGGTCGTCAGTCTTAAATTGGACCAGGTGAGTCATGAGAAGTAAAGGGGGTCGGCGTAATGTGGACCACACCACACTCCACGTGCCGATTGGTCCATAAACCATCGGTCTAGACATATACGACAGAAGGCTTGAAAATGGGCTCTTTAAATCTGCAATATAATTTTTTTTTCTAACATCTGAAAAAGACAAAGCATTTAGTCTCTAGTTGTCAAGATATTATTAGAAGTATAACAATAGTACATTATAACATGTATAAAATATATATTGTTGTTGTTGTCAGTTTGTCAGTTAGTAATAATAATTTTCTATAACTTATAAAATACCAGACATTTATGGCAGATTCCTGAAAGTAGGACAACCGCCTAGGGCCGCCAGATAAAGCCAAGAAAGTCCGGTAGATGGAAGCGCCCCTCCACAACTGTTTGACCGCCTCAATGACGTTTGACGCCAGCTTAGTGACACTAATTAACAGTAAAGATGGCGGACAGCGTCTAGAAAGGATTTTTTGTTTAATAAGTCAAAAGTTTCACTTTTTCCTCTTCTTACTCCTTCCTCAGTCTCTTCTTTGCCTCTTACGTCCAGCTCCTGTCCTTCTTCACTTCATCCTCTTTTCCTTCTCTTTCTACATCTTTCTGTCTCTTCTTCTTCTTCTTCTTCTTCTTCTTCTTCTTCTTCTTATTATTATTATTATTATTATTATTATTATTATTATTATTATTATTATTATTCAACTGCTTCTTTATCTCTCTGCAATCGTCCTAGAAAAAGGGCGACTGGTACTCTGTGTTGAAAGTTACAGCTAGGCTGCCAGAAAAGACAGAATGTGACAAATTAGAGTGAACATTGCTTTATTTGTTGAAGTCAAGACTTCAGTTAGAAAGGTTTCATCTCACGCTAACACAGAAGAACCAGTTTCATAGCTTAGGAAAGGTTTTTTGTTCTTCTATCGGTGGAAAGAAAACAAATCGTATTCTGCACAGTCTGTGGCGTTAGCACTGGCCATGCGACCCTAAATCTACAGGATCAGAGTTCGCGTTTCTGCACCGCAGAAGCGGGAAACACGGGCAATGTTGAGAGTCTGGTAGTTTTAAAATCTCACATAGCTCTCTCTCTCTCTCTCTCTCTCTCTCTCTCTCTCTCTCTCTCTCTCTCTCTCTCTCTCTCTCTCTCTCTCTCTCTCTCTGTTTCACTCTCCCCTCTGCACCCAGAGAGACTGGTTTTCCACAAACGAGTGCATGAGCTAGATGAATGGGAGGGATAATGAGTGAGAGAATGTGGTTGAATGAGAAAGAGAACAAGCTTGTCTGAGAATACTTGCACTGAATGATCATAGAAGAGTGGCAAGAGACAGAATGTGAGATGATATGAAACAGAGGGAGTGAAAGAGAAGAGTAGAATGTATAATTGTATGGGTAGAAAAGTGGTCAAAATGGTTAGTGACTGAACCTCAGCAAGATGTTGCGTTACTGCGTGAATGTGCGGAAGTGGGCGAGAAAGCACAGAGAAATGAGCAGAGCACAACTTGGTGAAGATTTACTAAATACAAAGAGAAGCGCTTTAAAGGAATGTTTAAAAGAGTAACAAACATTTTTTTAGAACAAAATTTTGGTAATGAATGTTGGCTCAGAGTAATTGAAAAGAAAACAAAAACACTAGCAAATATGGTCAGTGTTTGGCCTTGCAAAACTGACCTCACCTGTTTCTGGTTTTTCAGTTCCCCGTGCTTGTTGTGTGGTAAACATGAATCTCTCAGTGACCCAGCACAGCCCCAATCAGCGGTAGAAATAATGAAATATGTTATGTTCCTTCAATATTTATTTCAGCGGGGATAATAGCGAAAATGGCAGTGTAAACAATATATTCATATGAGAATTGAGAAAGTAGCTGATTTGAAAAGACACTGCTTAAGAAAATTAGAATGTAAACAATCGTAATTAAACTGATCTAAGAAATACAATAGGTGCCAAAAACGTAATCATTTAATTTACACACAAAAAAAAAAAAAATAGTATTTGATGTTTATCAGATCTGATGTAAATGTTCTCATTTGTATGATAGTCTCTCTCTCTCTCTCTCTCTCTCTCTCTCTCTCTCTCTCTCTCTCTCTCTCTCTCTCTCTCTCTCTCTCTCTCTCTCTCTTTTTAAAGATGGAGGTTTGGAAGGGCCGAATGTAAGACAGGCCTGCGTGCCTAATTTGTAACCCTTTGAAAATAAAGTTCGTTCGTTCGTTCGTTCGTTCGTTCTTTCTTTCTCTTTCTCTCGCTTTCTCTCCCCTCTCTCTCGTGCGGTCGCTCTCTCTTGCTCGCTATCTCTTACTCTTTGTCTTGCTCGCTCTCTCATACCCTCTCTCTCTTTCTCTCTCTCGCTCGCTCTCTCGCGCTTTCTCTCTCTCGAGCTTTCTTTCTCGCGCTAGTTCTTTCTCTCGCTCGCTCTCTCCTCTCTCTTTCGCTCGCTTTCTCTCTCGAGCGCGCGCTCTCTCTCTCTCTCTCTCGCTTTCTCCTCTCTCTCTTTCTCGCTCTCTCTTCCTCTCTCTCGTTCGCTCGCTCGCTCTCATGCACACTCTCCTTTCTCTTTCTCTCTTTCTTTCTCTCTCTCTCTCTTTCCCCCTCTTCCTCTTATCTTCATTTCCGCATCATATATATTGCTTCTTTCATGTGAAAAGATAGGAAGCATGAGACTGTTATTACCCCACCCCATCACTGTCCATCTTTTTCTTTCTCCTTTCCAAGTATCAACTTCTCATGTAAGTGAAACTTTCACGCACCTGAGATTCCCTCCCTCTATCTAGTTTGCTGTATCTTTGCTCTGATTACCTATACAATTATTGCATTTTAATTAGAGAAAAATGTTTTTTCTTATCTTTTTTTTATCAAAAGCTCCATTTACCTTGAATATTGCACCTAGTTAATTTACCTGAACGCTATCAGCACCTGGGCAACCGAAAACTATATCAGAAACCAGAGGCTCGTTGAAATATTCAAAATATGGGTAATGGAGACTGGTGGTGACCAATGTCTGCTCTGACATCAAGTAGCTGCCTAACATAAATATATGTGTTACACAATGTCTAGCTTTTGTTTCTTCTGAAACTTTTTTCCCCTTCTTCATTCTTGATGATATCATATTTATGACATCAACCTATCTGACTGGCAACTTGGTTCATTAGTTTGTTAGTCGACGGGTTGTCCTGGTTCAACATCGAACTAGGTCATCACGCAATCCCAGTTCCCATTTCTGAGCAGAATGTCCGCCCTACAGTTGCATCTTTCCTGTGCCAAAGAGAGGCACACAGAATGTTCATTAACTGTCTGTTGTGGGAAAACAAATGTGACTGCAGTCGCTGCAATACCAATAGCATGTGCATGCATTTAATACGTAAGGCAGTCGTCAGATATGTCAACACAAACGGCCAGATAGATACTAGAAATGCCGTTCAAAGCCGATTAAAGCAACAGTTACAAGAAATCTGTAGTCGCACAAGTAATGAATCGCATACGGCACCAGCACTAGTCTTTTAACAGGCCATTGGCCATTTCCTGAATCTGAAGTTTACAAACCATTTTGAGCCAAAACTGCCAATTATTCCCTGGATATACTTTCTTTTGGGTGAAAGGCGTTGAGGTAGGGGGTGGGAAGGGGTGTCTTTGACACTGATGTTTTAGGGCCCCGCATTGCTAGTACTGTACTCAACCAACTGTGCAGCGTGGGATGTTTTTTTTAACTACTGGCAGAAAACAAATCCATTGCCTTACCGAGGATTCGAACACCGGACTCTCGCTTTAAAATGTAACATTCTCAACATATTGTGCACAATGGAAAAATCTTACAAAAAAAAATTCACAGCTCACGGTGTCGCACCATACACTCAACTAAATAGTTAGGCGTCGGAAATATCACATCAAACCAGTAAGTCCATAAGAGCTAGGATCCCTCCCTCAGCAAATCCCCGGCTGACAACAACACCATTTTATATTGGTATATTGTTTGTTTGTTTCTCACTTCCTGCGGATGGCTCTTGTCTGGTGTCCTCTTGTTTGACTTGCTTTTATTAGTCTAGTAATGGTTACAGAGTCACAGTCCTCGCTCGAATCTGACAAATGTATCACACCTGATAGAGCATTCAGTATATTCCATTATTGTCAAAGCTTGATTGCGTATGTTTGTTTAAACGTCTGTCTGTATATTCTGTTTTTGCCCGTGTCACTGCTTATTTATGTAAATGTCCGTCTATTTGCAAGTCTGTGAAATTATTCAGCTTTCTGCTCTGTGTCTTGTAATAGTTTTATCTATTGGGCATTCATTATTTGGGACAATAACTCATTCTGTGTATCCTTTTATTTCTCTCTTTCTTTCATTTTGTATTAATTTTCCCCATCTGCTAGCTGCCGCTGATGTTTTATTCCTGCTCTTAATTCTCGCTTTTTTTGTCTGGTCCTACTCTTGAAAAAAATTTCGCCTCCTCACCCCCCCCCCCCCCCCCCCCTACAATCGCATTCAATCATTTATATTTCCTTCCCTTTATCCATTTTCCTGCTTTCTACACTTGTTTCCTCCATATGACGCTTAATTTGTCCATGTTCTTTTATAATATTTATTCTCATTATCTATCCCCGAACTGATTGTTCCCTGTGTGTTCCACATCTTCTCTTTCAACCCACTACTTCATCTCACTTTTCATCCCCGGTAAAACAACCAGGAGCATCTCATACATCTTCTTTCACCCCCCACACAACGCCAGTGGATTGTTTCCGTGGTATTCTCCTAATCGTTTCCCACACACCAGATAATGGCATAATTGCACCATCTTCAGAAACTAGCACCATTGATGCCTCTCCGAGAATTCCCAAAGGAGAAGCAGCAACAAAGGCTACATTAGGGCTGCTTCAGAGGAAGCCATTGCAAAAGCACTTTACTTGTTTTTACAATCATGTTTCCTGTCTCAGTGATTTGTCTTTTAGACCAGTGCAGCTCAGTTAGATAAGAGGCTCGAGCCTTTCTATGTTCACAGATCTGCCTCGGATCCCACACTTTTTAAACACACCTAAATGTACGTGCCAGTGCTTTTAATCGTATGTAAATGGGTCAGTTTAATCTAAATATAGCTAATGTATATTGCCCTTCAGCCAATAAAATACGAGGTAACAGAAATCTGTAAGAAAAGTCCAAAAACGGCTTAGGACGTCCATAGCACTGGGGGTCAAGAAAAAAATAACGTCCAAAGACGGGCGTAGCAGCGTACGGGAAATCGGGGAAAGACGTCCATAGCAGCGAAAGGGTTAAAAGTCGTATTAAAACTTTTGTTAAAGAGGGGGTGGGGTAGGAGGTTGGGGTAGGGGGTGGGGTAGGGGGAAATGGAGTGGGCTGGTGGGTGTATTTCATAAGTTTCCTCTTGCCTTGTTTATTTATTTGTGTGTGTAAAAAAAAAAAAAAAACTTTTTTTCAAAGTGTTCTTCAAAAATATTTTGGCACACGCGGCCTACTGAAAGCAGGAAGTGTGTTTCGCGACCCAGGTGTGAGCTATAAAACACAGAAACATATTTGTAGGGCCCCACGCTACTCTCCCCTTTGTAGGAATCATACAGAGGCTACGTGAGTTATCGTCCTTATTCCCAGCCCAGACTGAACATCACAGGTTACGTAACTGTTAGGTAAATGGATTCCTGCGGTGTTAATGCGGTCAAAGAGGACAGACGCAAATACAGTCCCGACCGGCGAAGGGTTCGTCTACCGGCGAGCCAGTAAGCAACCCTGTCGCCAATGCACTACGCTAAGAACACTGCTCTATGTGATTAATATTAATGTGAAAACGTATTTCCATGCGTGTCCTACAAGGCTAAATTAAACCTATAAGTACAGCTGGAGTTATGTCTAAAAAGGAGTTGTTAATTGATGTGTTTATTTTTTGTTTGTGTGTGTGTGTGTGTGTGTGTGTGTGTGTGTATATATAAATATATATATTAGGGCTGTACCGAATATTCGCTTCGTATTCGC
Source organism: Candidula unifasciata (assembly GCA_905116865.2). Classification (NCBI taxonomy): domain Eukaryota; kingdom Metazoa; phylum Mollusca; class Gastropoda; order Stylommatophora; family Geomitridae; genus Candidula; species Candidula unifasciata. Next base: position 672,024 of record CAJHNH020005190.1, read on the forward strand.
TTCGGGGCCGAATAGTGGATCTGTTGACTATTCGGTATTCGGCCGAATAGTTACGGTAGGGCCGAATACGAATAGTAGTTACATTACACCCGCTTCTGCATACACGGCCTTAATGCTGACAACATAGAACGATTGTTTTTGTTGAAAGCTAATGGAGCTTTCCTACATTAACTAAGCTGTCAGTGACAATTTCAAAATTTAGGTTATTGTTATAATACTTAGGATTCTTTCATTCCTAGTTATTAGTTACCAGAGACTGACTGAAGGATGCAAAACATAAAATGTTTTTAAATGTTTACTATTCTGTACGAATACTAACTAGACATGGAAAGAATATAAGCTCCGGCCACATCCAAGTCGATAATATAAAAATCAAACGAACTGAAACATATAAGTACTTGGGTGCAAACTTCAACTGCTCCAACATGCTGAGAGAAAAAATACAATCTAGAATACAATCTAGAAATAAAGTATACTATGCCCTTCAACATCTGCTAATGTCAAAGTGTCTGTCTCGCAACACCAAGATCAAAATATATAAAACGTTGACCAGTCGTTTTATATGGCTCTGAAGTTTGAAGCAGAAATAAAAGAGATGAGGCCTTATTGCAGGTTTTCGAAAACAGTCTTACGACAAATCTTTGGACCCATCAAAGATGCTAACAGCGGGGAATAGAGAGTGAGAAGCAACAACGTAACACATAATCTGTTTAAATCACCATTGATCACTGGCATCATGAGAGCTAACAGACTAAAATGGTTGGGGCATATTGAAAGAATGTCAGGTGACAGAGAAGTAAAAACTGTATACTCCTGAGAAAGGAATGGGCGTAGACCACAGATAAAAAAGAATTTCGAGAGATAATGTCCAGCCAGACCTGCAAACAACTGGTGTCACAAATTGTGAAGATAAGGCCAGCCAGAGAGATAAATGGAGACGAGTGATATCTGCAGCACTAAATCTCGAGGGCTCAGAATGCTAAAGAAGAAGATGACTATTCTGTGCTACTTTGTGTGAAGTAAAATTTAAGCGTACATTTGACATTGTGAATGTGTTGTTCTTTTTTTTTTTTTAGATACATGTTATACACTAAACACAATTCATAAACGTATTCGGCCGAATAGTTGGTCCTGTTATTCGTAGTCGGCTGAATAGTGAAAATCACAATTCGGTACAGTCCTAATATATATATATATATACAGAGAGAACGAACGAACGAACGAATTTTATTTTCAAAATGTCACAAATTGGGCACGCAGGCTTACATTCGGCCTTTCCAAACACCCGTCTTTCACACTGCAGCTGTATTTTATCATAAACATGTTATATTTATATGATAATATGCATATAATGAATATCAAAAAAGAGAAGAAAAAAAACCCCACAAAAGCATGGGTGGTAAAATGCATGCACACACACACACACACACACACACACACACACACACATACACACACTCACTTAAACACACCTACATACCTTCACACACACATAAACACACCCCATTCACCCACATACATACCTACATACCCACACGGACAAGCACATTCCACAAACATACACACATACAGATATAAACACACAGACACTCCCATAGAAACAAATGCAGACACACACACACAAACAGACATACGGGCACCTACCCAATAACACACGCAGATATACACACACACAGACACACACATGCGACACACACACACAAACTGGCATATACACACATGCAGACACAAACAAACACAGATACACTCGGAGACACACAAACACACACAATCGCAGACACACAGGCGCTGACGCTCACGCAGACACACACACACATAACCACAGACACACACACAGAAGCATACGCAGGCATTCATACACACAGGCACATGCATAGATACAAGCAGACACACGCCCACAGGCACACAAACGCAAACACATACGCAGACATACATATACACAGGCACACACGCAGATACACATACTCACACATGTTGACACATCCAGAGACACTACACACAGAGATACACACAGACAAACACACAGACATATACACACAGATATACCCAGATATATACACACAGAGACGCGCATATACACATGCATTCACGCAGATACACATACACACACAGGCACATACAAAGACACACACACAAACACAACAAAGACACACACATACAAACACACACACAGGCAAGCACACAGCTACATACACGTAGAACACATATACAAGCAAACACACGCACAGACATATGTAGGCGCAGATACACATACAGCCACATACACACAGTCCTACACACGCAAACACACACATACAAACACACAAACAAACACACACAGATACATAGATACACACCCACAGACACACAATACAAATATCCTTACACACAGAGACGCACGTATACACAGGTATTCATGCCAACACACACACACTCACGCACATACCAACAGGCACATACCAACAGGCACATACCAACACACACCCACACACACAAATACAACAAAGACACACACACAGCCACATACACATAGAACACACAGACGCGCAAATATATTCACAGGCAAATGCAGACACACACACACACAGATACACGTGTAAACACATACGCACAGTCATACACGCACACACACACACGCACAAACACATACATACACACAGACACACATACATAGATACACACCCATAGACACCAAATACTAACACACGCAGACACAAAGATACACACACACAAACACACACAGACACATACACAGAGACGCACACGCAAACTCACAGGCAGTCATGCACACGTAGACACAAAGATACACACAAACAAACACACACAGACACATACACAGAGACGCACACGCAAACTCACAGGCAGTCATGCACACGTAGACACACTTTGCATACATACACACAAACACAGACAATCGCTCATAGACGTATACACACAGACACACAGAAGACACGCATTCAGACACTCACACACTCATAGAAACACACACAAACACAACGAAGCACACACAAACAAACACACGCATACACGCACAGACACGTAAACACAGACACGCCTACACAGAGACATAATCACACAAATCCCACAGACACACATACACACACACTGCCACACGCACATGTAGACATACAGGCGCGCATACACACATTCACTCAACAACTTATACAACTACCGATACACACTCATACATACACAAACACGCCTGCACATACACACATACATACCACACATTTACATGCCGCACATACATACATATCGCATACACTTTTTCAAATTTTTAATTGATAATGCAAAACGGATTAATAGTTACATTTAAGGTGGCATATAATCATTTGTAATCATGAAATGAAAAAGTCTGTGGTTAAATGAATAGAAACTTTTTGTATTTTTCAGTTTAAGTGGTAGCTGGTTCCGTATATGAGCAGCAGAATATGCTAAACTTGCTTTAAATAAATCTAATCTAGGTTTAAGTAAATGTAATATATTTGGCCTCTTGCTGTTCGTAGCATTAGATTTGATCAACTGGAAAAGTTAGTTTGGAGTATTTTAAGATACAATTTTATGAATAAATTTAGCTTTGTTAAAAATTAAACGTTTACTAAGGGGCAGAAGTCTTAGATGGCTAAAGAGATTATTTTTGTCGGTATATTTTCTATCTGAACCCATGCGTAAAGCACGATTTTGAGGGAACTTAGTCTTTTCACATTAGATTTAGCACAACCATCCCACACCGTGGAGCAATAGTCGACATGTGTTCGGATGTAGGAAGCGTAAAAATTTTTTTGCGTATCTTCATCCAGGAAGTGCTTAATTTTGACAAGCTGATAAACTTTTTGTGCAATTTGTTTTTAGTTATGAAACAAACATGATAATTCTAAGTTAAATATTTGTCAATTGTAAGGCCTAATGTTTTGTGCTCAGTTACATTAACAACAGGTAATTGATCTATGTGATGCTCAAGTGATAGCTTGTGCAATGCTAATGTTTGTAACTTGTATCTTCTTATAAGCATAGATTTAGTTTTATTTATGTTAATTTGCATGCGATTGCTATTGCTCCATTTAATAAGATTAATTACCTCTTTCTGTAACGAACTTTCCAACTCATTACATTTCTCGTGATAAGTATAAATTGTACAGTCGTCAGCAAACAGATCACATGTTTTACTGAAATGTAATGGAAGGTCGTTAATATACGGGGCAAAAAGAAGTGGACCTAGAGAGAGAAAGAGAGAGAGAGAGAGAGAGAGAGAGAGAGAGAGAGAGAGAGGCAGAGAGATAGAAAGAGAGGAAGGTATACCTTTTTCATGTGGCGCCTCACTCCGTATACGTTCCCCCGTTCCCTCCCCCTTTTTTCAGCATGCCAGCGCTTTTAACGCTCCAAAAACATCGACAAACTGGGTCTAACACAAAACCCCTTTAGAGAGTGATGAAACCTATGTCACAGGCATTCGCTTTCTCGGAATAAAAACGTAAATGCAAGACACCCCAGAAAGCACACAACAGAGCGGCACAGCCGCAACGTCCAGGAAGATAGACCAGTCCAGCAAAGTTATCAATGGAACGTGACCTAAAGTTGAACTAAACAGAGGTATTTTTAAATCAAGACATTAGCCGGCTCACTGCCTCGCTCGTCAGGTGGCACATGTAATACCCGATACCCACAAGTAAGGCTTTGTCAAACAGAAGTATCTGATGTAGGAGTGGGTCCTCAGAGGCGAGGGAATCAAGCCCTATCCCTCTCGCTGCGAAGGTCGTGGGTACGTTTCACGATCGCATCGTTCAATTTTAGACTGTAATTTTAATGGAGATCCAGGAGATCGCCGATGGAGCTACGGAGTACGTGCTTTGTGCATCTCGCTCGCAGGTGGCTGATCGTTCTGTTCTGTAGAAAGAGACTGGGCCATATACGACCAAACCTGGTTCAATGAAGCTGACCTTCTCGACTTTAACTGTTAGTGTGTACATGTCAAATGTGTGCTTCTTGCAACAATACTGAGAATCAGACACTGTTCTAAACATTAGACATTTCAAAACAGCAGTCACAAAACTTATCTCCACTTCCTTTTTCAATTTGTACACAGATATCAAGAAATACAGAAACTTAAACAGCACGAAAAGTCGTGTTTCTGAATTTAGAAGAAAGAAAAATCTGACTCGATGCTGAAACGAACGCCAGACATTCAGGAAAGGATGCGAGCGTCTAGCTACTGCACTACCGCGGCTCCCGTATTGGGTGAGTGGTGAATAATGTCTACCGGGCCCCTTACTATATTTAGGATTGGCTGCGATATTGTGCTAGCGTTTTTGTTTAGAATAATACGACTCAGCGAGTGACATAGAAATTATCGTACCATCCGCTTTATTTCCCAAAACAATTTCTAATGTTGATCTTTAACTAGGTAAACATAGGATGGAAGCAGACCAATTGTAAAATACTCCGCCTTAACGGAAGCTAGAACTCGGCTCAATGGGGCAGGGAACTCGAACCTGTAGCGCTGGCAGGCAACCCCAGTCTATCGGGCTGCCAGGCAAACACAGCCTATCAGACAAAGGCAAACCAAGCCTATCTGGCTGCCATTGAACCTTAGCCTATAGGCTTTTAGTCAATCTAAGCCTATCGGGCTTTCTTCCAAAGGCAACCCAAGCCTATCAGGCTAGCAGGCAACCTCAGCCTATCGGGCTGGCAGGGAACCTCAGCCTATGGGCTTTCAGGCAGTCTAAGACTATCAAGCTTTCAGGCAAAGGCAACCCAAGCCTATCAGGCTAGCAGGGAACCCAAGCCTATCAGGCTAGCAGGCAACCCAAGCCTATCAGGCAGCCTAAGCCTATCGGGCTGCCAGGGAACCTCAGCCTATGGGCTTTCAGGCAGTCTAAGTCTATCAAGCTTTCAGGCAAAGGCAACCCAAGCCTATCAGGCTAACAGGCAACCCAAGCCTATCAGGCTAGCAGGCAACCCAAGCCTATCAGGCAGCCTAAGCCTATCGGGCTGCCAGGGAACCTCAGCCTATGGGCTTTCAGGCAGTCTAAGACTATCGGGCTTTCAGGCAAAGGCAACCCAAGCCTATCAGGCTAGCAGGCAACCCAAGCCTATGGGGTGAGATGTAAGAGTGTAATGAGCTGTGACATCACGTCTCCCCTAAATGCCGTGTTAATGGCAAAATTGCAGGCAGTTAAGCAACGGAGAAATTATGGTTTATGCAAAGTGAAAAGAGATAAGAAGAAGCAGCAATTTACTCCTGGAACATGACAAGAAATGACAGAAAAACAAATTAGAAGTGACAGATAGAAGGAGTGTTGCATATTCCTTAAAGATCACACACGCACACGGACACACATACGCAAAAAAATACAAGGGGTACATTGTGCATCTAAAAAATTTTAAAAAAGAGAAACATTGCCCTTTGATTTAAAAAAAAAAAAAACGAATGAAGGAAAAGAAAAAAGTAGAAAATATGAGCTTAAAATCTGCTAGAAATAAAGGAAAAAATAATAGATGAAAATAAATAGTGCTTGCAAAAAAATCTCACTGCAGTCACCGTAACTAAAAAAGACGTGTACATAATCTATTGTCAAAAGTAATTTCATTTTCTACAGTCCTCAAAATGGCTTTCCATTCAGACTGAGCAACCCAAAAATGTAAATGTCTTTTGAAAGATGTCAGCACTAAATGAATGAACGAAGATACATCAGTCAGACCCTGCAGTTGACTCTTTCACTGAAGCTCTCACACAGGCAAGCTGGTGGAGTATCCATTGTGATGTACTGGAGTTGACGGGAGCATACTTCTGGCATTACTGAAGTTGTTGACGAAATAACATTACACAGCCAACCCAAATGGGCTGCTTTCACAGTAGACGTGTTAAAGGTGAATAACATTAGTTCTCTTTCTGTGTGGGTGTGTGTTTGAATCTCTCGACTTGGGTTGAATTTCCTCTTATGATCTGTTTCTTTATCAAAGTTCTTTTGTTTTATTTCACCCCATCTAGGAGATTTAGAGATTTCGTAGCCAATTTCCGGGAGAGTCCAATAGTGTAGAGGCCCAGCTCGCTAGCGTAGTTAGTTAAAGCTCACTTCGTAGCGACCGGGTGACGAACTCCTTGTGTTCAGGGTTCACGCCCGGGGGTCGGGGGGGGGGGGAGGCAGACAGAAAAACCACATTTCTCCCAGATTTACGGTATCTGTCATAGAAGGGTTGCGTTATCCATAGTGCGAGCCAAAGGGTTTACCACTAATAGTTTCTGGATATTCGAAAAAGAAAAAAAAATAGAGGCAGTTTGGAGTGTAGCAGGGTCCGCACGAAGACTGTGTCACAGGAGTGCAATGAAAACTGACAAACACTATCCCTAATCCTACCCTCTCCACACAAAATATAGGACTTTCATGGCAACACAGCACCATATCTTGGAGTCCCAAGAAAGAAAAAGCTGCATAAGCACCATCAAAACTACAACCAGCACAATCACAACTACAACCACCATCATCTCATGTACAACCAGCACCATCACATCTACAACCAGCACCATCACATCTACAACCAGCACCATCACAACTACAAAAAGCATAATCACAACTACAACCATCACCATCACATCTACAACCAGCACCATCACATCTACAACCAGCACCATCACAACTACAAAAAGCACAATCACAACTACAACCAGCACCATCACAACTACAAAAAGCATAATCACAACTACAACCAGCACCATCACAACTACAACCAGCACCATCACAACTACAACCAGCACCATCACAACTACAACCAGCACCATCACAACTACAACCAGCATCATCAAAACTACAACCAGCATAATCACAACTACAACCATCACCATCACCATCACATCTACAACCAGCACCATCACATCTACAACCAGCACCATCACAACTACAAAAAGCATAATCACAATTACAACCATTACCATCACATCTACAACCAGCTAATTACAACAAAAACAGCATCATTACAACTACAACCAGCACCATCACAACTGCAACCAGCACCATCACAACTACAACCAGCATCCTCACAACTACAACCAGCATCATCACATCTACAACCATCACCATCACATCTACAACCAGCATAATCACAACTACAACCATCACCATCACATCTTCAACCAGCTAATTACAACTAAAAACAGAAACATCACAACTACAAACAGCATCATCACAACTACAACTAGCACCATCACAACTACAACCAGCACCATCACAACTACAACCAGCACCATCACAACTACAACCAGCACCATCACAACTACAACCAGCACCATCACAACTACAAACAGCATCATCACAGCTACAACCAGCACCATCACAACTACAACTAGCACCATCACAACTACAACCAGCACTATCTCAACTACAACCAGCACCATCACAACTACAACTACAACCAGCACTATCACAACTACAACTACAACCAGCACCATTACAACTACAACCAGCACCATCACAACTACAAACAGCATCATCACAGCTACAACCAGCACCATCACAACTACAACTAGCACCATCACAACTACAACCAGCACTATCTCAACTACAACCAGCACCATCACAACTACAACTACAACCAGCACTATCACAACTACAACTACAACCAGCACCATTACAACTACAACCAGCACCATCACAACTACAAACACCATCATCACAGCTACAACCAGCACCATCACAACTACAACTAGCACCATCACAACTACAACCAGCACTATCTCAACTACAACCAGCACCATCACAACTACAACTACAACCAGCACTATCACAACTACAACTACAACCAGCACCATCACAACTACAACCAGCACCATCACAACCACAACCAGCACCATCACAACTACAACCAGCATCATCACATCTACAACCAGCTAATTACAACTTTAACCAGCATAATCACAACTAAAACCATCACAACTACAACCAACATAATCACAACTACAACCAGCTAATTACAACTACAACCAGCATAATCACAACTACAACCAGCTAATTACAACTACAACCAGCATAATCACAACTACATCCAGCTAATTACAGCTACAACCAGCATAATCACAACTACAACCAGCTAATTACAACTACAACCAGCATAATCACAACTACAACCAGCTAATTACAGCTACAACCAGCATAATCACATCTACAACCAGCTAATTACAGCTACAACCAGCATAATCACATCTACAACCAGCATAATCACAACTTCAACCAGCATAATCACAGCTACAACCAGCACCATCACAACTACAACCAGCTCCATCACAACTACAACAAGCACCATCACAACTACAACTACAACCAGAACCATCACAACTACAACCGGCACAATCACAACTACACCCAGCATCATCATCGTTATCATTGTCACCATTATCATTATCATCATCTTCATCACTACTACCCCTCGTCTGTGCGACGATATTAGTGCCATTTATAATAAGTAAAGTGAAGAACCGTTTTACACGCCTTTATGCGTGTTGGGCAAATAAGGTTTTGCCTATATTTCATAGATATAACGGGGTATGTGTCTGACCTAACGTCGGTCGTCTTTACTTCCCATGACTCTGCCTGCTACCCATTTATTGCTTGGTCGATCTAGGAGCCAAGTTTTCTTTTTCTAAAGACTTACTTCGTCTGAACTCTCGACCTTTGGATCTGCATGCAGCGTCTACCCGCTACACCACGGCTGCTCCTGCGATTTATAATAAGTTTATGTTAAAAAAAAAAGTGTCAACTTTCTCGCAGTTTTATCGATATATTTGCTCAGATTTTCAACCGCTGTCCTCTGTAATTCTTATTAGGGGTGTTAAGTTAGGAAATAAACACCGACTAGCACTAACCTTAACCCGCTATAATATTGGACTTTCCCCGGAACTTCCTATGAAATCTCTGAGTTTGATCTCGTGTATCTAACTGAAGCGTACAAGAAAACATTGTGTATCTAACTGAAGCGTACAAGATAACAGTGTGTATCTAACTGAGGCGTACAAGATAACAGTGTGTATCTAACTGAAGCGTACAAGAAAACATTGTGTATCTAACTGAAGCGTACAAGATAACATTGTGTATCTAACTGAGGCGTACAAGATAACATTGTGTATCTAACTGAAGCGTACAAGATAACAGTGTGTATCTAACTGAGGCGTACAAGATAACATTGTGTATCTAACTGAAGCGTACAAGATAACATTGTGTATCTAACTGAAGCGTACAAGATAACAGTGTGTATCTAACTGAGGCGTACAAGATAACATTGTGTATCTAACTGAAGCGTACAAGATAACATTGTGTATCTAACTGAAGCGTACAAGATAACATTGTGTATTTAACTGAGGCGTACAAGATAACATTGTGTATCTAACTGAAGCGTACAAGATAACATTGTGTATCTAAACGAGGCGTACAAGATAACATTGTGTATCTAACTGAAGCGTACAAGATAACATTGTGTATCTAACTGAAGCGTACAAGATAACAGTGTGTATCTAACTGAGGCGTACAAGATAACAGTGTGTATCTAACTGAGGCGTACAAGATAACAGTGTGTATCTAACGGAGGCGAACAAGATAACAGTGCTTATCTAACTGAAGCGTACAAGATAACAGTGTGTATCTAACTAAAGCGTACAAGTTAACAGTGTGTATCTAACTGAAGCGTACAAGACAACAGTGTGTATCTAACTGAAGCGTACAAAAAAAAATTGTGTATCTAACTGAAGCGTGCAAGTTAATATTGTTTATCTATATGAAGAGTACAAGTTAACATTGGTAATCTATCTGGAGATTTCAAGTTAACATTGTTTATCTATCTGAAGAGTTCAAGTTAACATTGTGTATCTGTCTGAAGCGTTCAAGTTAACATTGTGTATCTGTCTGAAGCGTACAAGTTAACATTGTGTATCTGTCTGAAGCGTACAAGTTAACATTGTGTATCTGTCTGAAGCGTACAAGTTAACATGGTGTATCTAACTAATGCGTACAAGTTAACGTTCTGGTAATGACAGTTGTGGAAGTTAGCAGTTATCAGCGATGCTAGGAAGAACGTATGCATGTTGATATACTACGTATGACTAGAGTGTACGAATCTAGATGAATAATTTACATTGGTACATGAGTGCCGCCTTTCGACGTTGTGATTGCCGACATTTGTGTTTGTTCCCAGGTTGGTAAAACAGCAGGTTTGTGACCAAGCCAAATGGAGATACAAGATGCTAGCCAGCCTGTGGAAAACACTGGACAATATCAGGAAATAATCTAGCATTATTACAAAAAGCCAGCATTATTACAAAAAGCCAGCATTATTACAAAAAGCCAGCATTATTACAAAAAGCCAGCATCATTACAAAAAGCCAGCATTATTACAAAAAGCCAGCATTACTACAAAAAGCCAGCATTATTACAAAAAGCCAGCATTATTACAAAAAGCCAGCATTATTACAAAAAGCCAGCATTATTACAAAAAGCTAGCATTATTACAAAAGGCTAGCAACAAGTCAGCAACAAGTCGGTTATATTTGACCTTTTCACCCGTGGCTCCAAATTTCGGGTTTTCACACACATGCTTTCCTGTGTGGGTTCCTGGTCTCTATTTTTTAGAACAAGGAATACGAACACTGCCCCGCCCCCTGCCCTATCTGGAAGCATGACGCAGGAGGCGACTAATTATGGTTGTTTCTTTCAAAGTACGACTTCGTCTTCCTGAGGGACAAGGAACCAGCAGTCTACAAATAAGCCAGATCTGTGAAACGGATATGCACTTTAACTCAAGTCCTGGATAAGAACCAAAGTCCTTGAGCGGACAAACAACCAGAGCTTGCAACCGGAGTTTACATCCGATGAAGGCTAAAAAAAAGACACACATGTTTAATTCCGCAGGTTAGATTGTCATCTTTATTAAAATAATGCAGCGGACTTGTGTTCCTCTCCATTTTGGCCTTTTTTTTTTTCTTTTTAACCATCATGTGAGACCCTACCGGCAACTGTGCTACCTTTGACAGAGTTGTTGCAGTTTATTGAAACAGGCAAGCTTCTCCTCCAGCTGAAGCTGAAGAACAGCAAAAGGGGGAACTAACAAACAAAACCTGTCAGGAGAAACCAGCAGATAAAATCCATCAGGAGAAACCAACAGATAAAATCCATCAGGGGAAACCAGCAGATAAAATTTATCAAGGGAAACCAACAGATAAAATCTAGAGCTGAAACCAACAGATAAAATCTAGCAGAGAAAACCAACAGACAAGATCTAGCAGAAGAAACCAACAAACAAAATCTACAAGGGGAAACCAACAGATACAAATCTATCAGGGAAAACCTACAGACCAAATCTATCAGTTAAACTCAATAGACAAAGTATGTCTGGGAAAACCAACAGATATAATTTGTCAGTTGGCAACTATCAGACAAAGTTTGTCTATAATGAGGACATATTCATATATTTTAGTTAGCAAAACGTCAAGGAGATGACAAGACTGCACGGTTCGCACAGAGAACATCCGGCTTTAAAAGAGAATAATAGATTGAATAACAAGTTAAGTTTTAACCTAGTAATCACTTGAAACAAACTCCGACGACATAACATTAAAAAGAAACTGCAGTATAAATGGAGTGCAGGTAATCTTCTTGTCAGTTTGTTTAACACATTTCTGTTACTAACAGCGGAGTTAGTGGCTTAGGCGTTGCGAGATAATTCCACGTACCGCGATCGAAACCCACAGCTGGTTGCGTGGATTTTTATGGTGGTATTCGGTGTCGCAGGTCGACCCAGCCTAAAATGAGTACCAGGATGGCTGTCCTGGGGAAGTAGAGACGGCCGGCGTAATGCTGACCACATTACCCACCTATTGCCAATGGTCTGAAAAAAATGGACGCTCTTCCCATATACCCAATGTGCCTAAAGGCGTGAAAGAGGATCTTTTCTTTTTTTAAATTTCACTTTTTTTACTTACCAAAACTTGGTTACCAAGTCAGTTTAGCAAATAAATTTCAAGAAAGTTAACAATAGAAAACAGTAGTTAGCATAGAGGTAGAAGGAAATAGAGAGCAACCAACATTAGTACACGTAAGCAAAGGACCCTTTTCCACGTTTTTTGGCGAATAGGGCACATAGGGCTAGACCTGTATTTTACAGACCAGTCGGCACAAGATGGATGATGTGGTCAGCATCACGCCGGACTCTACTTTCCGGGACTGCACCCGGTACCTACTCAAGGCTGGGTCGACATGGGGGCCAAGGTCATTTTTGAAAAATAGTCCGGCTCCGCCAAAAGCGAACCAACGACCTTCCGATCCGCGGCGAGCGCCTGGCCGCTCCGCCACGGCGACTCCCACATTACTACACGTACAATCATTTATTATATCAACACGCCAACTTTAGACCATATGTTGTGTTGTAAACGTAGATTACCCAAACACAACTGTGTGATCTGTTGAACGGACGTATTCGAGACCACTCTTGTTGGATTCTCATCCAAATGGTTTCCTTTAGAGTTACTGGGCGTCGATCTTCTAAGCTGTTATCTGGAGTGAACAAGCATATGTGGAATCCTCACGCGTATTGGAAATTGGGGAGAAGGAGAGGGGGGCGAGGTCTACCTTGTTGGTTTGCAATCCCATTTTTGATTTTAGGATTGGCTAATCCTTCAGACGATAACCAGGCAGGCAAAACAGGAAGACATACATGTACAAGTGGGCTCTATCAATCAGCGGGGTCAAACAGCAATTACAAGCTGGCAGGAAACAAACAACATGAAGTGCCAGGCAAATCTGTTGACGTGTAGGCAGACACGACATTCAATAGCCCGGACATGTTTGTGGAAACCGAACGTATCCGACCACAAGTGAAACAGTCCAACTTTTCTAACAGTATACCGACCATCTGATGATTTTTCAAACACTAAGATCGCTTTTTTTTTTTTTGGACATCGTAGAAGTTATGCAGTTTTGACAATTCCTACTTCATTAAGACACTCGCTGGGTTGACTAATATGCATCAACATACTGACTTATGTGCATCAACATACTTACTTATGTGCATCAACATACTGATTTATGTGCATCAACATACTGACTTATGTGCATCAACACACTTTCTTATGTGCATCAACCCACTGACTGATATGCATCAACCCACTGACTGATATGCATCAACCCACTGACTTATGTGCATCAACCAACTGACTTATGTGCATCAACACACTGACTGATATGCATCAAAATACTAAGTCTTCATTCGAATTTCTATAAGCTTCAACCCTTTACTGCTTAAAATGGATAACAGGACTCTGCTTCTATATGGTGTATATCAAAATAGGGCGACCATCTTTGAACTATCATTATGACGTCACCGTGTTCGCTGCACCTTAATTTTACGCGTTTAACGCTCTTTCCATTCTTAACAACATTATTAACCGGGTACAAGACATAGATAGCCATGATGACTGTATTTTCTATCACCCTTTAATGTTTCCATTTGAAACCTTGTCGTATTATACACATGGCATCTAAAGTATAGATTATTAACATACATGTAGGAAACTTTGTCTGTGCAGACAAAAAGTCTTACTTAGTGCTAGAGGAATGCATGGCAATAACAAACATGGGGACCAGGGTCTGCACGACCTCTGTCCATAGCACAAAGGACTGGACAGTCTTTCTCTCTCTCTTTCTCTCTCTCTCCCTCCCTCTCTCTCCCTCTCTCTCTCTCTCTCTCTCTCTCCTTCCCTCTCTCTCCCCTCCCTCTCTCTCTCTCCCTCCCTCTCTCTCCCCCTCTCTCTCCCTTCCTCTCTCTCTACCTCTCTCTCCCTCCCTCTCTCCCTCTCTCTCTCCTTCCCTCTCTCTCTCCATCTCTCTCTCCTCCCTCTCTCTCTCCCTCCCTCTCTCTCTCCCTCCCTCTTTCTCTCTCTCTCTCCCTCTCTCTCCCTCCCTCTCTCTCCCTCCTTCCCTCTCTCTCTCCCTCCCTCTCTCCCTCCTCTCTCTCTCTCTCCCCCCCCTCTCTCTCTCTCTCTCTCTCTCTCTCCTCTCTCTCTGCCTTTTTTATTTACTCGGAAAGAAAGTGAACACAAACATGTTTGATCAACATGCTTACCCAGCAGAAAAAGTTCACATCAAAAGCAAGAATTTCAGAATCAAGCACTGAAGATCAAAGAGTAATAATTAAAAGACGACTACCCTGTTTTGTAATTGATGAGGAAAACAAAACATTTCGATCATTAGCCACAATTTAAACAATGCCATTTGAAATGCAACACTGGCGGGGGTGGGGTGTGGGGGGCTGATAACGAAACAGAAACATGAATAAACAGAACTGGTCAAAAGACAGACAGACAGACAGACAGACACACAGACAGACAGAAAGGCAGAAAAAGGACAGACAGATTGAAAGACAGACAGAAAGGCAGAAAAAAAAGACATACAGGCAGATTGAAAGACAGACAGACAGAAAGGCAGAAAAAAGACAGACAGACAGACAGACAGACAGACAGACAGACAGACAGACAGACAGACAGACAGACAGACAGACAGACAGACAGACAGACAGACAGACAGACAGACAGACAGACAGACAGACAGACAGACAGACAGACAGACAGACAGACAGACAGACAGACAGACAGACAGACAGAAAAAAGACATACAGGCAGATTGAAAGACAGACAGACAGACAGAAAGGCAGAAAAAAGTAAGACAGACAGACAGACAGACAGACAGACATACAGACAGACAGACAGACAGACAGACAGACAGACAGACAGACAGACAGACAGACAGACAGACAGACAGACAGACAGACAGACAGACAGACAGACAGACAGACAGACAGAGACAGACAGACAGACAGACAGACAGACAGACAGACAGACAGACAGACAGACAGACGAGCAGACAGACAGACGAGCAGACAGACAGACGAGCAGACGGACAGACGGACAGACAGACAGACAGATTAGATAGATAGATAGATAGATAGATAGATAGATAGATAGATAGATAGATAGATAGATAGATAGATAGATAGATAGATAGATAGATAGATAGATAGATAGATAGATAGATAGATAGATAGATAGATAGATAGATAGATAGATAGATAGATAGATAGATAGATAGATAGATAGATAGATAGATAGATAGATAGATAGATAGATAGATAGATAGATAGATAGATAGATAGATAGATAGATAGATAGATAGATAGATAGATAGATAGATAGATAGATAGATAGATAGATAGATAGATAGATAGATAGATAGATAGATAGATAGATAGATAGATAGATAGATAGATAGATAGATAGATAGATAGATAGATAGATAGATAGATAGATAGATAGATAGATAGATAGATAGATAGATAGATAGATAGATAGATAGATAGATAGATAGATAGATAGATAGATAGATAGATAGATAGATAGATAGATAGATAGATAGATAGATAGATAGAACAATTGGGCGAAAAAAAATATTTTCAGAATGATAAGAATTGGGTAAGCAGGCTTGTCAACGTTTCTGCCATTATAATCCCCCTCTTCTCGGATATCGCTTCTTTCAAATCTATATTATTAAAAATGATAATTCTCCGATGTTGTTAGCTAAAAATTTGGAAACTACTGAACGATCGCTTTCAAATTTGCACGCAACGTTGCCGTTGACTCCAAGCGTGAGTTTTTGTTACAAAATCACACAAACCACGAACAACGTAGCTCCAGCAACGGTCAAATTATTATTTGTTTCATTGCTGGCCCGGATTTGTTTTTAATTGATCGGTTATGTTTGGCTGCCGAGCTCTTATTGAACTTTGCATTATTATATAATCTCATTTCCACTATCTGCTCAAGTGTTTGGTAACTGTTCTGCTTGTCATGCAGGTGACCCGCGTTCGATT
Organism: Candidula unifasciata; assembly: GCA_905116865.2. Lineage (NCBI taxonomy): Eukaryota > Metazoa > Mollusca > Gastropoda > Stylommatophora > Geomitridae > Candidula > Candidula unifasciata. Next base: position 688,899 of record CAJHNH020005190.1, read on the forward strand.
CCCTGCTAGGTGATATAATCTTTCATATTTTTAGCCCCTAACTGGGCGGCTGGCACGTTGTGTTGTGGTTTATAACTAGGCTGCGATATCTACGCCTTTTCTGTTTTGAGGTTAACAGCTAGCCTGCGATAGCGATGACGTGATGCTCAATGTTCATGTCACGGCTATTCTTCGTTCGCCCTCGATAGGACAGTTGGCACGATGTGTTGTGGTTTACAGCTAGGCTGCGATATCTGACCTAAACTTTTCAGTCTTCGGTAGTATAATTTTTAGTATTCCATCCTTCACGCGGGTGACCGGTGTTCAATTCCCCGCTGGGTGATAATTGTTCTTCTTCCTGTAAAAGTATGGTTGCCACGTTGTGTTGTGGTTTACAGCTAGGCTGCGATATCTGTGCCTTTCGCCCAAAGACATCCGATTTCAGGAAAGTCCCATTTATCATTCCCGCGACGCTTCACTCGATCATAAACAGAAACTGTTAACTAAGACGGCTTACAGTCCAGTTTAGTTTGGGTAGACACGGATGCCGAGGTCACGGAGAGGGAGAGATGACGGGTGCGGGTTATTTTTCTCCGCTATTCGCAAGTATTGTGTACTTTTTACTGTGGTTTCCATCACTGGTTACGTGATGAAGTTTTTTTTTCTATGTTGGGTGGCAACATTAAACTAAATAGTCCGTGGCGACAGCATGCGGCGCTAACTCCTCTTTTCTACACCAACCTACACAGACTGTACAGTTGACAGTTTTTAGTGTTGTGATGGTACTGGTGGTGGGTAGTGGGCCACATTCCAGTAATGCTACTTGTAAGTCTGGTGGACACGGATATATGGTAGGAGAGGATGTTAATTACACTGGCCACAGGTGGGGGGGGAGGACAATACAAGTTAATGCTACCTATTTTTATATTTTAGTTTCGCCAGGTGGGTTTTTCACACGGATGCCAAGCTCACATTGTGGCTTTCCCATCCTTCGAAGAGGATGATATAATTAGGGGATTGGGGGGGGGGGGGATTCCAGACACAGTTAGCTGAGAGAGCTTAAATTATTATTTTAAAGATTTTCTGTCTTAACTATCTCTATTTTAATAATTTCGCCAGGTGATGATTTTGCAATCCTTTGGAGAGGGAGATATAATTGATGGAATTGAGAGGGGGGGGTATGCCAGGGGTATGCTGAGAAAGATTAAGATATTATTTGATGATTTTTCAATCCTTCAGAGAGGAAGATATGATTGATTGGGGGAGCGGGGGGGGGGGGGGGGGTTAATGACAGGCAAATTTAGTTTAGAGAGATTAAAATATTATTTTAAAGTTCTAATTTTCTCATTTCTTAACTATTTATATTTTAGTATTTTCGCTAGGTGATGATTTTTCAATCCTACGGAGAGGGAGATATGAATGGGTCGAGGGGAGAGGGAAGGGGATATGACAGACACTGTAAGCTGAGAGCTATTTTCTTTCCTCTCTATTTCACCATTCTCGGCCACAGCAGCGCTTGGCCGGGTACAGCTAGTATCAGATAAGTTTAAATAAACGATACACACTATTAGGCATTGTTTCTGACCATGGTAAACCATAGTCATTGTTATAAATCCAGGGAGAAATGTTCGCTATTTCTAAAAATTCTTGTTTATTGGGGTGGTTGCCTATAATCTGTACTCAGATATTTTTCCAACAGTTTCCGATTGTATGTATTGTCTAGTGGTATTTTTAATTTGTTGTGGTATATGGTTCCCATAATGTTTTGACTGCTGGGTTGAAGTTTTTTTTTTAGAGGTAATGTTACGTTCACTAGTTTCCCATGCTAAAGAACGGTCGGCTCTCAATACAAGTGTGGAAATCAACGCCAGGCGATCTGTAGTTAAATCGGCTGCAGCTTGGATTAAGCTAGGCACCACGGCATTACGAAGCGCGTTCTCAATGCCTAAGTCGCAGACACACGAGCTGTATGCTAAAGCTGTTTCGTATAGGTCCATCCTATGTTTATGCGATTTGCAATGCCTTCCGTTAAATTTAAAAAGGCAAAAGTAGCCTGGAGCATAAGACGTTTATGTGTTTTGAAAGTGTCTGTCTCACGATTATTACTTTTTAGGCGAATTGATCGGTTTTAAAGTTATGTGGCTCACTCATCGAGGGCAGAAATATCTATAAACGGTGTCTAGCACCATATGCTCCATGTGGAGCAGACGTGAAAATATATAAACATTTTTGTTATAAGTAAGTGACCATTTCCCACGCCTTTTGGTGTATTGGGCATGTAGGGCTAGACCTATATTTTGAAGATCAATCTGCACTCGGTTGGTAATGTGATTAGCATGACACCCGGCCGTCTTTACTTCCCATGACTTCTCCTGGTCCCCACTCAACGCTTGGTCGACCTGAAAGCCAAGGTCATTTTTGACCTCTGACCCGAACCGGCGACCATGCGATCCCCATTATTTGTTTCAATATTTATGTTCACTTCAGTATTATCTAGATTTAAAAATAACATAAAAATAATATAATTACCATGCGTTACTTTCCTGAAATCAGCATCTTTGATGGAGCTTTTGAATTGTACGTTAACAGTACGACAGTCTTCATAACGTATATTGTATGCATGAAATAGTTCCCTCTATACATGTATGACACGATGGTTAACTTTTGAAATCAGGACATATTTTTTCCCGAACTTTCTGTTCTTCTTCTAAAAAAAAAGAATAGAATCTGAAACTGGTTGGTGGACACAGCTCGAGTTCCTAGAGTAAAGGAAACTCCGATAGAAAAGGCCGCCCCGCTCGCTAGAGGAAACCTCACTTCGCCACATTTTGAGCGCACCTCGAGCTACTCTCTCGTTCGGTCAAAATTGTGAGATCTGTTTGTGCAGTGCTGTGGAAATAGAGACTGATTGAATGAGTTTCTGGGAAAGAGGGTGCAGACCTTGCCCCTGCTATAAAACTAGCATAAAATGTATTTTATGTCTTTGTTGTGACTTGATTTTTAGTAGAGGCGCAGTGGGTGGTATACTTATCTGTCAGTCTCGTACTGATGTGTTGCAAGCATTATCGAAATAGGTTTTATCCTCTTCTCAACGTTTATCGACCATAAACTTCGAAAAGTAGAATATGAAAGTATACTATTATAATTCTGCTTCTTCTTCTTCTTCTTCTTCTTCTTCTTCTTCTTCTTCTTCTTCTTCTTCTTCTTCTTCTTCTTCTTCTTCTTCTTCTTCTTCTTCTTCTTCTTCTTCTTCTTCCTTCTTCTTCTTCTTCTTCTTCTTTTTCTTCTTCTTCTTCTTCTTCTTCTTCTTCTTCTTCTTCTTCTTCTTCTTCTTCTTCTTCTTCTTCTTTTTCTTCTACTTCTTCTTCTACTTTTTCTTTTTCTTCTTCCTTCTTCTTCTTCTTCTTCTTCTTCTTCTTCTTCTTCTTCTTCTTCTTCTTCTTCTTCTTCTTCTTCTTCTTCTTCTTCTTTCTTTTTCTTCTTCTTCTTCTTCTTCTCTTCTTCTTCTTCTTCTTCTTCTTCTTCTTCTTCTTCTTCTTCTTCTTCTTCTTTCTTCTTCTTCTTCTTCTTCTTCTTCTTCTTTTTCTTTGCGTTCACCAGCTGTGAACTCTGGCGGAAAGTTTTGCTTGTTCATCCAATTATTGACTGCAGTCTTATTCCAGGAACCTGAGTGTTGCCTGTGCCTCCGTTTTACAGATCTAACTCATCTGTATGGAGACTGCTGGTTCCTTGCCTCTCGAGCAGATGCACTACGACTTTAAAGGAAGCTCTTATTTAGTCGACTCTTACGACATGCTTTTGGGTAGGTAGTGGGTCTATTCTTGTTTTCCCTATAATAGGGCCCCGGAACCCACACGGGGAAGAACATTATGTTTAACAATGAGAAGAAGACATAGCTCCTTGGTCATATGATGTGAAAAAGGAGCACTTGAAAATATTGTGATGACTGGAAAGATCGCAGGTAGAAAAGGCAGAGGCAGACATAAGAAATTTTAGTGGATGGCTCAATGAGTGACATGGAGGAATGGCATTAGTAGAATTGATCAAGAACATAAATGAACCAGACCTGTGTAGTTGCATTAACGCCTACGCCAGATGCCACGGCACTTGATGATGATACCACAACACACACACCCATCCTTCTATTGAACGATCGGGTCCTATATCTCCCCTCTTCACACTAGAGGGGACTGAACAGGGCAGTCTTGCCAAACCCCTCTCGCAAAGTCTGTTTAAAGCTTCAAGATGATACAATTTCACACGACAACTTAAATTTTAATCACCTTTTCAGACACTACAAGTGCATGTCATTCAAATAATTCCTTTAAAATAAATACTCAAAATTCCATCCGAAGGTTTATGTGTGTGGCTGCGTGTGAGTCTGAGTGTGTGTGTCTGTGTGCCTCCATGTGTGTGTTTCTGTGTGCGTCTCTCTCTCTCTCTCTCTCTCTCTCTCTCTCTCTCTCTCTCTCTGTGAATATGTGTGTATGTGTGTGTGCCTGTATGTGTGGATGTGTATGTATGTATGCGGGTGTATATGTGTGTGTAAGTGAGTGAATGGGTTTGCGTGTGTACGTGGTAAGTTGTCTGCATGCGCGCACGAGTGTGCACATGCATTTTTACCACCCATGCTTTTAAATGGTTGCTTGATATTTATATTATGCCAATTATTAAATAAACATGTCAGGCTTTATTGATAAAATACACCTGATGTGTGAAAGATGTGTATTCGAAAGGGCACAATGTAAGACAGGCCTGTGTGTCCAATTTGTGACCCTTTGAAAATAAAGTTCTTGCGTTCGTTCGTTCTTTACTGGGGTCATCTTGCTTGGGCAACCGTTTTGCCTTTCACTGCATATCAGCCAGCTGATAACGTTCTAGTAAACTACTTTGGTGAAGCAACCTGAATACTTAGGGATCTAAAGCCGTCCACTAACTGTGTTTGGGGGAAGCCTTGTCTGGTTGTGGAGAGCAACTTGAATACTTAGGGATCTAAAGCCGTCCACTAACTGTGTTTGGGGGAAGCCTTGTCTGGTTGTGGAGAGCAACTTGAATACTTAGGGATCTAAAGCCGTCCACTTGCTGTGTTTATTTCCGCCTTGTTTGGTTGTGGTGAGCAACTTGAATACTTTACTTTATACGAGTCATACGAGCCATCTTGTTTGGCGGAACAATATGAATCCTTTGTTATAAATAGTAGTTCAAGGTTGGGGAAATACCTGAACACTTTTTTTATATAAAGTAATTTAATGGTGAGGGTACAACTCCACTAAGGTACCCCTCCTAACAAACCGGGATTCGCCATTCGCCTCTATCGGCAAGATGGCTAGAACTAGCAGCCCAGAATGAGCACTGCTCTCACAGAAAGAAACTGCAAACTGCTGTTAGTTTTTTGCAAAGAAAAGACAAATCTGTGTACCAATCGATAAATGAAAACGACGTTCATGGCAGGTCAGGATGCCTGTGCAACAACTGCCGCCAGACCGTCATCTAGCTGCTGTACGCAAGCCAAAGAATGAAACACTGGTCATTAGAACATGGAACTCTCATGCAAGTAGGTAAACTAGAAAACATCAAGAGTTAAATTGCAAAGAATGAATGTAAACATATTCGGACTGTGTGAAACAAAACATACTGGAGCAGGGGAAATGTGTTCAGATGACTGTAGAGTAATTGACTCAGGTAGACTCAAACATGAAGGTGGTGAAGGCACAATTTTGGACAAACAGCAAAACGGTAAAAACATTTACGGCAATATCAGAACGGGTTCTGTAAGATTAAGTGGTAGATGTAAATATTGTACAGGTCTATGCACCTAAGGCAACAGTTCGGAGGAAGAAAGCATTCATATGTTTGATACATAAACAACTAAACACATCTTTAGCACAGTGTATAACAAGGGATGTGAATCCTGGACAATCGGTAGGCAGGCCAAACAATTTCTTGAGGCCTCAGAGATGTTGTTTTACAGAAGAATGCTTAAAATATTTTGGACAGCCAAAAAGAGCAACCAAGAGGTTTTGAAAGAGGTGGGAGCACGAAGACAACTTATCACAGACATCAGAAGGAGACAGTCATCAGTTTTCCGCCATGTTATGAAAAGAAGGAAAATAGAACATGTTGTGACCACTGGAAAGATATGTGGAAGGAGGGATAGAGTAAGACAACGAGAGAAGTCTTGTTGCATGGCGTGGAGGTGTGTCGGCACACGAACTGATTCATGCAGGAGATCGTGGATTGTGGAGAGGCATGATCGCCCACTCCAGTGGGCAAGGAACCTGATGATGATGACAATAACCAGGGAAACAACTGTAGTGATAGGTGACTGATGCAAGGGTTGGGCAAGAAAAGGATGAAGACATTCCAGGTGGATATGGTCTTGGGGAGAGAAATGAGACGGAGGAAAAAAAAAAAGATTGAAGGAGCTAGGACACAGAAAACAGCAATTGGAAATACTCACTTTAAACAATATCATAGACGCCTGTGGACTACAATATCATAGACGCCTGTGGACTACAATATCATAGACGCCTGTGGACTACAATATCATAGACGCCTGTGGACTACAATATCATAGACGCCTGTGGACTACAATATCATAGACGCCTGTGGACTTGGAAAAACCCTGAAAATAATTGCACCCTTATAAACAGTCGATTCAGAAACAGTTTGCTGTCAGTAAAAACAAGACCTGGTGTAGACTGTAATAGTGATCATATGCCAGCCATGGGAAAACTAAGGATAAAGTTAAAGAAACTAAAAAGGGCTCCAACAAATACCTAGCTAGATCTGGCAATGTTTGCAGAAAAGACATGACTAAGATTCATTACTGTTCAAAACAGATACAAGGCTATTGAAAAGATAAGCAGTTTAGATAAACAATGGCAAATGCTGCAAGAGTAATTACCAGACTTCAAAAGAAATATTACCAGAAGTAAAGAAGAGAGCGAAGAAAAAAACACACGAAAAATTCAAGAGAACATTTTACATTGGATGGAACGTAAAAGGAAAAAACACACAACCAAGATGAATATAAAAGAATAGAGAGAGAGACTGCACGTAAATGTAATGCATCGAAAGAAGTATGGTTGAAAAATTAAGTGTAAAGAAATTGAAGAACAAAGGGAGAATACACAAGACATGAATAAAAGAATACAAGAACTGTCAGGTTTCAGAAAATATACAATTAGTTGTTTGAAACAAAAGAAGGTAAAATATTAGACAAAGAGAAGGTAGCAAAGATGTGCAGAGTATATAAAAGAGCTATAAGCTATATGATGATAACAGCAGACTACTAGTGTGGTAGAAAGTCAGTCAGTCATAACAGGAGATCAGACATAGAGTCAGGAGTATTGCGAAGGAATCCCAATACTGAAAGCAGAAGTGGAAGATGCTATAAACCACATAGAGAAATGTAAATCTCTAGGGCTGGAAAACATCACCATTGAAGAATTAAAAACTGCTGGTGAAATGGGTTTGAAAGTTTTGATAAAATTGTTTAATAACAAAAAGAAGAAGAAGAAGAAGAAGAAGAAGAAGAAGAAGAAGAAGAAGAAGAAGAAGAAAGTGGAAAAGCATCCCATTTTATGTACACCATTTTTTTTTTTACGAAACGAATTTAACTTTCGTTGCATATGTTTAATGGCTCTCTAGTTTTCATTGGCGTGTAGTAAAATTGAAATAACTATTAGAATTGAAAATAACATAATTTGATTCTAAAACTATACAATTTACTGTACCTTAAGTTTTTCAGGCCTTTAAAAGTCTTTGGCCTTGCCAAGAATTACTTTATTATGAATATGTTATTGTGTCTGTTTTTGGAAGCAATTGCCGACGTTGGTGAGTTTGCGTCACTGCACTTTTCTGGGATTGAGAAGGATAACAAGAGTTAATGTCAGTCAGACAAATGATGTGACAATTTGGAGCAAGCACTCATGTCGGTAATTTGCGCAAAATAAAATCATTGGTCTGGTCTGCACATTTGGCAGACACAATATGTTCATTTTATCAGCATTGAAAAAAAATGAAGTACTGATTCTGACTTGCGATGTTGAGCTGAGCTAAGATTCAGGCTTTGAGTAGCTAGTGTTGCCAATGCGTATCCCGTTACATAATTTCTTTCTTTGTACAAACAACGAAAATGTACTCAACATAAAAACAAGACATCACGTCGTCTGCAGGGTGCGCATATACTGGCAATATGGAATGACATATAAACAGTACGTACTGACATTACAAAAACTGCAGATCATTATAAACATTCCGCGCGAACACTAAAAATCCTTAAAACAGTCGTAATGATGATTACATCAAAGTCTGGCTGGCAACAGAGTGTCTCTTTATGAAGAGAAGATGGCGCATCTGTCCAGGATGGCCAGGCGACTGGAAGCTGGTGAGAAAACATAAATGTTTCAAACTTTTTTTTTAAATGTAAAATACAGGCATCCCCACATTTACAAAATGCTGAGTGTTCGTTTCTACATTAAACGTTCACGACTGAACACGCTAACCTGTCTGTCTGTCTGTCTGTCTGTCTGTCTGTCTGTCTGTCTGTCTGTCTGTCTGTCTGTCTGTCTGTCTGTCTGTCTGTCTGTCTGTCTGTCTGTCTGTCTGTCTGTCTGTCTGTTTTCTCCCTCTGCATTGATGATTTGACCACCCCTGCGACTTAATGAGTCATTTTCTGGATGGCAAACTGGGTGGCAATCTGGATGGCAGACCAGAATGACACATCTGCATAGCTTATTCAACCTCCTGTATATTATAATTAAGGCAAACGGGTGTAAATTTCAGTCCTATAGGGATTTCAGAATCAAACACACTAAGATCCATCCACACTAGACCACAGTGGTCCACCCTTAATTGTCGAGTTGCCCACACCCAGGTTTCTGGGATTGGTTCTCTTTCATTCTCACCTGAATAGTTGCTGTTTGAGTCACTGGTTGTCAGCCTATCAGACAGGGAAGGGAAATACAATAAAAAAAAAAAAAAAAAAAATAAAACATAGTGAAAATTACTTTGACCTTATTTTAACATTTATTAAACGGATTGAGGTGACTAGTTAACCACTTTGTGTCCACTACTGTAATGACAGATTACCCATGTGGGTTTCAAGATTACTAGTGTGGATTCCTAGATTGTCCATGTGGGTTCCGGGACCCTTTTGAAGGAAAACAAGAATACCCCCACTGCCTACCTAAAAGCAAGTGGTAAAAGTCAACTAATTGAGAGCTTCCTTCTAAGCCGGAGTGTATCTGTCTGAGAGGCAAAGAGCCAACAGTATGGATGCAAGTGACTCAGATCTGTGAAACTGATGTGAGACACAACGGTCAGATTCAGAAAAAACCAGATTCCAGATGTGGACGACCAACCAGAACTTTCCGATGGAGTTTACAGCGGTGAACGCAAAGAAGAAGAAAAAGAAGAAGAAGAAGAAGAAGAAGAAGAAGAAGAAGAAGAAGAAGAAGAAGAAGAAGAAGAAGAAGAAAGAAGAAGAAGAAGAAGAAGAAGAAGAAGAAGAAGACGAAGAAGAAATAGGAGAAGACGTATGACAGTTTAATTATTCCCTGCATTGATGGGCACACATATGACCATATAGGTCGAAGAATGTTATACTAAGTAGGATATGGTTATGCCGTTTTGAGCAACATTCTAATGAAGCCTTGCTATAGCCATATACGAAAGATGTTTTTGTTAAATATTCATAGCTCCAAAACTGACCAGTGACCTTTTGAATAGAACAGGTAAATAAAAGGAGTTTTTACATGCCTTTATGCGTTTTAGTCATAGAGGGCTAGACCTAAATTCTATATACGTTTAGTGGGTATTGTGATGACGTCGGGCACCTTAACTTCCCAGAACTGTACCTGGTACTCGTTCAAGACTGGGTCTACCAGGGTGCAAAGATCATTTTTAATCTGGAAAAAAAAAAACACAGAGAGGATTGCATCCCACGACCTTTTGATCCTAGGTGAGGTTCTAGCAGCGACACCAGCTGGCGGAATAGAACAAGTGATGCGTAGGTGAGGTTCTAGCAGCGACACCAACTGGCGGAATAGAACAAGTGATGCGTAGGTGAGGTTCTAGCAGCGATACCAACTGGCGAAATAGAACAAGTGATGCGTAGGTGAGGTTCTAGCAGCGACACCAACTGGCGGAATAGAACAAGTGATGCGTAGGTAAGGATCTAGCAGTTACACCAACTGGCAGAATAGAGCAAGTGATGCTGATTTTTTGATTTCTGGAAAAACGATCACTTTAATTAAAACACCGACGTCTCCCATCCCAGTCCCTCTCACAGATTGCTCATCAGGCCGTTTTTTATGGGATCCGGTGAGAAGATGGGATTAGGTGATGAGACAGAATTAGTTTAGTTTAAAGATGTGATTAGACGAAGAGACGGGATCACGTGAAGAGATGGAAATTATGTGAGTAGTCAGCGTAGGATCACGTGACCAGGTGGAATAGGTTGGAGTGAATGGGACTAAGTGAACAGATGCGATCAGGTGGGGAGGTGAGATCAGGGGAGGAGATAGGATCAGGTGGGGGATGATATCAGGGGAGGCGATATGATCAGGTGGGGAGATGAGATCAGGGGAGGCGATAAGATCAGGTGGTAAGATGAGATCAAGGGAGGCGATAAGATCAGGTGGTGAGATGAGATCAGGGGAGGCGATAAGATCAGGTGGTGAGATGAGATCAAGGGAGGCGATAAGATCAGGTGGTGAGATGAGATCAGTTGAGGCGATAGGATCAGGTGGTGAGATAAGATCAGTGGAGGCGATAGGATCAGGTGGTTAGATAAGATCGGGCGGGGGGAATGGGATCAGGTGGTGAGATGGGATCAGGTGGTGAGATGGGATCAGGTTGTGAGATGGGATCAGGTTGAGAGATAGGATCAGGTGGTGAGATGAGATCAAGTGGTGAGATGGGATCAGGGGGTGAGATGAGGTCAGGTGGTGAGTTGGGATCAGGTGATGAGATGGGATCAGGTGGTGAGATGAGATCAGGTGGTGAGATGGGATCAGGTGGTGAGATGAGATCAGGTGGTGAGATGGGATCAGGTGGTGAGATGAGATCAGGTGGTGAGATGGGATCAGGTGGTGAGATGGGATCAGGTGTTGAGATGGGATCCGGTGGTGAGATGGGATCAGCTGGTGAGATGGGATCAGGTGGTGAGATGGGATCAGGTGGTGAGATGGGATCAGGTGGTGAGATGAGATCAGGTGGTGAGATGGAATCAGTGGAGGCGATGGGATCAGGTGGTGAGATGGGATCAGGTGGTGAGATGGGATCAGGTGGTGAGATGAGATCAGGTGGTGAGATGGGATCAGGTGGTGAGATGGGATCAGTGTAGGAGATGGGATCAGGTGGTGAGATGGGCTCAGGTAGTGAGATGGGATCAGGTGGTGAGATGGGATCAGGTGGTGAGATGAGATCAGGTGGGGAGATGGATCAGGTGGTGAGATGGGATCGGGTGGGGAGATAAGATCAGGCGGTGAGATGGGATTAGGTGGTGAGATGGGATCAGGTGGTGAGATGAGATCAAATGGTGAGATGAGATCAGGGGATGAGATGGGATCAGGGGGTGAGATGGGATCTGGGGGTGAGATAGGATCTGGGGTGATATGGGATCAGGTGGTGAGATGGGATCTGGGGGTGAGATGGGATCAGGTGGTGGGATGGGATCAGGTGGTTAGATGGGATCAGGTGGTGAGATGGGATCTGGGGGTGAGATGGGATCAGGTGGTGGGATGGGATCAGGTGGTGAGATGGGATCAGGTGGTGAGATGGGATCAGGTGGTGAGATGGAATCAAGTGGTGAGATGGGATCAGGTGGTGAGATGATATCTGGGGGTGAGATGGGATCAGGTAGTGAGATGGGATCTGGGGGTGAGATCGGATCAGGTGGTGAGATGGGATTTTGTGGTGAGATGAGATCTGGGGGTGAGATGGGATCAGGTGGTGAGATGGGATCTGGGGGTGAGATGAGATCTGGGGGTGAGATGGGATCAGGTGGGGAAATGAGATCAGGTGATGAGATGATATCAGTGGAGGCAATAGGATTAGGTGGTGAGATGAGATTAGGTTAGGAGATGGGATCAGATGAGGATATAGAAAGAGAGGCGGCGTCAGATGAGGGAGGCTATCTTACCTTCAGTAAACAGTAAACCTGCTGAGTCTACCCTCATCCTTGTTAACTGCATTTGAAGCCAGTCCACCAGATGAGAATCTTCAGTTCCAGGATCAGGTAAATCTACAGCTCGTCGGCCGTTCCAGTCTCTCGATTCTCAAGTAAGAAGTAAACAGTCATCTCCAATCTTTCAGCATTGTTGGACATATTGAGCTTGTACCCCTACACCTTCCCCCGTTGTTTGAAATAAATGGAACAGCGGGCATAATATGAATACTGTTAATTGGACCCTGGCTTCTTTTACTTTCCAAAAGCTACTCATTGTCAGCCGCGTTAGCGCGGTCGATAGGAGGCTCGATTTCATATAAAACTGCCACTCGCTGCAGGCCACGGCCGATGTTCGAAACCGGGCAGTTTCCGAGGCTTACCCAACCTCTAGGTAATGGGTACCAGAGTTAATACTCTGGGGTGAATGAGGGGACGTCGATGTAGCTACGGCGACACAAGCGGATAGTTTCTTATCAGCTGTCCGTACTGGTGGCTGAGCACTCATGGTTTATAACCGTGTGCAATGAAGCTGGTTCACAACACCCGACTTTATTTTTTTTTTTTTCAACAGTCAAGGATGTGGAAATCCAGCAATTAATTCAAGATTAAGATGATGTGATTTTTTTTTACAGACGGTTCAATATCAAGAAGCAAATGAAGTGCAGGGGGTTTCTTAGCTAAGGGTAATAATGGTCGACATTTGGTTTAGGATAGACTAGCGTATGATACCACAACATCCAGGTTATGAATAGAAGTGGAGGCGGTCACTGAAGCTTTCCGCTGGATAGAGAACACGAGTGATTGTAACTGACTCAGAAAGCGTGCCGAGGAAGGTCAGAAATGCTTCGTGCAGAGTGACAGGCTTCACTGCGAAGGACACAGGTGAGGAGTATTGTCTGGATATTTTCTCCGGTGTGTTTGAAAATGAACATACAGACAGGCTGGCTGGCTCTGCGCAAATCGGTGGAATATTAATGCATGATAAGGCAGACGTGGTTAGGGCCTTATGGGAGAGCGTGTACACCTCTGGAAGCAGATGGATCACCACTGTCTGGTGAGATTGATGCAGCGGGGAGAGACGAGGGGTTCCGAGTGATGCTCGAGGCTCAGGGGAAAGGCGAGTTGGGCGTTTAATCAAAATGCTACTAGCACCATTAGTATTGGAACTCTGCGCTGGCTGCTGAAGATAGGGACAGGGCACTTATGGGAATGCCTCGAGTGCTGTGATGTCGGTTCTTGAATCAACTCAACTCAGATCATCTTCAGAGTCACTGGCAAATTTTCACATGTGATAATTGCCAACAATGATCAGATATTTGTAACTCCAAAGTTTAGTTCTTCTCCCCTCAGTTTCCCTTGGAATTAGATGTCTGGAAATTTATACCGTTTCGTCCTTTTTAGGATACAATTTTTTTGTTATTTGAAGCCCCACTCTGGCTTTTGCCAGGGGCCGCAATATAGGCAGGCCATAAATATGGCCCATTGTCTAAACACGGTTTCTGGGACCTCTCCACGGCGATCCTCATCCACATGGTGGCACATTGTGTCATCGGGTGTTTATCGCTTGTGTGATGTCCTGGTGGGGTAGAAAGTCATAAGTCAGTCAGTCTGGAAATGTGAGTTTAAAGGAAAGTAACTACTTTAAATTAGGCTCCTATGCGAAACATTACATATTTCCCTCCCTTTCTGAGACGTAATTTCATTGTTCCAAAGACACCCATTTTCCGGTCAGATATACAAAAAATAATTTATAATTTTGAGGATCATTTCTGAAGTATATCTTGCTAAGAGGTCATGTTTACTTTCTTTTTCTCTTCCAGTTCAAGTACACTTTAGGTAAGTATGTTTTATAGGAAATTCCAGAACCAACTCCAGGATTGTGTGACTGCATGTTTTTTACTGGGCAATTTAACGGTGAACAAATTTGCCATTGCTTACTAAACTGTCGACTCCCAAAACTATTGTAGAAATGAATGAGATTACAGCAGGTGAAAGGGTAAGGAGGAAAAGGAAAAAAAAAAAAAACAATAACCAGAACAAAAGAAAAGTATATAAATATATGTTAAGTATATAAGAATATTGTATGAATATTCTTCATCTTCTTTAAGTCCCCTTCTGGTGCCGATGGAGATATAAGGTCCTGCTTCGTGCTCTTCTGCCAGCTTTGACCATAAACACATCGCTGTGCTGTAGAGTTTCTCTGATGTTATCTTCCCATCTTGTTCTTGGCCTACCTTTTGCTCTACGTCCTTCTCCTCTTTTGGTATATGCATCGTATAGAATAGCATCAGAAGGCATTCTCTCCATTTAATCAAACACTTGATTTGATGCTTTTTTTAAATGTAATTTAGGATTGGTTCTGTACTTTATCTCGTTTTACCGCATTCCTGTTTTTATTGCCTTAACCGAGCAGGCTGGAGATTTCGGAGTTGGTAGCCACCAGAAATACAATGTCCATAAATTATCTGGCTCATTTCGGGATTAAGTCCACCGAAAACTCATCTGGACCACGAGTAAAGCCCGCTAGTCGAATATATTACAGCATGACACAACTTGGTTCAAAAGTATGTCGTCTGAAAGTCCCTTGCGCTAATTAGGCTCAAATGTTCGTCACTCTGGTATCTACGGCATAAAGGAAAAGGTTTAGATATCCCACCGTCAAATGTCCTACTTTGTGAGAGATAAGGTTTCAGTGCACGCTGCTATTAGCACCACTAGTCAGAGTGTTGGAACACAACAGGAAAGCCAGGCCTGGTGCATGTTTTACTTACATTGCCTAGCTAAGTGTACCGATACAACAATTTTAAATTAGTACAATATGCTGC